>VYXD01005558.1:359506-383321 GCA_013397195.1 Hylia prasina | reverse complement strand
TCAGCCTCACCTTCTGCACTGTTATACCTCTGGAATCAGCCATGCTTTGGCTTGTCTCTTGTGAACAGCAACGGCAAGGTAACGCTCTGAGTGACAGGAAAAGGCAAGCTTCATGCCACAATACTCTGACACTTAGTTTTAAAACCAACTTGTGGTCCCTGGAGGGGTCACCACCGTTTTAAAAACAGACCCTATTCACAAGAGATAAACCCAAATCTGATAGCCCTCCACGGACAGGGAAAGGTAGAAGTTGACTGTCATCCCTGCTTAATTTCGTATTAATTCTGCATCTCTCTTTCCCACAAAACGATGTGTAAAAGGGGCACTTTCCAACAGCTTGGGACTCTCCGCGAGCCATTGGCACCTCCTTGACCACTGAGGGACTTGCGTAGAGGGGACATACCCACATTTCCGAACAGCAGTGGGAGACCAGGAAATCACTCCTATTGCATAAACAGTGCTTCTTGTTTGCATGGGAAAAAGATGCAAAGTGGAGGTACATTATTCAGAAGAATCCCATGTTTAAGTGGAGCTTCTTCTGCTAGTTGTGACTGCCCAGCTCATCAGCGCAACACTTGTTTTTTAAATAAATCTTTCCAGGACCACATCAAAGAACAAGAAGTTAAAAACATTATTGGTAGTTACAGTTCTAATAGCAAAACAGTTCAAGCCAAGAGTAAGTGAAACTTTCCTGCTTAACTACATTGAAATTTAAGACAATCTGTATTTCATTAATTTACTTCATAGCAGAGCAGGAGCACAGGAAAGCTCTGTGCCACTAACTTTGCCAACCAAAACTTTTAACAATGTGTGTGGATCTAACTTCACCTTTTTATTACAAATATCTACATTCCTATCTTTAAAGCAGATATCGAGATAGCACTATATCAGATAATTCCCAGAACTAGACCGGAAAAGAGAAATCTAGCAAAAAGCAGCAAAAAGCTGAAATACAGTTTAAGAATTAAATGCAAGAGATAAGAGAACACCCCCTGGGGACTTACTCTGCTGTGTAGTGGGCAACACCCAGGAAAGTATAGTTTTTGAATAGCTAAGTTCAGGTTGTACCTTTGAAACCACAGTTTGATTTGCTTCCCTCCAGCAGCTCTAAATCCTGGGAAGGGTAACTGAGCTAGTCAGAGGTTTGTATTAAAAGAAATAGTGTCCTAAAAGCACCTTAACATTTACAGAGAGAGCTTTAGAAGCCTTGCTGAGGTAAACAGGTATGACTTCTCTCCTTTTTTTTTTTTTTTGAGGGAGGAATAGAGCTTTCCCCATAGTCAAGATTACCATCCAATGTTAGAAATTGTGAACACTAAGTGTCCTTAGACAGTTGAACTGTCTGAGCAGTGAGAAAGTTTAGCATATTTTTATTTTAAACCATATTTTGGTAATTTTTAAATAAGACTTTTTTTACCATTTGGACAACTCACCCATGTTGGTATTTTTACTTCCAACTTACTATCCCCCAAGCCTGTTACTCTTTTAAGAGATATATGGGCATGTTACCAAACTTTTCCCTGATTATCCCTAATACTTTAATTACAAGGAGATCTGATCATAAAGACCTCACATAAGAAATCAACTTGCTAGGGAGAAATATATGTTTCTAATTTTGTTTTAAACTCACCTGAAAAATACTTTGAAATTTTACAGTCATTCTGTTACACAAGTGATTTTACTGACTTTCTTTTAGTGAATCCAGAGTATTTCAGACTACAGCACTGAAATCTGTATCTACAGAGGGAGAGAAAGCCTTAATATCAACATTCTAGGATACTTCTCCCTACCACAAAATTAACAACAATAGTTAATGCAATGCCAGAGACACAGAGCTCTGAAAACCACACAGCATAGGCCTAAAGAAACCAAAGTGTTCAAGATGATTTAACACCTTTCCCTCTGATGATTTGCTGCTAAAACCAGCGCTTCACCTATGTCTAGACCTCATGCACTTGTGCGTCTTGTGTGCGCTGAACATCAGTTAACTAAAACCAGGTAGGCAGCTACTAAATATCCTGAAAGAAGGGGAGTTCATTGCAATAAAGAAAATAGATAAAAAGGACTCAGAATGTTATGATCCCAGTTTTGCTGTCATAAACTCTCTTCATAAACACCATTTCCCTATAGTGTAGCTAACAAGTCATCACTACAGAAGCAGTCAGTGGTTTAAGTTGCTTGACTTTCACCACCATCATTTACTTCAGTTTGCACTGGAATCCTCCTGGCAAGCTCAGAAACAAGGAGAAACTAAGAATTTCAAGTACTTAATCTCTCTGGTTTAATTGCTCATTACATTAAGTGTGCCTTTCCAACTGAACAAATTTTGAGGAAGCTGCTAAATATCTCACCTGTATTTACATTCATTTGGAAATCTTCAGGGCTGCTACTTCAGAGCTGTTCCATGGAAAAATTTTATTAGATCAGCTGAATGACTTCTCATTAATCATTTCATAAGGTCAAAAAAACAGAAAAAACCCCTTTTTTCCATGATATCTGATGACATAGTGCTATATAGTCTCTCCAGAAGAGATGAAATCACCATCCTTTTGGGATCTGTGCAAGTATGAAGCACTTCCTGTAAGCAGCGTGCAAATTCAGTTCTTGGACTTCCCAAATTTGTAACATGTAACAGAAAAATCTACTACATAAGAAGAATATGAGAATGAAATCATGAAGCCAGGCGCCTAAGGCAGTACCACCACAATACTCCTCAGACAATAACTGCCTTAAGAAGAACTAAACAATAGTTCTCATTATCTACAAGCAGCCTGACTAAATAGTGCGTTCTGGGGGTTTTCTGATCAGAACAACAATAATATGTATTATCTCCTATTATTCTGTGTCACCTTGGTTTTGAAGATTTTTCTAAGCCTTGTGTGATAAACAGGTATGATTCGTGCTGATAATAATGGAAACGGTAACCAAATAGAATAGAATAGTAATCAATAGTTAAAGGTGTAATGTTTAAGAGGAGAAAAAAAGGGGGGGAGCTCCTCCCCTTCCCCTGTAGATGTTTAGTGAAAATGGAAAACAGGAAGAAACTAAGATAAGAATAGCTAAATTTATTTGGAATACTGAAGATTTGGGGGAACTCCAAGAAAGTTGTCAATTATATGGGATTTATTGCCCAGAACACAGGAGGATTTGGGAAAACTCCAGGAAAGCTTTATTATGTTTGAAAATGGTACCTGATGATATAAGCTTAATATGCAAGTGTAATCAAGAGGTTATTGGGAGGACATGTGAGGAAGATGATGAGCCTCACTCCCTACAACCCCCAAAGGTGGGGAGACCCCTAAAAGAGGATAGTGGAGCATGCGTAGTAAAGGTGATGATGGGCAGTGATAAGAGCAAAGATAGGAGGAGATGGGTGGTGACAGAAGGTATAAAAAGGTTAATTCTGAGGTATCTCATCGGTACGTGTGGCGGGATCCAAGTCCTGACCCCGTACCCCCATGCAGTTCTTTGCTCATGTACTATTATCAAAACCAAATTTATTATCAACTATTATAAATTTGTATCAACTATTAAAATTGTTGCTACATTTAAATTCGTTTGAGGTTTTTTAATTGGATAATTAAGCAACATATTCATTTATAACACTTGTGAATTGTGTTTCATATTGGAGTCAGAATTTCTACTTTCCCACACTTGTACTATAAACAATAGCTTTGTTTTTCTAACTGTCCCTCGTTGTTTATATATTTTAGGAGAAAGTTGATTGACAGTTGTCTTGACCAATGTGGTTTGGGAGGTGGGATTTCAGCCTCCAATCCACAGGCACCTTTGGAAATGTATAAAATTGAGTTTTATAAATAAACTTTTTTTTCTGCTTGCTCACCACTGTGCCTCGTGAGGTTCTTTCGTGTCATGTTGCAGCAATTCTGCATTATTAATCCATACTATTTCCTGTGTTCACAAACATACTCAAGGTTGTAGTCTTTATGTAATAACTTGTCCCTTACCAGGCACAAACACCACAGACTGCTCTGCAGAGCCATAACTAAGGTAAATTCAAGGGTTCTCAGAGTCCTGCTTAGGAGGAGCAGTGCTGTGGAAATGGTAAGTGGGCTTTTAATGGCCCATACGACTGGTTAATGAGTGACATTAAAATACATCTGTTTGGAAAACATTGAGCAATGCTACTTCCTGGTATTTAGTAAGGAGTGCAAGCGTTTAACATGGTGAAGTCAGAGAAAACAAGCCTTTCAAACTCACCTAAAAAATCCCACTGAGTAGAAAAATACAATATAGTTTAACATGGGTGGGATTTTAGATTTTGATTGCATGTTGGGTTATTAAATTCTTACACCTATTCTTCATAGGCCTAAAGACTGTATATAATTTATATCAGCAAGAAGAACAAGTTAAAATTCTCACAAGTTAATGAAAAAGCTTGCAGACCCCCAGACAGAAGTTACTTGGATTCCCCTGGCATCATCCCTCTTCACCCAAAAGAATTTAATTTTTTGTCTGATAAGCATCATTAAAAGTGTTTTTCCGTAAATACACGAAGTAACTGGCTGACAGATTCACAGAACTGAGGTGACTTAACCAGACATTCCTAGCCCTAGCACCATTTCAGCCATGTGTGGTGGCTAGGTCACACTTTTCTACGCTAATGTGCCTATTTAGTAGAGCTATGGCAGAGTCAGAGCTTAAACCTTCAAAGCATAACTGATTTGGTCCTGTGATGTCCCTGTTCATGGATCATTAACGTCATCACAGGCTGAGGTTGGAAGGGGACTCCTGAAGCTATGCTCTGATGCCTTTGGAGGATCCTTTGTGCTGTCCCAGGCTTGCTCTCAGATCTGGCTGTGACTTAGTGGACACCACACTTCTCTTGCCAACCTCTGTTGGTGCTCAATCACCCTCACTGCAAAATAATGTTTCGTGATGTTCAGCAGAAAACTCCCGTTTCATTTTGTGCCCAGTGGCTCTGGTTCTGGCACCAGGCAGCAAAGGCAGCCAAGTTCTGTCTCCTCGGTACCCTCCCTACAGCTATTTGTCCACTGATGAGATTCCCCCTGAGCCTTCTCTTCTGGGCTGAAGAACCACAGTGCTCCCAGCCATTCCCTGCAGAAAGGATGGTGCTTTTCCTTGAACACCTTCCTGGCCCTTGGCTGCACTCTCCAGTACGTCCATGTCTCTCCTGTGCTGAGGAGCCCACAGCATCCAAGGCATGGTCCCGCCAGTGCTTAACACCTTGGAAAAAGCTGCTACAAGGCCAGGAATGGCTCTGTACGGGAAGTGTGTAAAGCTAAGTCACCTTTTCTTAAAGCATACCAGCACTCAGAAGGTTTCCTAATACCAAAGACTACCATTTTCTGACTTAGCCTTAACATCTCTGACCACATTCCTGACCCAGATTTTAAATAAAAAAATCTGTCCTTAACATTATAGTTCAACAGAGGAAGTCCAAGACACAACACTTTAGCATCAAGTTGCTTTCCAATAAAATAACTTCAAAAACACCCTGGATTCTTAGTTTTGGCCACATGACATTTTTAAACAAATAAATGTTATTTAGCACTGAAAATATGAAGTTATTACATATCTAGAATAGTCTAATGTTGAAAGCAGACCTCCAAAAGGTCTATTCCATAAAGTTAACATAGTCTTTGATTGTCTGGGGATCTCTTCCTGTCACACTGAGAAGAATCACTGTGAATACACAGATGATGATACAATCTCTACTTTTCGCATTTGTCTCCTCAGTAACTTTTCTCAATGACACCACAAATTTAATAGCACTCCTTCCCAGTTCTACTAAGGAGAACATCTGGAATTAGTAATTTTCTCTCAGCAATGGCTAAAAAAATTTAGGGAAGAAATAAGTTGGTTTATGTTAATTTCCAACGCAGTAAACTGAGACAGTAAAAGTGTGTCACAAACATTTGGCAAAGGAAGAAATCAGAACATTATTTCCTGACTTCTGACCTGAAGCCTTTTGAACTTAAGCTACAAGTTTGTTGATTTTACCATTTGTATAGCAAAGGCACCATACACAAAAGTACATGGAGTCAGCAATTGCAATTATGCATGTTAATACAGCTTCTGCCAGAAATTTATTAATGCTTTCCTAATCTATGATTGTACAGCAGTAACACTTGGGGAGGTGGCTAGGTAGGTATTGGGGTTTTTTTTCCTCCAAGTAATCATGCAAAGAATAAGTGGCGCATGTCAGGCTTCTGGTCTAAGTCCTCACAACACTTTGGCACACAGACAAATGGATTCCAAAGCGTACCTGTGAATCCAGTGGTCCAGACACAGGCAAACACTAATGACCCTTAACCTGATGATGCTTGAGCTGGGATATGAATCTAGCAGAGATGCCTATCGGTGCACTGACAGTCCCACACCTGTCTGGGGCAGAATCCAGCCCAGCCACCTGTGGTCAGGCTGGCATTCACTGCCAAGGCAAATGCAGGCTATGACACAATCCAGTAGTTTTGCCTAGGAGGAAGCACATCAAGCATGAAAATGAAGAGAACCGTGTTTAGCACGCCTTTGTTCCCATACCATAAATAAAGGAAACTGAAATATTTGTCCAGAACTTCTTTGTGATCCACAGTGAGTTTCCCTGGCAGACCAGGTGACAGTTACTGAAAAGCCAGAGAAATGTCTGCGGTACCCAGTGCCTGATGTCCTCGAACACTGACTGTACAGGCAATCTGAATGCTCAGCATGGCTCACAGGAGCTTGTTACTGTAGTATTCCTTACACCATATTATATATCAACCCTTTCCTTCCCCTGCAGAGTCTGAGAGATATTTAAAACAATGTATTATAGCAGGAAGTTTGCCCCTGTGCCAAACCAGAGTTAAGCCCACATTTAACCCACACAGAAGTCCTTGCAGTATCTCACAAAAGAAGTCACTAACAATTTTATGGTTTAAATTCTCATCCTAATTTCACTCACCACAATATTTCAGAATGAAGGGGAGAGAAAGACTAAACACTTGGGTCCAGATTGTCTTTTTAACCATACACATACACTGATTCTTACACATATAATACATTTACAATTTGTTACTGACAGAAAAATAATACGGAAATTAAAATGGAACCAATAGCAAGGTGGGTTGAGCTGGCAGAAGAATAAAGAATAAACAGACCAAATAAAAAGCAAGTGGCACAGAGATATCCTATAATAAAGAGATCTTTATTATCACAGAGCATAATAAAAAGAGGAATTACATAGGAATGGAGAAATCCCATGGATAATGCTTCACACATCTCACAGCATTCCCCTTAAGGAGAACAAGAACAGATGAAGATATTTTTCTCATTTACACCAAGATATTATCAATGACTGATTGGAGAGATTCTGAGAAAGAATAGGGAAAAACAAAACTTGCAAAGTTTTTGTACATCTAAAAACATGTGAAAGCATCTCATACTAAAGACAACGACCACAGACCTATAACTTACCTGGAGAATTACATGCTAGAAATTCTTGCACTAATAAATCCATTTTAGAGTTCTGTTCCTGAAATTACTGTAAGGAGCAAAGTGCATTCCCCAAAAACCAAACCAGCTTATCCTGTCCCAGATCCTTTAGTTGAACCTAAAAAAATTCCCAGGTTAACTTTTGTGTTCCCCTTAATTGCCATGCACTTTTAAGGCAATGCCTCAGACAGCTAACAGGCTCTTTGGAGTGAGATATGCAGATACATGTCCAAAAGCTGTACCAATCAAAGATTTTCACAATAAATTGTGATAGTAATTCTATTGCTGTGGTGACCCAAGAGAGGTCAGGATCGTAGGGACAGGTAGTCTTGTTAGGCAAGCCCTTGGGCATGCAGTCACAGAAGACTCAGTAAAAGGTCAACTTTGTGAACTCACACAGATTCAAAAACACCAGAATAAGATGACTGAGCAAGCAAAAATTTCTTGCCTAATGTGAAACTTAATAATGGGGCCACATGTGAGTACTGCCCTGCATGTAAGAAGGAATGTTCACGTACCATCAGCATTACAATAAAACTACAGACTCCTGTATGTAGACGTTGTGGAAGCTGGCAAATGAAACCCTTTGCATACAACACCACACATGCAAGATACCACCTATCTGATGAGGCTTTGGGTACAGAAGCTGAAACTGCTTCAGGAGCTTACAACTCAAAATGATGCCTTCCTTACCAATTAACTTCCTATGGCACAAACACTGCTTTCTTGCCTGGCACACAAGTGTTTTCAGTGCCATACACAGCAGACGCTCCAAGCTATTCTGGACATTCACCCATTTTTGAATGACTACCCTTCCAAATGTCAATATGTGCACTTTTTGTGTTGGACTGAACACAACCCCCACTAAAGTCACATTTGGGAAGCCCTTTGCCAATAAACCCACTCTTTTAAAAGCTATCAGCTCATGTAGTCAGATCAGTGGACAGTCAACACTCCTGTTGGCCCAGCTGCATTATAGTGTAATGGGACTCAGGGGAATGTATCACATCATCCCTTTCAAAAGAAGATTAGCAGCACTATGGAAAGTAAAGAAAACCATTTGACAGCCATTACAGAGAACAGTCCAAGAAAGGGCAAAAAACCCCCAAAACACTAATACAACTATGACTGGAGAAATATACTTATTCATCACTATGGCACAGGTGCCAGTGAGGTACTGAAAACTCCACCACACAGATGAAATTCAATTCAGACTAAATAAGAAATAAAAAGAAGATTGACTTGCAAAGAGACACAACCAAAGATAGCAGCAGTGACTACTTCACCTTGCTGGCATAAAAGGCCTTAAAAAAATTACTTGTTTTTATTTAGTCTTAAAGCTGGTTAGAATCAGCAACTATATCAAGCGTTAGCTGGAACAAATAATTCCGCCTCACAATGCAAATTTTTGGAGTTTTTGTTTGTGGCTTTTTTGTTGATGGTGGTGGGATTTTAGTTTGGTTGATTTTTTTTTTTTTGGTAGTGGTGTTTGGGTTTGTGGGCTTGTGGGTTGTTTGGGGTTTTTTCTTTCTGTTTTTAATATTTGGGTTTGTTGTTTTTTGTTTGGAGCTTTTGTGTGTGCATGGTGTACCAAGAGCAGAATACCACTACAATACCAGTAGAGGTTTTCAGGACTAACCTGCACTGCCCCAGGCCCCAAATGTTCTCAGACTTGACCAGGTAAATATAACCTGCCAACAACAGGAAGTTCCAAGCATGAACTGTAGCTTCCTGTCTCATACAGTTGGTATCTAAATCAATCCCTTTTCTCACACATCATTTGATATTGCATCACTACACAACCATTTCCTTACTGCAAATTGAATCTCATCACATCTCCCAACTTTTAGCATTCATTTCTTTCTAGCTGTGTCACTATTTACAAAATGCTTAATCTGCTAGGATGTTGCAATTTTGGAATAGGAGCTGGTAACTCTTATTTTGGCAAGGTTCACATACTTAAATTTCACTTACCTCAGCAATGTTCTAGGTGTGAAGAATTTCCACAATTTGCCCACTGTCCTCCCTGTTTCGGTCTGTAGATTTTCTCCTGCATTTCCTTCTGGGCATACACTGTCACGACATGGAATAAAACACGATGTAATTTATGTTGCTAATGCCATGCATTAAGTGGTGGTACTGCTATGCATTGCACACACACGAAAAATACATCTCTTTCACCTTCATTATCAGACTATAGTCATTCCCTCTATAGTCAAAACAGTTGGTCTCTCTTGCTTATTAAGTGTATCTTTGAAGCTAAGTTGTCTGTTTAAAACCATCTCGGCTCTGTTGTAACCAAAAGCTTCATAGGGAAGGACGACACTGATAAGCAGCTTCTTTTCTTTCACTTCTGATTGTTGACTTTACCACAAACCTCGTATCAGTTGGTTGAAAACTGAATGAGGTTAGGCTGAAAAATCTCTCTAGAATCAAAAAAGGCATTATTTTCATCTTGGTAATTATGTGTCATTTTCATGGGCCAAAACGCACATGATTTCAAATCCCTTTTGATTGAAAGATGCTCACACTTGGATCTTGCCTCCAAATGCTCAAACAAGCAGGTTGTCCCACACTACAGGACAAATCCTTTATGATGGATCTGTCAAGATGCTGCCCTTACATATTCACCTATTTACTGTGCATCAGTAGACACTTTGATATTTTTAAGGAAATTGAAAGATGCCTCTGGTACTCTATATGGTGACAAAAAAAGGGCAGGTAGTATTCATCTGAGAGGGAGAGAGAAATTTTCCAGTCACACAAAGCATTTGATCCAGGCAAGACAGCAAGGTGTGACACCATCTGCCTATCACTGTGGTTGTCAATGGTAATGAAATTTAGCTGTTCATGAGCATTTCCTCTGTTTTGCTACTAGAGTCCTAATAAGTAGTCAGAATGAAATATTGCTCATTTTACAGTGCTGCATGTATTTGTGTTTTGTTCAGTGACCAGAACAAATAAATTATTGGCACAATGACGTCCATCCTGTTAAACCCAGGCTGTCATATGGACATGATACAGCAACTACTGCTAGCCCTGGTCACCAACATGTGCAAGTCATTTCACAAATTCTTTGGTGACTTGTCCTGACTTCCCAATTGATTCTTCACACATGACCACTGTTGTGTTCAGCTGCTTTTAATTCACTGACTTCACATTCAGGATTTATTGTTCCTACAGTTCCTTACTCTCTGGCTCCTCATCACTTCCATCCCTGTGTCTCATGGTGCTTGCTTGCTTCTGCAATAAGTGGCAGAAGCTGCCTCAGCCTCTCTGAAGCTGCTACCCTTGTCCTTGTTTCCTTGTTTCACATCCTGCTTAAGCGTGCACTCATTGTTCCTTGAATGCCACCCTTCTTGATGCAGAGAGGGCAATATCCTTACATCTCACTACTTGGCTGTATCCAAATTATGCATAAACCACTTGGGAAAGAACCCTGAACAGCAGCTCTCCTCCACCTACCCCTCCCACAGACTCATCTCTGCTTCTAGAGCAGACCATGGTGCAGTACCACCTGTTTCCCTAATACAGCAATCATCTTGTATACTTACCATTGATCACTTCTTGGAGATCAATCCATTTGACTTAAGCTCCTGTCAAAAAAATTTTTACAAAGGCGCCACAGAGGTGGGATGTAGCCAAATTTTTCCAAATGTGATTTAGGCTGGAACAGAATTTAGAGAAATGCTCTTGAGCCTTATTTTTAGCAAAGGCAAAACAAGAGACAGATTTACCCCCAGAAGAAGCAACAGAACCTATTCCTTAATTTCTTGATGAGCTTGTACCACTGACAGTGCTTGACCACTTTCAAGAGAACCAAACAACTCAAGTCAAAGTACTGGGCAAGGTCAGCACACTAGAATGGAGAGAAAAAAAAGCACAATCAATCAAACTAAAAAGATATCCTTATGTTATTAAACTTGCATTCTAGGCCACATTGTGGTTCCCTGGCAGAGAAAGGTGTTCAACACACCCTGTCATCACAACAGTGACACGACAAACAATGACGTGGTAATAAATATTCCAAGCGCTCAGTCGTTTCCAGAAAAGGATACCAGGGCATAGAGAGAAGAAAACAGACTTGAGCACCCTCTGGGCGAGCAGATGCCATTTTCAGGAAAGAGATGAATTACACTCAAAGTGACCTGAAGCCATCTCACTTACCACCTGTCATAGTCCAAGCATAACACTGGATCACTGGGCTCAGTGGCCTGGGAAAAAAAGGAAAAAAGTTGGTGTTTGTCCTTATGAATAGGCATGAATTGAGAACTTTTCTGGTTATGGCCACAATTTAGAAGCTTGCTAAATAAACCATAAGAAAAGCTTGGTAACTGCCTTTTTAATCATGATTTAAAACACATGTAATATTGCTGTACAGATACACAGCTCAGCCAGCTGGAAGCTTCAAGATAAGTTGTTTTGCATCATGCTCCAATCAGGTAATGAATAGAACATGGCACAGAACAAATATATACATTTTAATTTCAGTCTTTGCACAGTTTTATTGTTTGTTTAAGCCAGCCCAACTGAGACTCCTTGCACTATACGCCCCTGGTTGCATTCCATTGGAAACAAAGGCATATTTGAGGGAAGTACCTCTCACAAAGAGGTATTGATGAACCAGAAATCAGAGTCTGGACAAATGACCATTTTTCTATAAACACAGCTCTATTGTTTCAGCTGTTCTTCTCCAAGGGAATAAATATTTCATTATTCAAAGCAGTGGCTGAAAAAGCAGAACAACTCCTCCCCCTTCAACCAATAATCTTTCCCTCTCCACTCTAGAAAAACCAAACTCTATGGTATCTGTGATGCCTCTCTTGCAATATTTGTATTAATTTTTCACTCTTAACTTGTCCACAAACATTACTGTGGAGTTAAAAAGAGAAAGCCTGAGCCAATTAAGACGCATACAGTAATGTCTACAATCCCTTGCCCACCACGCATTAATTCCAACATGCTCTTTGCATCTTCACTACCTATATTTAACTCTTGTTTTTTCTACTATCAGTGCCTCCATTTCCACTAATCCTACTCTTTTTTTTTGCTTTACTCCATCCCTCAATCTGCCTACCCTACAAGGAGTTCCCTCCCAAGTGTGTTCTCAGCCATCTCACAGATACAAAATGAAAGGGAGGAACCAACTCTGTCTTCCCTCCAGCCCTAGCAGATTTCAACATCTAATCCGAGTCAGGAACACTTTCTTTCTGGGAATCACTGTTTCCGATCCACACGAACCCCCACACCACCAGAGTTACAAAACAAGGTTTCTGTAGGTGGGGAGGGATATTTCCCAAACCTAAAACCCCAAATCCACACTCTGGCACAGCTGAAGGAATGCCGGTGAATAGCTTCTCTAGTGTCCTGTATCTCAAGAGAGCTGAGGGGAGAACCCATTACTGTCTTCAGCTGTCCAGTGGGATTGGGTAAAGGAACAACAAGGCTTTCTGGGAAGTGCTCAGTGATAGTATGAAAGGCAAGGGACACAAAGGCCAAGAAGAGCTGCCTAGATACTTGAGAAAAACAATATTGTTATCAAACACTGAGAAAGGTTGCCCAGATAGGCTGTGGAACCCTGATACTCAAACGTTCCAGACCAAAAACTAATATGATCACTTCTGGACAGGGGTGGGATTTAGACCTTCAGACATAGCTTCCAACCTGGATTATTTTAGGATTCCCATCCTCAAGGATGCCTGTATGTGAAGTAACTGTAGCCAGTAACCATCTCCAAAACTGCGTTCCAAAACTTCTACAAGGGGAACATGAAGCAGCAGACTTCTACACATGAAGCAGCAGACTTCTACAGCAGGAAGATGGATTAAGGCTCCCAAATACTGAAATCTACATGAGAGTTCGAGAATGGGTTTTAGTTCACTTCTGCATTCACAACACACAAAATCAAAAATCTCAGTAATCAGTTACTATGTCTCAGTTAATAATCACATACAGAAAACTATCCAACTCCCCCAACCATAACAAAAGGAAAATACCCAACTCCCCCAACCATAACAAAAGGAAAAAATTACATTAAATGCAAACGGATCAAGGCATTTACTATGCCTTATTAATAAAGAACCGACCTTCCAAAACCGCTGGTAAAACTACAATGTAGGATGAGAGCTGAATCATGAAATGGCAGATTTTTTTCTTCCCTAAATATACACTTTGATGAGCTGCAGTTCAGTCATTACAGCTAGAGTAATAGGATAATGGGACAAATGGAACTGTAACAATTCACTGCTCCAAAAATTTTCATGCTCTTACATATGTTTAACACACTCTTGATATGAAATAAAATTCAGGCTCCCTTAGCAAAACATTCAGTGTGTTACTCAATGTTCCTAGGAGGGCTTTAACACAGATATACTCAGCAAGACACAATAGCTTCAAATTAAATCACTGAGGGGTGAGTAAGGGACGAGGTCCTGCAGAGGAAGATCATTGATGGGAGGATACAAACACAGGAAACACATCATTATGTGATGGTATCAACGCCAGGCTGCAGATAGCTGGAAGAGCTCTGTGCTGAGAAACAGCACCTGCTCTCCCCCACGTCACAAGCTCAGGGCAGCACATCTGTCTACAATGATGTTATCCCCATCCAATTTTGGTGTACCTGGTACATCATAAGTGCAGATGGTTATGAAGATATCCACAGATACAAGATACAAGCTAGTTTGCTCCATTTCCACACAACTATTTTGAAGCCTTTTTCTGGGGTCCCCAGGGTCAGCCTGACCCTGTTAGCCACAGGTATTCCTGGATAAAGGGCACCGCAAGGCACCACTTACCCTAAGAATTCTGAGCTGTGTCCCAAGGCTTCTCGGCTAGGCAAGGCAAGCTTAGTGATATGCAGCTCTTGTGATATTCAGCTCTAGTGATATGCAGCTCAAGCTTGCCCACCGCCAGGCAGACCAAGGAGAGAGGAGAAGCGCCGTGTAGAGTTCCACTTTATTGCAGGCTCAGTGAAAGTTTTCCAGGGACGGCTTTCTTCTGCCTTCTGGGCAGGGGTGAGGGGTTTTTATAGGGTATGAGGGTTTTGGAAATTGTCCAATAGTAAGGTCAGGGTAAAAGTAGCCAATAGTCTTACAGAGAGATAAGAGAGGGTCTGAGAGCCAAAGGTGGTCTTCAACTAGGTCCAGCTACCATGACTAAGCATTCCTTTATCTCAGGCAGCTGACCTCCAAAATGCCCTTACAGGCTTCTCAGCTGCAACACTATTTGAGAATGTAATGAAAAAACAAGGCAAAGAAAATAAACAGAGGATTAAAACAAGGCAAATTTCCCCTCCAAGAGGAGAAAAGAACAAAAGATTCCTAGAAAATAAAAGCAGACAAAGTGCTTATTTGAAAAGAACAGATTTTCAATAATACAAAATGTTAGTTGCTTTTTTCTGCAGTTGTTTAAAACTGACTTCCAGGAGTTTGTATAAATGATGTTGCTGATATTCTGTACAAACTTGCCATTTGCTTAAAGATATTTCCCTTGTTCTATTTAATACTTTTATTTGAATGCAGCCTTTAACATTACATTATTCAGAATTACATCAAATTGTTAAATGCACAAAAGTTCAACAGTTAGTACATAAGCAACTCATGAACAACTTGGACTAATACCCATGTAATGACTCATTTGAGACCTTTGACTTGAAAGAAACAAGTATGTCATCAGGGTATGACATGGCACACCAATAGATTTCTAGTATCTACACATATAATTAAAATTTTCTTTTTAGCTTGTTGGAGCTCTAATTTGGTAAGGCTATTTTTTCCCTAGTTTTGTGAGGAATGGAAATGGGTTCCTGACATTCTTAGAAGTATCTTTCCCACCCTTCTCTTGGTATTTATTTCATCTTCCAAATAAAAGGGAAGAAGAAAGGCTACACTGAAAACTAAATTAACAAGAGCAGTTTGGAGAGAAAATTACTTTCAGTTTGTTCTCTCTTCCAAAGCTGATCGCCTGCCCTAAATGATTCATTCTGCACTTCAGGCCTCCAAGCTTTCTGGTTGCCTTAAGCACAAGGACAGCATGAAGTAATTGAAACCAACAACAAGGAAAAACTCGACATTGTAGGAAATGGTACTAGACATACTCTTTAAAAACAGATAAACCAGTAAGAAATGGTAAAGCCACAAAAGGGTCAATGCAAAATGACCCAGCAGGTATTCTAAAAGGTGTAGATATAAAAACAAGACACAACTTCAGCTACACAAGGCTAGTCTCTTAAACAGACTTTGATGGTGGAATTGCACAGTATGGATACATTTCTTAGACCCCAGCAGAAGGGACACCTAAGTAAAAAAGGCTTCTGCAGCATTCAGAAAACAGCTTCACAGAATGCTTTTATTACTAGGGCTACTTAAAAGCACAGAAGGGGGAAAGTAGTTTGTAAGGCAGACAGGAATGCATAAAGATGAAGGTCTGTTACTGTAATGATCGAATAGAAAAACAGAACAAGTTCCTGGGAAGCCTGCTTCTCCATCAGAAGCACAAAGAGGTCCTCTGATTTGGAAGCAGTGACTTCAGTACTACATTCTCAGAGCCTATCATAATGCTTGCAATGTGAAACACACGGATACATGAGTGAGGAACTTGTTTGGAAGATCTGGCATGAGGATGTGGTTGTGGCTACCCAGACATTGGGAAACAACTTCTTGGCATGTGCTAGGTACATAGAGTGACTTTGGCATGCTTCCCCATCACACCCAACAGCAGAGTTTCAACAAGATGAACCAGCACTGCTGGTGAGGGTCCACAGCTGCACCATAAATTCAGTACTAGAAGTTCCTGGCTTCCCAAAGCACTGCAGATATGCTTGTGGCAACTGGAATGCCATATGCTCTCCCCTCTCTGGACTGACATCAGTGGCCATACTGGATTCACCAGAGTTGGGTCATTTTGCTTCTTACCCGTTGCTAGAAGTCACAGTCCCCAACACCTCCTGGCTTTGTATAGAAATGTATTTCTATTGGTCACTAGGCACTGGAGCTAAAACTCAGGATCTCTGCCCTAAATGCCCTGCAAGCACCCCAAAAGGAAGGCTGGAGAGCCCTATTCCATTTCTTAATATCTCACTTCTCAAAAATATCAGTTCAGCAATTCAGGATTGAAAGGGACCTCCTGGGCTGGGACCACAAACTCATATAGAGCCCAGTCCTACAGTGGCTTTTACAGACACATCAAGTTCATGTTAAAATCAGAGTAGCTTCTAACAAAGGCAACAGTACAACAGGCTACAGTCAGAATTAGTTCACCAAGTAGGGCTTAGCACTACCTGAGAAGACAGAACACATCACATGAAGGAAGGACATGATGTCTTTTCAGCAGCCTCTTAATCCTGTTTAACATTTTCAGACTGCTGCTTAGAGTCATCTTCAACTAAAAAGACTTCAAAATGCCAAGCCCAGTAGAGCTTGACAACACAAGGAAGAAGGGGGGGGAAAAAAAAGAAAAAAGAACGGAAAAGAGAAAAGGAACCAACTGCATGAGACACAAAGGAAATGCAAAACTTCATTTAAAGGGGTTCATAACTAATCTTTTGTCAAGCTTTTACCACTCTACAGCCAAGGCTATGAAGACTGATTATTAATTCGTAAAACAGAAAACTAAACATGCACACACAACACCACACCCTTATCATCTGTGTCAGTACAGAATTACCAAGCAGATCTCAGTTCATTTAACTGTTTCCTTGAAGCCCTTTTGAGGTGCTGCACACTCACTTTGTTCCTTACACTTACTGCTCAGATGGGCTAAGGAGAACAAATAAGATGCACAGAGCTTTGGCATTTGGTGTTTTAGCAAGAGCTCTTTTATCAGAAATGGCGCAAGAAGTAAATACAGTACAAGACTGCTGGAGCAATACTCTTGCTTGTTTTATTGCTCTTTTTGTCCTTTCAGTCAAAGAGCAGCACCTTTTAGTAGAGTATCTAGGCACTATTAATTATTTTACTTACGACATATGAACTAACCTTTTCTGCTTACACAGGGAAGATACACAAAGTGCAGCTTATTATCATGGATAATTTAAGTTAGAGCCATAAATGCAAAACTAAGCAGCGCTTCCTGAAGCCACTCACAAGGAAGAATACAATCAAGCATCTTGTTGGATTGGTTTGCTCTCTCTGTAGGTATAAAATTAGTACTAACTGCAAGCTAAGGTATTTTAGAAGTTGTTTTGCCTTGTAAAATAAAACTATTGTAGTAGCCTTTTGTAATTACTTCTTCCTGTCTAATGAGCTAATTAGAACAAGCAACGCCCACCAGGTAACAGACTTGGAATACCTTTGGCTATTTTAAACTGGAAAAAGACCACCACCAATACCTACTTCGTGCTATTTTCCTCAAATTTAAAGACATGAAGTCCTTGTGCTTCTCTTTGAAGAGAGATGAGGAGAATTATACATGGTGTTATTTCTAAGACAATAACACCCCATAAAATAGCAAACTACATGTGCAAACATTTTTGACTGCAACTAAGAGGACAGTGTTCTCACATGGAGGTTTTTTACAAGCTTAATAACTGATCTTATGAAATTGAATTTAAAACAACTTTCATGAAAGCATGAACAGAAACATTGCGAGAAACATTTCTGTTTCTGTATTCCTTTCCAAAAGTACACTGAGGAGTACACTACTACACAATTCAGGAAGTGACTAAGCTATTGGAGAGAAACAATATTCAAACACAGGAACAAAGCAGAGAGTTGCACAGGTTTTAAACCCACTTCATAAACCACCAGTAAGTGTAGAAAAAAAAATCAAGTGAACAAAAAGTCACCAAAACCAATGATATAAACAACACTAGTCAACTAAGAAGCACCCACACCATATTTAACACTTCTTCCCTACTTGCATTTCAGTATTTCCCTAGAACTTGAAAATGCTCAGGGATAAACACAGCCTAAGTCCCCAGAAGTCACTTACATAAAAACCTATCATCTCCACTTACTAACAGGAAAACCACTTGAAGAATATTCTAATATTCTGACTACATTTTTACATACAGAATTCTGCTTAAAGCAGTAAAAACCTCAGAAAAAAAGAACTTAATAAATGTCTCTGCTCTTTAAATTAGAATACTCAACACAAAAATACTCTAAGGGTTAACAAAGTCCTTCTAGGCCACTACTGAGTTTCTAACAATGCAAAAAGACCCTTGAAAGACAGCATAACCCCTTCTGGCAACCACTTCCCTTATTACTGACTCACAAAGCTTAGCTATTGCATTTACAGAGCAAGGAGACCAAACCTCCCTTCAGAGCAGAATTGCAGCACCTTTAGCCACGGACTAGCTCACTGCATTACCAACCTTGCTCAACCAGCCTGCTTTTTTAACTTCTCGGGGGTAATAAAGGAAATCAAGATCAGCTGCTTTTCATGAGAAGCTTCCTCTCATCCCTTTAACCTGCTTGGGTTCCTGTAACCTGTTCTTAAACCACTTGTTCTAGTGAACAGCACCTGTGTAGCTGTCATCTCTACCCCCTTGTGGTTTTGCAGATCTTGACCAAATGGTCTCAGCTATTCCCTTTCCACACCAAAGTGTTACACCTTCTTCAGTCTTTCCTCAGAAGAGAGCTGCTTGAGCTGCTCAAATGCTTCAAGTGCTCCTCCCTGTGCCTTCTCTGACCGCAGAACGTCCTTTGCAACAAGGCACAGCAAAGTGGGATTTACCTACATTAAAGTATCCTGATCCCATGGTCAACAAACCTCCTCAGAAACGTACAGTACTGCCAGACAAGGAATAAATAAAACATGAGGTCTCACCTAATTTTGTCCAGAAAGGATTCATTCTTCCTTTGTTAAAATTTTTGCCCCCGGAAATAGAAGGTTGTGTTTTGTAATTACACAGGCTGCACTGAAAGAACAACTGCAGGCACATCACAGATTTAGCACCTAGGAGAAAAACTACTGTCTGCTGCTACCCAAATATACATCAGTTAACTAGAAATGACCATTTCACACCTACACGAGCCACAGAGCACTGGGCGATCACTTTAGTTCTCTGGTTGGGAACCATTTACAGCCGTAATACACAGTTACTGGGCTCACCCATTCAAATAGCATTAACGTGTGTGTTAGTGTCACTTGTGTGAGATAATAAGGCCAACAGTTGCCTACAGCAAAGGCAGACTCGTTTGCACATTTTTCTTGCTTTTTTGAGGATCTGTGAGCAGGTTCCAAAGACGTGGAAAGCAGATCTAGAAGCGCTGGTTGTCTGGTAACACTGCAGTTAAATTGGGTACTATACATTTCAGATGATTAACTCCTTCTGTCATATTGGAAAGGCTAAAGAACAACAAACCTTATTTCAATAAATTAGTTTGGCTGCTTATGACTGCATATCAATTAGGAAGCAAAGCAGCTAACACTGTCTTGGAATCCGAGTTACAAAGGAAGGTGATCCTTGTACTTTGCTCTGTAAAAACTCTCGAGGTGTGTGCATGTATAGCCAAAACAAGCAAAGCCGAGGAAAAAACACTTAAAGAACTCCATGTGCATCATCATCATCCAGAAATCTACTGGAGAAATTCCCTCCTTTTTGGCTAGACCTGTGCAAATCAGTAGAAAAGCACAAGGGACATAATCTTCAATATAACTTACACATATTGTCCAGTTCAATTAACTGGATTTGCAGAATCACAAATCTGGAATTACCAGTGCAGTATTTCTTGATTCTTATGAGTGTGATAAAAACTTCACCAGGGTGAAAACACAACAGGGAACCACTGTCTTCCTCCAACACAATCAAGTTCTAATTTAACTCTGTTGGATGAACGCACTCTACAGCTTCAGAGAAATATGTCACATCAAGAGGCATTTCTGGTTCTTCAGCCACTAAAAATAACTTTGATGATATATCTGTCCAAATTAAAAGCAAATTAATTAAATTCCTCTCTCGAAAAATAATATGAAGGTGTCCCTTTGGACAACAATAGAAGGTTGTTCAAAAATGCTTTGAAGTGTTTATGAGCTCTGTAAAACTTTAACAAAAATTAAGAATGCTTCATATTTATAGCATTTTGTGAATTTTTATTATTTTATTTGACTTTGATTTCCTTATCACAATTTTGGATTGTGATAGACTCCAAAACTCCAAACAAGATTCCAAAATTTTTGCAGCACAGAATTTCTTTGTTAGGGTGTGGAATATACTGGAGAACAAAAAAATTCCCATTTCAGTATTTTGCTGTATACCTTGTACACCTTAGAGTTATAATCATAGCTTTTCTAGTAATGAATGCCTCATATTTACTTTGAAAGAAATACAAAATGGTTAAATACAAAATTATTCATATATCTGGAGTTTGAAATAAAATCAATTTGGCAATAGCCTGGAACCATAACAGGCAAAGACAGGACAACGTGATGTACAAATACCTGAAGTTGATGGAAACTCAAGGAAAGTTGCCATTACAAGTCAAGGAAAGATGCCATTACAATAAATGTAGGATGTTATGAGAAGATCATTAACTCTTGAACACATTAATTTTCAATAAAACGTGTCTGACCTATTCTCATCTGTTCAAGATAGGAAACTGGGAAGGCAGAACAGTGACAAAATCAAGCAAGTCTTACATACTGACAGGAAAGGTAGAGTGGGTGAGGAATAATACAAAAGCTTTTAGAAGTTGCATTCATTCCTGAGCTAGTATTAAATAGCACACCATAATTAAAGTCAAACTAAATTAAATTCAATACCACCACCATGAGACATTTTCAGTACAACATTCCATGAGGACACCTTTAATTTTTTACCAGGGTCTGGTAAATAATTGTAATGGAGTTCCCCAGGTGCCTGCACCGATGGTCACTTTCACAGTGAGAACAGCATTATTGGAGCTGCTACCCAAGAAACCAGAGCAATACTGACAAACGTGCAGGTGATCCCAGTACAGCTCAGGGAGGGCTGGACAAAACCTACACTTGCTTCACAGCTAGACTTATGCCCATGGTTATGCCTTAGGAATGGTTCTGCTGGTTTTGGAGTTACTAAATCGGTTGCCACTAGAATAAGATGGTCATTTGGATTTGCAGAGGAACTGAATTTATTCAATTGTTACCTAATCTAAATTGAAATTTATTTTACCTATAAGCAACTAAACCCTTCAACACAATAGTGTGAACATAGTTGATTTTGGGACATTAAACTTCAGAACTTCATTTTTAGAGCTCAGTATTTACCTTAAGCCAAGGGCCACCATCAGCTTATAGGATTTCAGTATCTCCCATGAAAGCTTAACACAATTTAATGTTAACTGGATATCAAAAGGGGCATGAGGTTTGAGAAACTTTAATGTCCTTGTTCTAAGTGAAACTTGTTCTTTGTGTGAGAAACAGAAGAACTCTTAAAAAACTCTATAATGAATATATTTTTAAAAATTATGTCCCAAATAAAATGGATTAGTCTGAATGAAAGTAAAGTTTAATTTTCTTTTGCAAGTCATCTTGACTAGAATGGAGAACAATTTAAAGCTTATGTTCATTTTTCTTATTGTGCCATTTCATTAAACCTATCATTCTAATTTCATTAACTTTTTTGTTTTGTCTGATGAAACTTAAACCTTCACTTTTATTAAAGGAGTAACTTGATCTGTTAAATCAGGAAAACAATCTGACACTTCTTGTCCTTTAAAACTCATTACAAACACTCCAGTGAATGTGTTAGTTAAAAGAAACGGGGAAACGTTGAATTTTAGAGTGTGTGAGAGGTGAGGGGAAAATCTTGTTTCAAAGAACTTTACTGTCTGTCAGCTATGAGAATACAGTCTTATATTTTGATAGGACATTATTAGATAAAAAGCAAATAACATGGGGAAAAAAAACCCAAATCCACATCCATCCAAACCACACGTACACAAAACCAATTGGGTAATTAGCGTCCGCATTTAAAGTCTGTCGGGCGAGAGAGGATGGGATAACTATATTGTTTAGTAGGCACTTAACGAGCACAGCAATTGCACCTGGCCCAGGGCACCCCTGCCCAGGAGAAGCTCTCCCTTCCTATGGCACGGGGTTGGAACCGAAAAGCAGCCGCGCTGGAGCTGATTGGTGACAGCGGCCCCGGTCCCTCCCGCCAGGGGCGGGCACAGGGGACCTGCCCTGTGCCGGGAGCTGCCCGCCGTCCCGGCAGCGGGGCAGTGCATGGGGCGGGAGGGCATCCGAGCCTTTCCCCGGACGCGGGGGCGAGCAGCGGCGCCGGTGCATGCGGTGGGGCGGAGCGGGGGCAGCCCGGAGTGATGCGAAGTTGAGGGAGGACGGAGCGACGGAGCCTCCTCTGCTCGCAGGGCAGCTCAGCCCCGCAGCAGGTGCAGCAGAGCCCGGGCGGAGGCACCGGCGGGCCCGGCGCTCTCGGCGCCGCAGCAGCGCCGCAGCCCGGGCCGGGCGGACCCGGCTGAAGGACAAGAGCCCCGAGCGGAGCTGCGGTCGTCGGCTCCTTACCAGAGGCAGCGACGCGGAGGAGCGGCCCTGAAGGGAGAGCGGTGAGGGGCCTCGGCGGTACCGAGGGGGGCCGGGCGGTCCCGGCTTCGGAGCAGAGGGTCCGTCCGTGTGGGGAGGTGGAGAGGGGCTGTCGTTCCACCTCGCTGCTTGTCCTAGTCCACCTTCTTCCTTGTCCCTCCCGTAGTGTAGGGGGAAGCCCCCGGGCGCCCGTGGCGGAGGGTCTGGTGTAGCGGGAGGAGGGAGAGCCACTCAAGGAGGGGGCGAGGGGCTGAGGGGAATAGCTGTGGAAGGGGGGTGAGAGCCGGAGGGCTGAGGGGAAGAGCCATGGAAGTGGGGGTAAGAACCGGGGAGCTAAGGGGAAGAGGCGAGTGGTGGCGTGAGAGTCGAGAGAAAGAGCCGCAGGGGAGCCGCGTCGATGCGGCGTCTCCGAGCGAGGGGACGGTGTGACCTGAGGAGGGAGCTGAGGGGTGTGGGGGACCGCCATGTCCTGAGGGGCGCCAGAAGGACACGTCTCTTCCCGCCTTTTTCGTGAGGGGCGCTCAGGCGGGGAGACAAGAGGGGCGCGGGGGCGGCGCGCACGGGTACCTGTGTGGCGCGGCAGGCGGGCGCTCATCAGGCGGGCTCTGGCGTGGTCGTCGTCCGGCGCCGCAGCGGCGAGTGCGGAGAGGCCCGGCAGGTGCCGGCGCTGCTCCTTGAGGAAGGTTGAGCGCCGTGAGGAAAGAAGGAGCGGGAAGGCTGAGGGGGGCACCCAGCCGTGGGGTGCCTCCGCGGCGGCTCCGCAGCCCTGAGGGGGAGGCGCGCGCGCGGCGCTTGGCGCGTGCGAGGCACTGAGGGCGGGAGCGGGGGGGACGCGGGAATCGGCGCCTTTCGAACACCGAATTCCGGCTTCTTTCGGCGGGTCCCCATTAACTGC
>VYXD01005558.1:305143-358971 GCA_013397195.1 Hylia prasina | reverse complement strand
GGCAGGCGGGCGCTCATCAGGCGGGCTCTGGCGTGGTCGTCGTCCGGCGCCGCAGCGGCGAGTGCGGAGAGGCCCGGCAGGGGCCGGCGCTGCTCCTTGAGGAAGTTTGAGCGCCGTGAGGAAAGAAGGAGCGGGAAGGCTGAGGGGGGCACCCAGCCGTGGGGTCCCTCAGCGGCGGCTCCGCAGCCCTGAGGGGGAGGCGCGCGCGCGGCGCTTGGCGCGTGCGAGGCACTGAGGGCGGGAGCGGGGGGGACGCGGGAATCGGCGCCTTTCGAACACCGAATTCCGGCTTCTTTCGGCGGGGCCCCCTTAACTGCTTGGGGGCACCGTAANTGCTTGGTGTCACCGTAAGGGGCTGTCGCCGACAGCCGCCCCGCGGTGGTAGCGCCCTTTGTCGGGTTGCCACCCGGCTGCCGGTTTGGGGTCGGTGATGTGAGGGATCATCGTAGACCTGGGATGGCTCCCAGAGCGCCTGGGATGCAGTGCCCTCCCTGGATATTCCCCGGGTTTCCATCCCAGCCGCCTCAGAAGGAACAGCGTTGCGTAATTGCTGCTGCGCCTCCCGGTTGGGCTCAAAAAGGAGGAAAACGCTCAAGCGTGAACTTTTTAGGCGACACATCGCTGAAGTTGCGGTGTTTAAGCGGGGACCAAGTGGCATCTTGTCTCTTATTGTCTACCTGCTCGTTTGAGCCCTGGCCGTGGAACAACAGGGAGTCATTGGGAATTGCGCAGCCCGTTTTGCACGTTCATCAGAGTTCCCTGGGGATGGACAGCAGGGAGCAACTCTAGTAGTAGGCATCCTTGAAGGTCTCCTCCCCCAAAGCAAACACCTTGAAATGAATGTTTTTTGATTTTTTTTTTCATGTTACAACCAAGTGACTTAGTTTTGGGAATAATTCACGTTATATTACTTATTTCCAGACTTATTGCCAGCATTTTCTCAGTTAACATTTCCAGTCTGAAGCTGCCTGCCTTCCTTTCCAAGCAATTATCACACAAGGTCACTTAGAGTTTTAGCTGAGCTAGTTTTAAAGCATCGACACTACATAGCGTACAATTAACCTTTGCTTCACATTTCCTTGTTTTTGTTCCTTTGTTTCAGTCATTGATCCAGGCCAAACACTAGATACCGCAGTGGCTTTTCTTTTCCAAAAGACCAACCAGTTTGTACTGGAGTCCTGTGCTCCGAGACAATTTTCATGCTGTTGTGAAAATAATTCAGTTGAAATACAGGAAGATGAATACTGAGCACAAAATACTTGTGATTTATTTTTTCCTTTTTTTGCATGTTTCTTGTTAACAGAAGCTCTTTATAGAAAATGAGAAAATAAAATACTTGTTTTGTGATGTGTCCCTTAAATATCAAGACTCAGAGGTGAGAATCGTGTCAGTGTTTTGTAAACAGCAGTCTTTATTTTCTTAGGGTGCTTCTAAACAGTTGGGTTGTTCTAAAGCAGGATTTGGGTGGAGAAATCTATGGAATTAACCAGGGCTGGAGGAGGGGACATCTGAAATGATCCCTCATCCTTCTTCTGTGCAGGGTGATGTCACCTGAGCTTTGAGTCCTCTCCATGCCCGTGTGAGTGGATTGGAGGGAAGTGACTTGCTGAGTAAGTGCCAAGGGAGCAGTGGGTTGGCTTTGGTGGATTGAATTGGTGGCAATTTCAGCTTGGTGCTGTTGTGCCTTGCTGGCATAGCTTTGTGTATGGCCTTCTCAGTACCTGTTGAGACCTGCAGGGAGGGTATGATTTGCTGGAATACTCTTCCTACTACTTCAGAAGTGTTCTGCAATAATTAAAAGTTTAACGTCTGTCCTGACTTGGTTGTTATCTAATTGATGCTCTTGAGCACGAGATACATTAGTTCTGACTTAAACTGCAGGGTGTTTATTGCCCATGCCTACTTTTCCTGCTGTTTTCCACTCTGGGCTCTTTAAAGTGCTTTTTGTCGACATTGCTGTTTTAGCCAGGTTGCTCCCTATAGGGCAGTACAGGAATTTACCTGGTTTTACTTCTTATTGGTCAAGTCCCTTGTCGTTTACTTACAAGAGAAATCCCACTGCAGTATTAAAGCCTATTGGGTTGTTTGTGGTGAGATCAAATTCGTGAGATGCTTAGCAAATGAAATAACTTTTTTCTCCAGCTCTAGACTTTCAACAAACATTTTTATTTCTGTTTGATTTTCACAAAGTCACATTTGTGAAGAGAACAGAACTGTGTTTGAGAAATGCTGATACATGAGAAGCATTTGACATTGTTCACCTCCTTTGTTGGTATTTCTAGTCCTCAGAAGAATTTTAGCATGGATTGACCTCTTATTGTTGTTTTAGAAAGTATCTTTGGACTGAAAACTGACATTCTGATACTGCTCCAAGTGTTTGTGAATAGGTATTGTAGAGGGCCCTTCTCCCTGTTTTCCAGGAAGCAAAATACATTGGAAGCATTTAAGAGAATTCTCTGTCCTTCCCCCAGGACGGTTTTGCTGGGAGGCAATTCACAAGGCTTGTGACATAAGGTTTCTAGAACCTTTTGATGAATTGTTTTTGATCTTTTATGACACTTGGATGTATGCATGTTGAAATGCTCAGGGTGTGAGGTCCTGTTATTCCTTGTAAGAAATAAGCCTTTAAATGGTTTGTAGCCCAAACTGTGGCTATAAACTGGTTTGTTAGGACCATTTCTCTTAAGGAGAACAGTTGTCATGCCCATAATTTTATTTGTATAGGGGAAACAAGCATAGCTTTCTTCTTTGCTCTGTGCTGTTTTTTTCCTCCCATGAATGGATGGTTCAGCTTCACAAAAAATAAGCAACTTAAGACTATTTTGCCTTCTTACTCAGTAACTAAAGGGAGAGTTAATGGGAAATCTTGAGTCAGCTTCTGATTCTGAGCTGGAACTGAGCCTTGATGCCCTGCAGAAACAGCATGCTTTAAAAGAATTCAAATATTAAGGCCGTGTCTCAATGTATTTAGAAGGAGGTAACAGAGTGAATGTAGAAGTTCGAGGACCTTCCAAGTTTCTTAATTCAAGACTATATTCCATTAGATAAATGATTTTTACCACCAGTCTGGAAAAAGTTATTTAATTTGTTATACCTGAAGATGGAGTGAATAAGTGTAAGCAAAACTTCAAACATTGAATTTAGACATCCAGGATTTTAGATCAAACTGCAGTTCTGTATTTTGTATTCGTTTTGTTTTGGGTTTTCTTCTGCAGCTTCTATCCAGTTTGAAAGTTGACTTAAGTCAAACGAATGAAGTACTTTAATGCCAAGAGCACCAGTTCATGAAATAGATATTTCAAAAAGTATTGCAAAAACTTTCAACAAAAATTAAGTGCTAGCTTTAAAAAAAATCACTAAAACCCTAGCACAACGCAAAAAAAGAGAAACAAAAAGGCCTCAAGAAAATACATGGCCAGTACTCGTGTGTTCTTACTTGCTCTCAGCTTTATTTTCAGGATATCATTCTTGTCTTCCCAATTTAATGTTTCATCTGAGAAATACTCAAACTTGAGGCCAAGTGAGGTCTGGTTGACACTGCAAAGTGAGGTTTCCTGGCTGACACTGCAAATGAGATGAAAGGAGCCTCTCTCTGAATGAAATCTAGGTGAGGAGCAGGAGTTCTGCCCAGGATACTGCTTTCAACACGAGATGCACAGCGTGGTAAGTGGGGCAGCAGGGCCCACTGCTGTGATCAACCCCAGAAACTCTGGTAGTATTTCCTGTAGTAACTGCTTCAGATTTGAGTGCTAGGGATTTTTAAAATGAGATAGTTGTTAGAGAGCATTGGTGCTATTTGCAGGGAGCTAAATGGTGGTTTGGGTTTTTTTTGTTTTTTTAGGTTTTCTTGGGAAGCCTCTTCTGCCAATTTATCCTAATGCAAACAGCAGCTCGAAAGTATCTGTTTTTAATAGCATGGTGTGCTGAGGTGGACCTTGTAGTAGTATCCTTCTCAGGAGTGTTCTTGGCTAGAACATTTCTGCCACTGGAGAGCTGGGCATGGTCCAAAGTCAGTGTAGTTCAGTTAAAACCTGTACATCAATGCACTGTAAATGCCAGCAAAGCTTTGTTGGAGAATTGCACCCCCGATGAAGCCTTGCTGGTCCTTAGAAGAACATTACTTCTGGAAACTGCACTTTGAGGGGTGTATGGTGATGTGTATGGTGTTTGGTCCCTGGATACAAAACTTTATCATAAGTAATCAAGCTTAAAATGCTTGTGTGGAGTTTTGTCCGCACACATTTTGCTTCCTGGCAGTGCAAAGTGGAAAATTCCACGTCTTTCTGTAACATGTCTGGATAGGCCAGTCTAGTGCTTGGGGCATCCATGACTTGTGGGGCTAAAAGTAAATGGGAGCTGTTGGTGTCAGTCTTGTGAGGACTTGTGTGGAAACTTGCCCAAGGACAGTTGATGATTATCTGAAATTTGTTTTACGAGTTGAGAATCTTGAAAAACAGATCTGAGTGTGTAAAATGCAGGAGTAAAGCTCTTGTATTTCTTTAACCATTCCTAATGATAAATCATTAATTACTGTGCTTTGTGACACTTCAGTAATTATTATGCTTGTTTATCAATTAGATTTATTTTCATGGAAGTACGCTTGAGGGTTGGAGTATTCCAAATCATTTTATCTCAGACTATGCTTTTGTTAGACAATGTTTGCCTTAAACTGCTTACTAATGAAATAATTACAGATATAGGCTATAAAGTTATTTTTGTTTTAAATCCCCATCAGATATTTATTACTGTGTAGTGTTCATGTTGAAAGTGTTTTAGTTGCTTTCCAGAAGTGGAAGAATATCTGGGGAGTGCCATTTTGGTGGGTAGGAACAGACATGTGCATGTGTAGAAGCACTTGGGGTGTGCCTGGGTGAATTATTGTTCGTTTGTTTTAGTTTTACACCCAGATCATTCTGGAAATTCTAGTCTTGGAGATGGGAACCATCTTTTGTCTTGACCCTTGTAACCTTTGGATTAATTTCCTCCTTTCCCTAATATTTGTGAATTAACAGGTTGTACTGAACTCTCAGGCTGTCTTTGAAAATCTACAAACCCTGTCTTTAGACCGTTCCTTTCTTGAATTATACTCTAGTCTTCCTCAACTACCGCTGCTAGACATTTGCAGGAAGCTTATGTGTATTTAAAAATATTTATACAGCTACAAAAAAAAAAAAAAAAGCCCCAACCCTTACTGGAGTGTATTTTGTACCTTTTAGAAGATTGCCAAGTTGATTTCTGTCCCCTGTGGCTCTGGTGGGTGATGTGATCTTGCTCTTAAAATCAGAATCTCAGGATTAAACTATACAGGAAAGCTGTTATGCTAGTTTTACCCTTACTCTAGGCCCAGGTTCTACTAGGAGATAGTTCAAAGCAGGCACTCAAAATACAAATCTGAAAGCAACAGACAACAACTGAATTTGAAGAAAACTGACCTGTAAATTTCAAACCAGAACCTATTAATTAACAGACGGAATAAGCTAAATGTTTTTGGCATGTGTTGCTGCAGTTATTTTAATTGAGCTGAATAAGAGCAAAACATGATGAAATGAAGTGTTTTACTTTATTCCAAGTTGTATTTCCCGCTGCCGAAACAAACCTGTGATAGTTTCCTTTGTGACTGTGTTTGTGTGGCTTGTTAAAATGTGCTTATTTGCTATACGATGAAGTCAGAAAAGGAACAAAGAAATTCATTGAGTGCTTCTGGGTGTCATGTGATGGCGTGACCAGGGAGAGCTTGTACCAAGCTGAAGCCAGCTGGAGTGAAAAGCAAAGCATCTCCCCAATAATTATTGAAGTTAAGTGAAAATCTCAGTAAAATGGGTTTATGTTTAAAACTAATGTTGTTTCAGGTCCTGAGGCTTGTTCATGAGGCAAAATTCATGCTTGGGTGATGGAAGCATATAACTACAGGCACCAACAAATTAGGCTCACAACAAAGTGCACTGCAGTTTCTCCCAGCCCCTTCTTCAGAGGGTCATTATATCAAAGGAGATCCAGTCATTAATTAAAGTGTTGAAAATCAGAGTCAGGTTTTGTGGTTTTTTCCTTTTTCCATGTTTTTAGCACGTCATTCAGCCACTATTTCAGCCTGTGTTGATGCCAGTGTGAGAGCAAAGGCTTCATGGGCAGCTTGACTCTTCAGTGGGGGCATCTTTATCTCCATCAGCTGCTGTGGCACTTATGCCTTGTCCTCTCTGCAGGTAGAAAGTTTCCTTTTATTTTCAGCACTTAGTCCTGCGGTGAGTTATTCTGTTCCTAGTGTCTTCAGGGCATGGTGGTCACACAGCAGGAGCAGGGCCAGTAAAAAACATCTTGACCAGCACTGGTGTCCCGTGGACATGTGGAATAACCTTTTGGCTTCTGTCTGTTAATACCCCCAGCCCTGATGTCAGAGCAATATTTCTGCTTCTTTCTGGTGCAAAATGGCTGCAACAGGTTGAGAAACTTACGGTTTCAGGTCTGGGTACTTGGAGGAAAGGTCTCCAGGAGCTGAGGGGACTTTGACAAGGGACTTGAGTGTTGTTGCCAAAAGACCGTGTCTTGTGTGAGTTTGTGATAGCTGTGGAGGGAGGCACATAATTTGTCAGGAAAGGTTCTCAAGTTATGTTGGATGAAGCAGACAGATCTCTCCACCAGGAATACGCGTGTCTCACTTGCAAACAGATGGCTCTTCGCTGTGTGCAGTCAGCAGTTGTCTTTCCAAGGTGCCAGGGGTGGGATAACCATGGGCAACGAGGAATGGAGCTGCATAATGGAGAGCGCCAATGCGGAGAAATCCGAGCTGCTGGCACACGGAGTCAGGTTGCCCTCAGTGGAAAGCATGCGGATTTTGGAGCAATTTGTGAGGGCTTGGCTTTGCTAACCCTTGCTGTGTAAAGTGTTACAAATTATAGGGATCTTGAAATGCCCCGTTTGAGATGATCAGTGCAAAACAGGACAAAAAGGACTGGCTGTTCTTGACTCTGTTTGCTTTTATTTGGGTTATTAAAATGCCTCAAGAATGTATTTTGATTTGTTTTGACTACCCTACCTGGTAGGTCTCCAGAGGTTAATGTTTCACAGGTTTCAAAATCTCGATGAAACTCAATTCCCTGCAGTTAGTTGGGCTCAAGTTTGAAAATGGATACTCATAAAATACTGACCTTCAATTAAGTTTATCTATTTTACTGTCTATCGTTTGCTCAGTTTTAGTGTGTAGAGTATTAAGGAATCTAGGTCATGTGGAGGGGAAGATGCCTTTGCCCTGTTGGAACTTAGTTTATGTTATGAAAATATTTAATTAGATTTGAATCCTTTACTCTCACGGAAATCAGATTTTGGCCGATACAGTCACTAGTGCAGCATTATGACCCCAAAACATGCAGGCCTTGCATGGGTTTGTAAGGGACTTGATTAAAAGATGAAATTATTGCTGTTAAGAGATGTGGATATCCTGAGTAGATTTAGAATATAGCCACTTCATAAAGATAATATTTGTAAATATTTAATCTTTTTAGATATGATCGGTCTTTCCAGAAGTTTGGGACAGTTTTCCATAGCCATGAAGAATCACAGAGCACTGCTTTCCAAAAGCCAGTGGTGAACTGCTCCCAGGAGTGTTATACTTTGGCCACTTGCTATAAAGTCATCTTAATAGGACAGAATGCCTTGCATAATAGTTATATCCCCATCTAACTTCTGAAATATCCACCTACCAGCATGCTTACTGAAAATACTTTGTGTATGAATTGTAGAACCTGTGTTTTGGAGAAGTGCCTCTTCTGCCATGCTACCTGTGAAGTGAGGATTTCTGAAATCCTTTTTCTACTGTGGTTGAGTACAAAAGCTTAGGTAAAACCCTTCAGTGTTTGATAAGACCTGTTGCACATACAGTAAGTGGTTACTAAAAGTGATTTCATAAATTGCATATCCTTTTGACTCCCTCTTAATAGCTGCTTTGCTGTTTGCATAGCTGGCCCAGTAAGTCTGATGGAGGATTGCAGCGACATTGTAATGCCTGTAAATCTTCCTCTTTTGTCTGTGGATGTTCTTGTACTCATTGAAATGCTTCAGTCATTGGATAGGTGATGTTGTTTGGGAGACTGTACAAAGTAAAGGCAAAAGCCTGCTCTTGATACATGTCTTACTGATTTCTTAATTTATTCATTTAGTTGAAAAAGGAGCCTGTGGTTGAAAGCCAGATCACACCACTCATCTAAAACATTGCAACACAGAATAGCAATCACAGCACACACTGTGCCTCAGCAATTAGTAACAGGATGTGTGATAGGGAAAATTTAAGGACATAAATCCAAAGGTTGTACAATACCTGATACCAGAGTCTCTTCCCAGATAATTTCCTGGTTTGTTGCTCTGAGACTCTGCATGTTTCTGCATTTCTGATGGGTTTTTGCTGCTTTTCAGTACGTGGATCGCTTAGTACCAAGTGCTTCCTAATCTTAAACTGCAGTTTGCTGCCTGAAGTCAGCCTGTGGGCCTGGTTTACTGTTACGCTCCCAAAGGATTAGGGACTAGTACTTTAGATTTCCTGTGGAATATGTACAGTACAGTGAATGGTATTGTGGGTTAAGAACATGTTTTACAATTCCCAGCTTAAAGGAATTGTTAGGAGGCAAGTTTTAGCTTGCCTTACTGTCATCTGTTATGCCATTAATTAAAACCTTCCTCTCTCCATGATAAAACTACTTTCTGAGATTTGCTGTCAGACATAATTCGGTTAGTGCATTTCCTCACATGGGTAGCATTTCTGGGTGCTTGGCAAAAAAGTACTGATGTGGACTGCTGTTAAATCCTAAAATGTTTGGAGGGATTCTGAAAAATTGGAGATCTTGAAGGATGTGTAAAAGGGAAGAGTTTTTCTTTTCTCTAGTCATTCCTCCACAGTTTGGAATCAATGCACTTCGTGCATATTTGTGTGTATGTGGGTCTATATTTTGTCTTTAATATCAGCTGTGTGTATTTGGCTGACACAGCTAAGATTCAGGTTGAGTACATGTATTTTTAGCATAGAATCATCCTGTACTCAGTTTTAGTGAAACCTTGTCTTTGTCTTGAAATATTTTCTTTGTCTTTCAGCATTATTAACTGCAAGTGCCTTCTGTTAGTCATTGCTGGCTATCTTGGGCTTGATAAAAGGCTTTGCTTTACAGGGCCTTTCGTCATGAAGCCTGGGTTGTAGGGCTTGTCTCTGTATTTGTATAGCTGAGGTGTTAACAAGCCTCTGGAGGATGGGCAGCATGTTCTACCTGTAAAACTTTTTTTAATAGCAGCTAAAGCAAACAGAACTGCACATGAGGTAAGTTGGTGTCGGTGAGGTTTTCAGTGGGCAGGGCAGAGCTGGAGTGGCAGTGAATTGGGTAATGTCAGGTGACAATCTGAGATCACTGGTCATTTCTTTCCCTGTTTTAATGCTTCCTTTCTCTTAAGAGCAGTAGTAAACCACAGTCAGCAGCTGCTTATGTTGGTTTTTTGGTGTTTTCCCAGAAGCAGTCTGTAGTGTTTTCCATGACCAGTTTTTCTTCAGCTTCCCTCAGCATTTGTCTTGCTATGCTTTCACCCATGTGTCTCTTCTACAGCTACAGTACATCTGATCTTCAGAGGAATAAACACCCTGCTTGTGTTGATCTGTGGTGAAGGCTGCAGTTGGGCATGGTAGGGTGGGATTGGCTCCTGATGTGACACTGCCTTGCTCATAGTTCCAGGTTTTGACCTCAGGTGGGGATAACTGAGGTCAGATATGCCTTAGTGGGGGAAAAGCAACTGGCTCTGGAGCCTGGTGTGGTTGCTGTATGTAACTGAAAATTGGTCAGGATCCCTCTACCTATGTGGAAGCTGCATCAGATTTGTAGCTTCTAATGTAAGTTTAGTTGCTGATTAAATATGTCTTTCTTCTGAAAAGAAAAAACTTTAAAATTGTGTTTCTTCCTTTTTGTTCCAGTTGGTTCAGACACTGATGTGAAGTTCTGAAGAGTTCACAGCTCCTAGAGCAGAGCTTGTGTTCTTCCTCCTAACATACTGATTTGTGTAATGAGGTGTAGTAAAGAGAGGGGGACAATACTGAGACCAAGATGAAAGAATAAATCTGCAAGCTAACACCAGAACTGGCAATTTGTAGTACACACGGTTTGCTAAAATATGTGAAAATCGCACATTTCCCCTTTTTAAAAAATAATAATATTCCTGGGATGCACACACTAGCTTTCCGTTTGGGCATGGTAATTTCATTGCTAATTAGCTCCCAGATTTGGGCTTGCAGAGGTGGCAGCCTGTTCCTTTAACCTGTGCTGTCTCTGTGAAATGGTAATGAGTAATTTGAGCCCTTTGGGTAAGGTGAGAGTGATCAGCAGCCCAGAGATTGCTCCTCTGCTATCAGAGGAGCGTTGCTGTTTGGGATGAAGGGCACCTTTCCCGGCACAGGTCCCGCTCAAACTGCCCAGGTAAACTCGGCAAACCTTAGCAAAGCTAAAGAAAGGCTGAACGGGGGGGAGGAACTTAAAGAAGCAAATTGCATCGCTGAGCTCAAGCTCTGTAAAACTTGGTTTGCTGCTTTTGAAGTCAGGAGTGTTCTTGGTTAGTGAATAGAAAGGACTCTATATCCTTATGTGTCAGTGCCTAACAACTGTTTAATCTTTTGAGTAGTGCTAAAGGTGGGAGCAGTTTACATTCAGGCTGTGCTAGATGCAGGTGAGTGAGAGGCTTTTCTGCTTCTGGATCTCTCTGCAGTGGAGGAAAATGTGGATAATGGTATTGCTGGCTTGAAAACAGCTATTTCTGAGTTTCAGAAATAGCAGGTAAGCAACCAGGGATGTAAACCAGGAAAAAACCCTCAAACGTGCCAAAAAGTTCTATTAGCAGTGATTAGCAAATAATTAAAGATTGGCAGCAAATCTGAATGTAATCATGGGGATGTGTTCCAGGACTGTAATTGACAGTTACACCAGTTATTAATTGGAATTTATCTAAAATTATTTAATATTGATGTTCATATAAATGACATTAAGTCTTAATGTTTAACTTATTATTCCAGAAGTCAACTAGCAGTGCACTTATTTCAATGTCATTCAGTTCATTTCCACATTGTCCAACCTTCAAGTATCAGAGGTTTGTGAAGAAGAGGGGGAAAGATCCTCCCTCCTATTTTTTTTCTTCTGAAAGTCATTATTTCCTGTGTAGTCACACTTCTTGTTGTAGGTCCTGCTTGGTCCTTCTGGGTGAATGGAAAAATACTTCCTTAAAACAAATTAATCATGATTTAGAAGTTTTCTGGTCAGCTGAAAATCTCTCCCAACAGTCTGACTGTCAGGAGTGTGCTTGAATTTCTGTAACCCTTTGAAACTCATGCCTCCTCTTTCATTTGAAAACCCCCACATACAGGTCATTAAACCTACTCTGACAGCTAGTCATAAAGTTAATGTTTAACTTCTTGGAATGCCTTTAACTTTTTCTTGCTGTGCTCCAATAGGAGAACCCTTTACAATCAGCAGTGGGTTTCACCTACTATAAGGCCACTCTGCATCTGGTTCTCCCCCATATCCTTGTTTTTAGGGCTTTTTGACTGAAAGGAATGGCTTCAATTCAGTGATAATTTTGAGGGTGGTGTTTGGTTGGGGGTTATGTTGTGGGGTTTTTTTTTTAATGTTAGCAAATTTGGATTTTCCTTTTCACCTTTTGTGATAAAACAATGTTGCTTGCCAGCTCAGACGCCGAAACAGTCTTGTTTAATGGAGGCAAATCCTAAGAAGAAGGACTTAAGATAGAGGTTTTATACTGTTAACCATCCTGGAGAAGTGCATCATTCTTTGTCTCTGGGTTTTGCTTCCTCTTGTCTGTCAGGACACCTGGCAGTTCTTTTTCATGCTCCTGGTGTGCAGAAACGGAAGGCAGTTGCATTGGACGTTGATCCTTTTTGTTTATTTTGGCAAGTGATTTGTTCTGGGAGTTCATGGCCGGGGTGTGGCTGGGAGTTGGTAGGAAGAATCCCTGAGCCCTAGTTGTGATTAGCTGGCTTCCGCCTGAGCGCCACCTTGGTGCTGTCCTGACCCTTGTAAAACCTTCTGTGCCTGGGCGCTGCTTACTGCTTTGGGAGATGAGCTGAATGAGAAATTCCTGCTGGAATAGGCAAGTCTGTCCCGGTGGGAATGCCTGCTGTGCTGGGGGAGATCATTGCTGAGGGAGGGCAGTTGGCATGGCGGTCTGTCTGGGGGAGGGCCTGGAGCTGAGCTTGGGTGGTTGTGTGTTGGTGCCCTGCTGATGGCACCAGGCACCCGTCTATTCCCCAGTCCCAGTCTGCCAAGTGGGAATTAGGCTCATAATAAATTGGCTTAAAGAATGCTGTTAGCTATTGCCCTTGTTCCTGCTGAATTCAAACCTGAGCTCCTTGCTTCTGTCTAGCTAGGGCATGAAATGATGAGGCTGCAGGTTCCTGCCAGAAGTTCAGTAGAAGGTCAATGCAATTTTTCCTAGTAAAAATGTCACTTAAGCGACATTTCTCTAACAGCATCATGTGTTTAATATCTCTATGGCTTGGCAGGTCCTGTATATAGATTTTCCAGCTCCCATGAAAGGTGCTTATGTTGAAAAGTGGAGCTGCATAATAGGTTTTTCAGAAGTGATTATTGTTTTACCAGTTCTGAAGATACCACAAGGTGCAGACTATCAGGGAAGTGTGTTGTGTCATCTCTTGACACTGATACACTGCAAGAGGATAAAAAATAAGGCTTAGTAAATGGTTTTAGTTACATTGCCAGGTTTTCATGTTAGTATCTAGAATACCTTCACAGAAAGTAAAATGGCCAGTGTGATTCCCGTTTAAAAGGTGGCTCCCAGGTAAGTGTGGGGAGAGGAAGCCATGGGAAACGCTGTTGACATCCTAGGGAAAGATAGCTGTAGTTCCCATGGCTTTTGGTGGCATGTGTGTCACCCCAGCCATGGAAAATATGCCTTAGGGCTAAGGATTGTCTCTTCTGTGCTGTGCTCTAGGCCTCAGATCAGGACATGGAAGTAGAGCTGGCCTGTGGCAGCGTGTTGGATCATGACGAGCCCTTAGGCTCCTGTAACCTTTGATTTCTGCTGCTGATAGAAACATAACTGAGTTTCCCAGTCCTGTACCTCCAATCATATCGCTCTGGTTGACCGGAGCAGTAACTCAATACCGTGGGAATGCTTCTAGCATGGGGAGATGGAATCAATAATGGGATTTTTCTGAGCTGGAGTGATCATTTTTCTTGGATGTTTCATTGGCAAACCATATTTACTTACTTTTTCTAACACCTCTCTTAGGTAAGGAGTGTTATCCTTTAGCGGGGTCCTGTACGGGGTAACTGAGCATGGGCCAGGGCAGTGATTCCCCCTCTGTACTTGGCAGTTTGAGACCGCACCTTGAATGCTGTGTCCAGTCCTCGGCCTCTCATCTCATGAACAATATGGAGGTGCTGGAGCACATCCTGACAAGGGTAGTGAAGCTGGTGGAGGATCTGGAGAATAAGTCCTGTGAGGAGTAACTGAGGGAGCTGGGGATGTTTAGCCTGGAGAAAAAGCAGCTCAGGGGAGGACCTGACTGCTGTCTACAACTACCTGAAAAGGATATCCTTCAGAAAACTTACTACAGAGTAATATAACTCAAAAAAACCCTCAAATGTTTTACATAATAAGCGTATAGAAATATAATAATTTATAAATAGTTACATAAAATATGAGGTGCTCTATTTGTTAGCTGGTAACCCATGTAACATTAACTAAGAAAAAGGCCTGAGCAATCTGTTGTGGGAGGGTTATATGACTACATTGTAGGGAGATAACAAGGACTGAGTAGCAGTGTTATCTGTTGTTCTCATTTATAAAGGACACTGCAACAGACTCAGGCTTCCACGTGGATTGGTTTGGCACAAGGAAAGAGCAGATTGTTTGGTTTGGCTTGTTTCTCTGTCCTAGGAGGATGATGGTGACTGACATGTCCTCGTTGTGCTTCTAAGGCACTTTGCTTTCTTCTGCTGCATACAGAATTTTAAATCACCCAACCACCTGTAAAAAGTATTTTCCTTCTCCCCAGCAGTGTGCTGGTGTCAGGAACTGTGCATCTAGGATGGCATTGGGGTTTTTCAGGCTAGGTAGAGCTGGTGTTTAAGTGCTGATTTAAGTAGGTTTAGAATCGAGTACCTGTTAAAGTGCTTCAGTGGAACTTTTAGTGTTCATGTGTGCAGTACTAACTCCTGTTTTTACAGGATGTCATTTTTGGAAGCTCACAGGTGGTTCTTAGTCAACAGCAGCATCCTCCTGCATGATCTTGTGCTTTCCACCCCTGTGTGTCTGATCAGCATTGGTACTACAGAAAAACATGGCATGAACTTACATGTCCTTTTGGGAGGAACAAAGCCCTCTGTCTTTGCTATCCTGTTAGCTTATATGAAAACAAAAGCCAATCAGAGTAGAGAGTTGCAGCTTGAAGGAGGACAACTTGAAGCCTGCGGGCAACTGTCAGACAAGACCTTGCAGTGGAAGTGCTCATAGCCATGCAAATGAAAGGGTGGTGTGCTTAAACTGCAAACTGTAGTCCTGTTGTCTGTGATGTAATGCTCTTATTTCTCCTTTCAGCTATGAAGCCGTACGCTCCAGCCTTCATTCTCCTGTGGAGCGCTGTCGGGATAGCGAGGGCTGCCAAAATCGTTGTTGTGCCGCCAATTATGTTTGAAAGCCATCTTTATATTTTCAAGACTCTGGCCTCAGCCTTGCATGACCAAGGTCACCAGACAGTGTTTCTCCTCTCTGAGGGCAGAGAGATTCCTCCATCTAATCACTACAGACTTCAGCGCTACCCAGGGATCTTTAACAGCAGCACCTCGGATGATTTCCTCCAGTCCAAGATGAGGAGTATCTTCTCGGGGAGGCTGACTGCCCTCGAACTGTTCGATATCCTGGACCACTATTCCAAGAACTGCGACATGATCGTTGGCAACCGAAACCTCATGCGTGCCCTCAAACAGGAAAAATTTGACCTGCTCCTGGTAGATCCCAATGAGATGTGTGGATTTGTTATAGCCCATCTTTTAGGGGTTAAATACGCCGTGTTTTCCACTGGCCTCTGGTATCCAGCAGAAGTGGGTGCTCCAGCTCCCCTGTCCTACGTTCCAGAATTTAACTCGCTGCTCACAGATCACATGAACCTATTCGAGAGGATTAAAAATACTGTTGTTTATCTTATTTCAAGATTTGGAGTCAGTTTTTTGGTTCTGCCAAAATATGAAAGGATAATGCAGAAACACAAGGTTCTTCCAGAACGGTCCATGTATGACTTGGTCCATGGATCCAGCCTGTGGATGCTTTGTACTGATGTAGCACTGGAGTTTCCGAGACCTACGCTACCCAACGTTGTTTATGTGGGAGGAATCCTAACAAAGCCGGCCAGCCCTCTGCCAGAAGTAAGGTTTGCTGAGTTTTACAGTAATTTCTGTAGTTTCTGCTTGACCTTGTGTGATGATTGGCAGCTTTTAAGCAGTGATTTTCAAATGGGACCGTTCTGTTGCTAATTGGTGAAATATGCCCTGGAAGTCGCTTCAAGTGGTGGTGAGGGGAAGTGTTGGTCACAAATTCAACAAAAATTAATCTTTTTTGGATGCAGGAAGTATTTTACTTTTGAGTAAGGTACTTAATGCTGCGCCTGAGGTGAAGATGGTGCATTCTGTCTTGGAAATCACATCAATGGCTTTTAACTGAACACGGTTTCAAACGAACGTGAGGGAGAACTGTGAATACTGTTTATGCTTAAAGAAGCCTGCTGCTAGGTTATACTAGGTAATTTCATGGTGTGGCTGTCTTTATGGTATTTGTTTTTATGCCTCCCTTAGGTTTGATAGTGACTATAGGACTACGTGAACATAAGCACAAAGAGACTTTTTACCGAGTGAGATGCAGAGATAAGAGTTGACATAAATGGCACTATGATTGCACTCAGATATGAATTTTTACTGTGCTCATGGAGGACATCAGGTGCTGAACTTCAGACTGAAACCGTGATAGTGACTGGACTGACTCCAGAAATCCTGGCTACAAAGATTAATTATTAAGTTTAATTAGTTCAGTGATCTTTGATATGTTATACCTAAGAATGCCTCTGTTGAGCAATACAGTGGTGAGTGACAGGCAGAACAATCTCACAGAAAACCATGTCATTTACACTTCTGTTTGTGTGTACATAAACAAATAGATCTTGAATTGGAGGTGATTTTTAATTGGATGCTTTTGGCTGGATGATAAAAAGGGCTAGGTAGACCTGCAGCGCTCAAGAATTTGCTTCTTAAAATGGCTTTTTTGGCCTTTGCTTTTTGTGTGAATAGTGCTATTGTCTGTTCTCCAGTGTGTCATCAGAGATAGTGCTGCTATAGCCGTGCTGCTTCTAACTGGTTCTTTCCACGAATGCATCGATGTGTTTGTGTTAAGGGAGGGTCAGGTATCCTGAGAAAGCAGACTGAAGGCACTCTTGTGCTGTCTAAAAAGTTCATCCCTATTTTCCCTCCAGGAAAACTTTGCTGGCTGGATTGAGTTTTTTTCTTCATTTTCAAGACTGATGTTTCTTTTTTTGTAAGAGAAAAAGGGTATTTGTGTAATCAGTTTCCGCAATAGCTTAATGTTGTCTGTTTTGTCTTTTGATGTTCAGTGTAACAGGAGTGAGTGACCTTGAAACACACCTGTAGGTCAAGTAGGCGGTTGTAAATATTTGTTACAGTGGGGAAAGAAACTACCTATAATTATTTGTGAGCTGAGACATTATTTACCTCCTTTTCAAGAGTTTTATCACACAATTCATCCTCAGTGTTCAAAGCATGAGTTTTCATTGAATGTGAGAGAGGGACCAAGTGAGCATGTTTCTGTTTTATCCTGTAATTTGTCTATGCCTAAGCTGTTACACATATCCCTGTGGTGTGTATTGTAGGTAAATTATCGGGCAGTTTGTGTTTGCTGAGCAATTGGATGAAATTTGTAACTGTCCCTCAGTCCTGGCAGATGAAAACTGTGAGTGCAGATAGCGAATGCTGCGGCTGTACCCTGCTCTTGCTGCATCTCCAAGGCAGCAGCCTTGGCTAATTTATTTTCTGCAGCTTCTAGTTTGGTGCATTAAGGTGAGCCAGAGGCAGAGCTAGCTTGTTTCTGTGCTAGGCTGGAATTGGTGATGCTTCAGCGGCTCACACAAGTAATTTTCTCGTCCATGGACAATGATTAGAAAAGGGGAGCATGTAGCTGGGCACGGTAGCTAAAATTTGCCCACTAAAGCTGTTAGTACAAGTCTTTTGGGTCTCTTGAATTCACCAAAACTGCTTATAAGTAGCCTAGTCCACTTTGTCTGCTAGAGAAGTGTTGGAAAAAAAATCAGGCATGTTCTTCCAAGTCCAAAATACCTGCTTAGACTGCCTGGGCACCTTAGTGGTGGCACTGTGTTGTCAACAGTTTTTTCCTTTCTTCCCCACACTTCACCAAAAATAACCAAGTAGTTTGTTTAACCATAATAGAGTGCCTGCACCTAAGTTAAAACTTCTAGCTTTCTGTTCTTAAGTGGCATTTTAAAGATAAGAGGCACATAGTGACAATTAAGCAGTCAATGAGGAGGTAAAGGTCGAGATCTTTTAAGGTGTTACAGGATGGCCATTCTTTCATTCCAGGGGATGGGATTTGTAGCTCGGTTTTGTGGCTGCTCAGATCCTGCACCTGTTCTTTGAAACTCCTTGAAAGTAAAGTTAGAAAAGCAGAGCTTTAAAGGTAGCATGTAGCAGTGGGTGCTGAACATTCGTGTCATGTAACAGGGTGTGTGTGAGGGGAAACAAACCTGAATCAGCTTTTTGGTCATCTGTGTTAATATTACATGTTTTATGTGTGTGTGTGTGTGTGTGTATATATATATATATGTATATATATATATAACCTGACCCAGCTTTGCTGTCCCATCTCCATTAATATTTCGATCCTGGGGCACATCGTCCCTGCTGATCCTGCAGTTAGCTTGTGTCAAGCGTGATTTTTAGCTGCTGCTGAGCTCTGTAGCAATTACGCAGCAGCCCCCAGGTGTGGCACACAAACCGCAAGCATGTCTTTGGGTTGCAGCTTGCCCAGATGCCTCGGGAAGGCTCCGATCCCCCTCCCTGCTCTCCCTCCCGGGCAGTGCCCCAGTGTCGGTCTGCGCTTGGCGCAGTGTCCCTCGGGAAGTCGCAGTGATCGGCGTGCCAAGGAGGGGGAGCCAGCGGGGAGAGCAGCGGGTCCTTTGGAGGTCACCGCTCTGCCTGGCTCCCTGCGGTGCCTTGCGGCTCCCTCCTTGGCATGGCAGAGTCAGCCTTACCTGTGCAGGCGGTGGCTGAGGTGCCTGGGATGGCAGATTCCCCCTTCTGATCCCTGCTGCAGGTGGATGAAGCTGAGCACATCCTGTCACTCTGCTCTGCCGTGGTGGGAGGGCAGAGTTTGGCTTGGCAAAGCTCTGCGTGTGCCATTGTAGTTCTCTTCTCAGAGAGCCGGTGTGACATTTTCACTGGGTTCAGACAGTGCTTCTTGCACAAATTGTGCTGTGCTGCTCAGTAAAAGGCAAGGAGATGGTTAAGATGACTGAACCCACATGTGAAATTTTATTCGCTTATGGGTGATGGGTGCAGCAGGGCCAGGATTTGTGTACATAACTCATAAAAGTGTATGCTGAATTATGTAGAGGACAGTGTGAACAAAATTAGCATTACAAGATGAAAAGCTAGAGACAGTCTGGCTTTCGAGTCCTTAGGGTCATCAATGACTTAAACTATTGAGGGTAGTTTAAGGTGTTCCTTGGCAGTATTTTCCAGGTAACTGTCATTGGCCATTAGGAAAATCACAGGCTCCTCTGCCTCTTCCTCACGACATGTCTCCGGAGGGGTCTGAATGAAGCTGGCTTTTTAAAGGGGCGCCCTTTTAAGCAACAATGGGAAACTTCTACTCTGGCATTTATACCTTGTGACCAGGTCGGTGTGTACTAGGCATTAATCAGCCTGATCAGGGCAGGAAGCCGAGGGATGCTACAGGCAGCTGCCTTGGGAAATACTCAGTCCACGAGTAAACCAAATTTATGCTGTAGAAGAGGGTGTTCTCATGTTGGAGTAGTAAGTTGTCCTTAACAGCCGCAGCTGTCAACAGATAATTACAGAACTTCCTCTTTCCTCCATGGACATCTCTTATCTGAGCTCATTATTATACAGATCAAAGTCTATGCAGAAAATTGGTGGCTTTGAAATATCTTCACTAAAAAGTATTTAGGGTCTTTTGTTTTTGTTTTCTTTTTTCCTCCCTGAGCCTTGCTGACAGTTGTCTGTTTACTAGGTGTGTGTTAGCTGATACTAAAATGTATCTTGAAAAAGAGGTGGAAGAATCAAGAGGTGTTTTATTCCTTAAACTTGGCTTTTCTCCTTCATTCAGATTCAAGGACACATCTATAAGCCCTTGCAGACTGTAGCAGTAGATTTTTGTGCATGGCATAGCACCTTCATTTTAGTATTATTTTTAAAGCCCAGGGAGTGCTTTTTACAGATTTGTTTGGACAGTAGATTTCTGGCGATGTGAAGCACCTCTAAGAGCTGTTCTAAAATGCATGTTATTGTCAGCTGGGGAGGCAAAAAAGTCTTTTAAGGATGATGGAGATGATGCAGCACTGTGTAAATTCTGTACTGAACTGTATGATCATGTATTTTGGTTCTGAAATGTATCCCCCCCCCCTGCAGAATGTGATGTTTTTATCCACAGGAAAGCGTTGTGTGAGCTCTCCAGGTACCCACAGTCCTAAAACAGTAGTGTCCAGTCTTGGCTGCTCTAGTAGGACTTGGGTTGTTGAACTGTGCCTGTACTGCTGTACTGCTGCATTTTAAATTTGAGAATAAATGTGACTTAGCATCTGCCTGTTCAGTGCATGACACAGTGAAAAGCATGCAGGGCTGATTTGGGAACTTGGTTAAGTATCTCCAGTTAAACTTGTGAGGAAGGCAGATCCTCCAGGCGCACATACCAGACATAAAGCTGGCATCCCATGAGCTGACAAAGGAGCACCAAACCTTCAGTGAGCCTGTGCTGTCCATCAAAAAGTGAGTTTACTTGGTTCATGGATTACAGTCCGGGGTGGTTATTTGTTGAGTTCAAGCCGTTGTTTGTATTGGGAATGGAAAACAGAAGGTACAGACCTTAGGTGTTGGATAGGTCAGATGATGAAAGCTGAAAGTGAGAGAAGTCACTTAGTTGTTTTTATGTATATAGAAAAAAAACAACCCCAACACTTGAATAAAGTTACTACTGTAAACAGGCTTTGTGGTTTTAAATATTCTAATTTATCATGTTTGTATTGGGACCCACAAACTAACAAAATTTGTGGCTTAACTGAGTGTCTCCTGCAGATTTTGAGAAATGACCTCCACAGAGGACAAATAATGAGCCAGTATTTTTCTCCCATTTATAGCATAAAACAGAAGATAGGAATTGATTTCAAAGGGCATTATTTTTTCCTGGGGTATTTGGAACATCCTTGAGTTTGGATACCATATTCCTATAATTTGGGAAGTTGGGATGTGCTCAAAACTTGACATTTACGAGTAGCAAACCTAATTACTAATATCACTGACTTGGGAAAAAAAAAAATCTTTAATCAAGACAGCTTTTCAGATGTCCCAGTTGCTTAAAGGTGAAGTGGATCATTTGTTTATGGCTAATACCTTGCTTTTGGGGGATGACGAGGTGTCTCCAGCAAGGGCTTTGTGAGGCGACACCTTCCTCTGAGCCTTCCCAGGCTGTTCACGGGGGGAATTCTGCAGGCAGTGTGTTCTGCTGCTCACCCTGACCAAGGGGAGTCTGTGTGAAGGATGTGGGTCTTTCACTGGCTCAGAAGCCAGCTGATCTTAGGCTTTTCAAAGAAATGATGGTGACTGAGGGCTTGTTTATGTAAATATAATATAAAAAAATATGGATATTGTGTACATATATATACACTTTACATGTATTTATAAATCTGTAAAAAAAGAGAAGGGAGGAGGTAAACCTGAGGAAGAAAGAAAAGCTATTTCATCTGAAGAGGAAAATGAACAAGAAATTGCAATGATTAGATTAAAGGGTTTAAAGCTGCAGATTAGAATTCTATCTCCTACCATCCACAGAACACAGGTGTCATACTGGAACAATGACAGACAAAATTTCCCACCTAAATGAGACAATCGTGTGGATTTATGGGTGGGGTGTATGTCGGTATTGGTAATACGGAAGTCTGTATTTAAAATTCAGCTTCTTGTCAATTTTCTTCTTAACTGTATTATCAGCAATTTAATTTGGCTTTATGTTCTGTAGACAGAGCAAGTCAAAACAGTCTCCATACTTAATACTGTTTTTTCTTAATTCCTGAAGAGTTTTTTGCTCCATTTGGAGCAACTGAGAGGGTTGGTAAAGCCTTGGTTTGTGTTTCCATTTGATAATCATCAACTTTTCTGAGCATGCTTGCAAGTTCATGCTTAGGAAGGTGGTTTTTTGGGTATTTTTTTAACAAAGTGTTGCCTGTGGGGTATTGCCAGCAAGATTTTTAATTGGAACCCTGGGTTTGAGGATCCCTCTACTGCACCCGCTGCTCTCTGCAGTGATTTTAATAACCTCTCCTGAAGGGCAAGCTCCTTGTTTTCCACTCCTCCCATTCATTTGAACGGCAAGGTTGCTTTCCCAGGGTGCTTGCCAGAGGTCTGGTGAGTAATGGATTTTTGCATCAGGGAAGTCCTTGTGTGGCACTTTGCTGGTTGACCTCTAGCTCTGGGTAGAGCGTGTGCCCGGAGCTTCAGTGGATATGCCTGCAACTCTAGAGGGGGCTCAGGTATGGGAGCAAAGGCTTGGGGAACTGCATTTCCTCACTCTGGTTTGGAGTGTGAATTTTATTCCTCTTTAAAGCTAAATGGACCTAAATTCTCTCTCCTTGTTGGATGCTAAATGGGAATAGGCAGTAAAGGTCCAGGATAAGGAAATACAACCTTGTAGGCACTGCAAAGCTTTGTAAGATTTTAAATATTTTTTTTTTAATGTCCTGTGTTTTTTAGAGATGGATGATACAGTGTATATATATATATATATATAAAGCAAATAATTAGTGAGAAATGTGAAAGGAAAAAGTTGTCTGTGTTTCAGCAGGGCTGAATCTTTGTCTAATATTGAAAAACTTAACAGCGTTGTTAAGATTAATATGTGGTGACTGTACTTAGTACAGTCTCTAAACTGCTTGGGGTTCTGGTAGGAAACAGTTCAAATCCTTAGAGTTTGTTTCCCAACTGGTAGCAAGGTTCTTTCTTCTTAGCCAGCAAGAAAACAGGGATTTAGTCTGATGCCGCAATCTGAGTACGCGTCTTTAATGGGCACAAGGTACTGTTTTTGGAGTTAGCTTACCCTGTACCAGTATGAGTTACAAAATATTTTTTAAAATACTGTGAATATTAACTGCGTGCACTTTTTGTATGGTAGGTCTCATTAATAAAGCCCAGGGAAGAGAAGAATTAACTTATTATTAATGCAGTGGGAAATGGGGGCTTGGGAGGATCCTGTCCTCACTGGGAGCTGCATGTCTGCTCTTAACTGAACTACGAACTTAAGACAGGTGATATGGAAAGGAGCAAGTCCTGATAAAACGGGAGAATCGCTTTTGCCTGGTGGCCATAGTTTTTAAGAGGCAGGAATTCAGTCAGTGGAAAATAACCTTCAGAGTGTGACCAAGGCGCCGGGCAATGCGGAGCCAGCAGAAGCTGCTGGATGCGTGGAGTCAGGGAGGCTGACTCCTTCCTCTGCCTCGTGCCCTCGCTGTTCACTGGGATGTTCTGTCCTTTGCTGCTCCCAGCAAATAAAACTTCCTATTTTTGGTTCTAGACTGACTTAAAAATTCACGGCAAGTAAATACAAACAGCTTACTTTGCCTGGAGTGATAGTTACTCAGAGTTTGCTGTAGAATTATGGGTTTTTATAACTTTTAGGTTATACGATATGATGCTGTTTGTTTTGTGATTTGAGTGAAGGTCATATAAGGGCACCTGTATGACTTTAGACCACCTGTTCTGATACGTTGTGTTGGTAAAATCTGAAATAAAAATGTATTAATACAGAATTTAAGTTTGTCACATGAGAGAAGCACTCTTCAGACAGTGGCAGAAAAGTTTGGACGCTCAAAGAAACTATCTGTATACCTTTCTGTTTATTTATCAGTGAGTATCTCCTTTCTAAAGATGGCTTAATGTGGCTTCTTATTTTCAAATAGATCTGGTTTTGTCTGCTCTAAGCAGCATTTTGTGGGAGAAGTTGCATAGGATGCCTGTGCTCTGCCTTGGGGAAAGGGTGGTTTGCAACCACATTCAAAGGGCAAGCGTTTGTGCTGTTGCACATTTGAATTGAGTGGCTGAACAGGGAAAGCTTCGGATATTACACCCGCTTATGTTTGTATTTATGCACTTTGTTTATCTGAAACAAAGCTCAGTATTAGGCACCACTGGTTACTGCCAGCTGGGCCCTCACTCCCTGCTCACAGCTGTGTGTTCAGCACCGGGGCCTGCAGAGAATGGCTAATTAGAAAACCAGGCAGAACAAAGCCCACACAGTGGGGCTGGCACAATAGCATTCCTGTCTCACATTGGTCAAAAGATGGATTTTATTTCTTTATTCCTCCCCCCTCGCTCCTATAGTACAGCCCAGATCAATAAGTGCTTCTTCTCCCTATGCAAGCACGGAGTCCTGTACTATTTCTCCCAAAGGACATGCATTTGCACAGAACTTACATGAAAACAAGCAGAGACCTGGCAGGGTTGGCCACAGTGTTCTAAGTAGAGATCCTTTAAGTTTTTTTATACTTTAGTATGCATTCTTTATTATTTTTAAAGTAACCTGTGAACATGGTAATTAATGTAGGTATTAGGTGATATTTGCATTATTTATTATTTTTTAAACCATTTAAGTGAAAATTTGAATTGGTTATAATATGTGTATTAGGTGATCCTTTATTATGAACGTGTATAAAGCTGTCACGGGATGGGACACAAAATTGAGCTGGAAAATGCAGTTCACAGTTCAGTTCAGAATGTGAACGTGCTGTATTAGATTTGCCAGGCCTACACTTGTAATGGACATGATGTACACAAGTTGTGAGTGTCTCTTCTGGTTCTTTATTAGAATTTCTCTTGGAAGTTTTGCTGTGAAGTTCACTGACGTTTGAGGGTTATAATTCCTTAGGGTTTGATTGCTGATTTTGAAGGGAAAGCCAGATCCCTGTTTCTAAGTCACTGCTAGGTTTGTCAAGTTGGCAGTGTAGCCTCAACTAGGCAATGTTGTCTCTTGGCTGTGCTGGGACTTAGAAAGAAAGGCCCTTGCCTCAGTTTAAAGAAGACCTGAAAATTACTTCTATTTGGGGGTGAGGGAAGAGGGTTAGGTGTTCTCCTCCAGTCATTGAAAGAGAGCCATTTAAAGAAGTGCATGTCCTGAGGATGTGTATTTTAAGTTTGAATTAACTTTTCAATTCTATGCTCAGCTGAGGTTTGAACCAGAGTTTGAGGAAGGCTCATGTAACAAACTCCCTCGCCCGAATTTTTTTCTGTAGGTTAGACCTCCCAAATGGTAATTTCCTTTCCTTGTTTTCAAAGAGAATCATCCTGAGTTTACAGGAAACCCGAAAATCCTTTCAAGTGGGTAAAAGGAGGTCGCTGTGCTGCAAGCCAGGAGCCGTGAAGTGCTGCCCGATCAGGGAATGCTGCTTTTAATGAGAGCAGCTCTAATGACTCATCCTGACTCTGTGCCTTTTCCTACAGAGAGTAATTAGATCGCCGGGGCAGAATGTGCTGGAGGTCAAAAGTGTAAGTGGATTTAAGGGGAAGAAAGGAGTGAGTTCATGGGTGATGAACTTGGGTGTCTCTGAGGGGGTTTTTTTGTGGGTTCATCGAGGCTGCTGTGGGGATGTTAGGGCTAATATGGCCTTAGGGAGTGGAAAGGTAGGAGGCTGACTGAAGGCTGCTGAAACTGTAGGCAGACAAAATTGTTCTGTGGCATCAGTGTGTGCTTTTCCAGTGTTCAGATTCTTTGAGCATTGCTCCCAGCTTCTCTTTTGTGAACATTAGGACTGTACATGAAAGAATTAAATGGCATGCATAACCATAGTCATAGTGGAGCTGAAGTATTCAGTCCCTTTCAGAGATGTGCCAAGAGCACAGCCTACTCTTTATCTGCTGCATCTGTGATCTGCTGGTATCACAACTATACCTTGTATACTACCCAAAGGACAGGCAAAATACAAGAGAATACTGAGGCTTTGTGCTGTGGCCTGGCTAGTTGTACCAGGACATTTAGCTGTGCCTTAAAACCAAAGGCCTGGGAATGCCACTCACTTAGATTCGGTTTCACTTGATCTTCTATTTAGAAATTCTGTGCTAAAATAATTATAAGTTTAAGGAACCTGAGAATAATGGGCTCATCCAGATCACAAACTCAGGGAGCTCTAAGAGGATGCAGTCTAAGTTCCCTGTTTTCCATTGCCTAATTTTTACCCAGCTCCCTATGTTTGTAGTGATCCCATTGAATGAAGGCTGTGTTATGCCAGGAAAGACACAGATGTTTGCAGGAAGAACCCTTGTCCTGACAAGTCTCTAGTTGATTTTCTGCAGGCCATGCTGCAGTAGTGATGTCCAGCACCCCTCTGGGGGAGCAGATTGGAAAGGGGCTGCAGGTCAGAGGGCAGGCAAGCAACTCTTCTTGCTAACAGCACCATGTAAAGCATAAATAAAATCCTGGATAGGAAAGAACCTTTTCAGTTGATGTCAAAGTACAGCAAGCTGAGCTGAAACTCTCTGGGTGTTCCTGAGGTTGTTGGCACTGGGCAATTTTGACCCTGAGGAATTAATTACATTCTTTCTAATTTAGTGTTCTAAAAGAAACTCAAAGGTGCTTCTGCTTTGGCCAGGCATCATTCAGCTCTGGTCTGGATATTAAGGTTCTGTGGATACAGACTCTTTTATTTTGTATTCCAGTTGTTTTTTTAATGTAATCACTTTAACATGATGAACAAATCCCATGCTTTCAGTGTAATGGTAGGATCTTGTCTTGCCTGTCAAGATTTTAAATTCACCTTTGTCCATGTTACGTTCCACTGAAGCAGTGGGATTACCTTCAAAGGGAAGGATTAGAGACCTGGCTATGAAACCACCATGACAACACAGAGCAGGTTGCCTTGCTGTTCCACAACAAAACGCAAAAGTCTGTAGGTAACGTAGTAAAGGTCCTTTTTAAAAAATTATTATTCTACATAAAATTCCAAGTACTTAGTAGCTATTTTTTTATTATACATGGGGATTTTTTTAATGCTATTTTAGAAATTCCATTACCGGGAAATATTTATACCTCCGCTATCCTTCTGTAATGAAGTATAATTGTTACTGTGTGAATACATCCAATCTGTGAAGTCTCCCAGAATTTCTCTTGAAGCACAGAGAGGAGCAGTGGCATTGGGAGCCAGTTCTGCAGACAGGCTCATCTCCAGCAGCAGAAAGCATGTGTCTGGCCAAGGAGAGGTAGTCACAGGTAGCACCTTCTGATGCCAGGATGATCCAGGAGTATTCTGCATCACTTTCCAGGGTTCACATTGAGGCTCAGTAGACCACTCCATGGATTTTCCTCTATAAAAATGCAAGTGACACTTGCTGCTTATCCTGTTTCTCTACCCATTCCACAACAATTTCCAGACAGCTGGCATTTCTGGGTGCATCCTATGGGGCCCCGTGTAAGTTGTCTATGTCCAGTTTATTTAGACTTTCCCTCTGGTCTGAGGGACCTGGCATTGCCAAAGGCCAAACAAATAAAGGCTAAAATGAAGGAAGCAAGGAAGCACCTTGACCTTTTTGACACCAGGTCCCTTGTCCTGTTCAGCTTTGGCTTTCTAACCCCCATCCCTGCAAGCTCAAGCAGTGCCTGGATATTCTGCCTGTCCCTGTTTCTGGCTCAAGTGTGGTGGGGAGGCTTTTTGGTGTGGTGGTTTGGTTTTTTGTTTTTGTGGGTTTTGGGTGGATTGTTTGTTTTTCTTGCTGTTGTTTGGTTTTTTGGGTTTTTTTTTCCCTTTTTTTCTTTTTACATCTTTGTCTACCTTCCTGGCACCTTTGCTGGCTTCCTGCTTGTCAGCTTGGACCATGCTTCAGCTTGGAGGAAGTGGTGCTGGAGTGTGCTCTTCCAAGCCTGTCCTTCTAGGGCCATGCCTCATGGGATTCTTCCAGGCAGGTCTCTGAAAGAGGCTGGAATTGGCTTTCTTGGAGCCCAGGAGAAACTGCTGTTGTGTGCCATCTTGCCTCAGTACCCTGAGCTCCATCTCATGGTCACTGCAGGCAAGGCTGCCCTGACCTTTGCATCCCAAGGTGTGCCACATTTGTATGCTTGAACGCCAATATCTTGTTTGTGGTTTCCTGAGCACCTCTGTCAGGGAGGTGTCATTGAGAAGGTGCTTTGGAAACCTCCAAGAATCTGCCCCTCTGGCTGGGTGAGTGCCCTGTGAAGACCAGGGCCTGTGAATATTGGGGTTTTCAGAATGGGCTGTCCTAGACCCCACAGAAAGTTCTTTTCTGTTTAGCTTTAAACAGCTGATGGGAAAGACTTCAAGATGTAACTAGTTGAAGCACTGCAGTGACTATAATGTAATGACATTTGCAGTATGCCTTAGGTCTTGAAGTAAGATTCAAGGACGAGCTTTAAATAAATCACAAAACCACTTGGAAACTTTCTTGTCAGAAGTTCAGCCCCTAATAAATGATTCAGCTTCGAGGCAGGTCAGAGCCACTTCCCCTCCTTTGCCTTCTCCTCTCCCTTCATATGAATAAAAAAGGGGAAAGAGTGCACCGGAAAAGGACAAACTGTGGATTTTAAAGAAAATTGAAACCTTTTTTGCTTTATGGCAGAGAGCAGTGCACAACCCCCAGTGCAATGTGCTGGATTTTGTGCTCAGATACGATAGCACAGCATTACTCCATTACTGTCTGCCCTCCTGTTTATTACCAGGACAAGAGGCACATTGTGAGCACGGCTCTTCATTTTCTCTTTGCTCATTTCCTATTGCTGCACTGGTGTTGAGCAGGCTTGTGCTTAAACTTGACGAGACCAGAATTAATCCATATCCTGAGAAACAGAAGACATGCCTCATCTGACTGATATGTCAGTGGCACGATTTTTTTTTGTTTCCACTGCTAGAAGTTGTGTTAAGAAAACCCAGAATTTAAATCTATGCTTTAAAAAGTAAAAGGTGCTTTTTTTTATTCCTGGAGCTGTAGAAACTGACAGTGTCTTGGGAAGCTCTGGCTTCTTGCAAGTTGTGTTTATTCTTTTTATATAAATGAAAGCAAAGCAAGGCTCTTGAAGCTCTCTCACTTTGCTAAAGGCTTGAAATGACACAGTTGAATCCCAGGCTTCTTTCACACTTCTCCTGTGCAGGGCCTCCAAGCTGATACTATGAGATGGATCTATTTATGCTTTGCTGAGTTAAAATTCAGCCTTAACTTGTGAATGGGTGTCAGCTGATCAGTTAAGGAGGGACAAATTGTTTTAAGCTGCCATGGTAATACTGAGGCTAAAACGAACATGGAAGGGTTTTGCTGTTCGTGGCCTCTGCCCTGGATTCTGAATCTTGAGCCATTGTTCTTGGTGGCGTCTAGAACGTTTTGGAATTTGTAAAACTTGGCTTCTGAAGCAACAAAGGCACCAACAACTGCTCTTTCTAAGCCACGTTTGCTTATTGTTCCTGTGCTTTGCTTCTGCAGTGTTCAGTGTGAACTTTGTTTTCTGCAGGATCTCCAGGCGTGGGTGAACAGCGCTCACGAGAACGGCTTTGTCCTCGTCTCCTTTGGCGCGGGAGTGAAGTACCTGTCGGAAGACATCGCCAATAAGTTGGCACACGCCCTGGCAAGGCTGCCCCAGAGGGTTATCTGGAGGTAAGGGCAGTGCTGGAGGAGCTTGGGTTGGTTTGGAGCCTGCTGGAGTTGCAGAAGCTGGAATTGAGACTGCCTGGGTGGCACAGATGAGCTGACACTCCTGAAAAACACTTGGCATGAAAAAATGCAATATCCTGGTAACAAGGAGAAGCAGTGGTTGTCGTGGCAGAACAAGGCATGGGTTCATATCCTTGGAAGGATTGGGGACAAGCTAAGAAAACAAGCTAAGATTATACCATTTGGGATTATATTTTTGATGAAGGAGCTACCCCAGGGCTCAAAATTAATCCTGATGATGAAAAGCCTCCATTTTTTTTTTTTTCTTCGCCTTTCTCCTCACTTTTTTAGGCCCCTTTTCCTCTTTTATGTGTAAGCACGGGCTTTCATTATTCATTTTCCTACTTGCTTGTTCTTCTGTGAGAAATTGAAGGAAGAGAAATTTTCAGGAGTCAGAATCTGTAGGAAGTGTTCTCAGTTCTAAAAACATCTTGAGTAGTGCTCTCAACTCCTCTTAAAAATCAAAAAACTGCTTAGCTTTGCTTCACATCAAACATCACTGATAGAATTTGGTGCAGTTCGTGTGAACAATTCTTTTTCAGATACTCAGTGTCTTACACCTCATGTGGGTGTCTCACAACCCTGCCACACTCTTGGAGTTGTATTAACAGTCTTGGTGGCCTGTTGCCCACAATTTTTTAGGGAATGTTCTCTCTGCTGTGTGTAGTTCAAGGATCAGAGCCCGCTGACGAACAGGAAAAATGGGAATTTTTCAGGCTGTGGCACAGAATCTGTGGTAGTAAAGGTGACCAGGTTTTGTTTGGAGTAGAGCCACTGTTTCCTAATGATTCCCACAACACTGCTTGGCTTCTAATTAATAATCCAAATTTATCTCACTGCTTTCCTTTTGTCCTTTTGTTGTGTTTTCCCTGGAATATGTCTCTTTAGGAAGCATCCCCTTTTTATAGTAAACAAATCAGGAGGATTTTTCTTGGGGATAGCTTTTTTTAATGCCAACCCAACAATTTCATTTAAAGCCTTCTGTTAAAATTTAAGTGTTTATATATCAGCCAGATGTAACTTGGGAGTTTTTTGGGGATTTGGGGTTTGGTTTTGTTCCTCAGATCATGGACCTGTATGTTGGACAGAAAAGTGGTGAGTGCTTCTTGGCGGTCTTAGTGTCACGATGCTAAATCAAGGGATTTTTGTAGCTTTTTGTGCCCATCTGATTAGGGAGGACAAACCAGTAACATAATTAATTGATTTTATATAACTTAGCATAAATAATTTAGGCTTTTTTTGACATACAGAAGTATGAGCTCATTGCAAAGATGTGTGTTTTGCTTAATAGGGCATGTGTAGCTGATTCTTTCTGAAGTTGCAGTTCCAGTCCTCTGTAACGAACAGAACAGCTCTATCCTTTAGTAGCTACTTTGGAGGGTTTGATAACTGTTTCCATTTCACATTACTGGTTTAGGTTTTCAGGAAACAAACCAAGGAATTTAGGCAACAATACCAAGCTGATCGAATGGTTACCACAAAATGACCTCCTTGGTGAGTATCTGTTTCCATTATTTATTGCTTATTCTCGCTCGAGTTCAGTTTGTTCTTTCAAAAATACTCTACTGAATTAGCAGTTATTATAAAGCCAGGGTAATTTCTGTCATGGCAGTCATGGAGCAAGAATATTAAATTAGGATGTGAAGAGAGAGTTGAACACGTCTCTCTTAAGTGTCTTTCCCAGATACGAATTTCATATTTTCCTTAAGTTCAAACACTGTTCAAGGAGGAGTCATGAAACTGAGCATCAGAGTAAGTTTTAGGGGTCTGTAAATGCTGTTTCATAAATGGAAGAAAGCTCTACCAAAACTTGGGCATGTGTTGCAGGCTGATAACCTTTCTGTTGAACTGAGGTGCTTCAGGTTCTCAGGGGGAAATGAAATTTGTCTTATTTTTCTTCCCTGTCAAAGGGTACCTGAGCACCTCACAGATCTGAGAGGCCACAAAATGTTTGACTATTTCTGGGAGACCTTGGATGTTTGTGTGTTCCCTAAACAGCTCTGTTGGGAGCTGCTTAGGGAGCACACAAACATCTATGGTCTCCAGCTCACACACACACACACTGATGCTTAATGTGTGTGTGAGCTGGAGAATTTCCCATAATGTAGTGGTGAGGTGGATGACTCCTAAAGCAGGTAGATTTGTCTTGGTTACAGGGTTGCTGTGAGGCAGGCTGCTTTTTCCATCACATGGGGCTGTTTCTGTGATTGTCAGGTCTTGCTAACCTCAAGTAAGGCATGCAGAGCTTTATGGAGAGTGTGACATCAGTTGTCCTGCCATTAAAAAAAGTTATGTTTCATACAAAACCATGTTCCCCCTCGCTCACGTGTACTGCTAAACCTGCTGGAGTCACCACCTGTGGCTACTCAGGAATAGGCAATGCATATTAATTACTCTCTTAATCCATTTACATGATTACATGATTACATGATTTTACGTTTACACATGAGAGTTGGCTTTGCTTTGGCTGCTCTCTCTCTCCATGTCTAAGGAAATGATTTAACGCATGAGGAATTTCAGCAGAGTGGGTTTAGGCAGAACTTCAGAACAAGTTGCAGTAATTTTTACCAGCTTGAGTTGCAGCCATAGAAACATGGTGATAAATTAGTCATACCCAGGAGCTTCAATAACTTAATATAAAGGAGATAGAAGTGCATTTTGTAACCTTTGTGCCTCTTGTGGTTCCAGGTCACTCTAACATTAAAGCTTTCCTCAGTCACGGAGGCTTGAACAGCATTTTTGAAACCATGTACCACGGGGTCCCTGTGGTGGGCATTCCCCTCTTTGGAGACCATTATGATACCATGACCCGTGTGCAGGCCAAAGGGATGGGAATACTGCTGAACTGGAAGACCATGACTGAGGGTGAACTGTATGAAGCCCTAGTGAAAGTTATTAATGACCCCAGGTACGGAATGAGCAATTGTTTGTGCACGAATATGGAAATGAAACCTTCATGAAGTGGAAAAAACCTGCATTCTGTTATTTGTTTGTGCAGTTGAGACAAGTCTGGGTGTTTGTCCCATTTCCTGAGATTACCCAACAGCTGAGGTTTCTGTGTGGGTGCTGGGCTCATTGCTCAGCACCAAAACTCCATTGTCCCACTTGCTCTTTGTAGCAGTGGAGGCTCTTTGCCATGTGGAGGGCACAGAGGTTATGGAAACAAACCTGTCCCAACTTATTCCGTGTTGCAGACCGAGGTTGCTTTGTGTCTGTCTTGATTACTCCACGTGAGCAGTCTGGCTCTGGTGCTGCCTGCCGGGCCCGGAGCAAGATACATGTACATGGTTTGGGTTGTAGCTAAAATGGGGAGGTATTCAGAAAGAGTGTCTCTAAGTTCTGTGATTTTATTATTAAAAAAAAAAATCAATATTTAAAGTGTTATTTTCCTGTTCAGACTCATCATACCTCTCATATCCAGATTTAAAATAGTGAGGGGTTAGCTGGCAGTATATTGTATTGGGCTAACCCTAATTTTGGAGTGGGGTGCTGTTGGTGCTTCTTGCTTTTACGGGAACGGAGCCTTTCTGGGAAAGGAGATTGCTGTCAGGAGCAAGCAGCAGGGCTGCGGCAGAGAGGGGAATGTTGATAGCAACCTCGATAACATCAGTTGCATCACCTCCCCCTTACGCAATTATCCTTGGTGTAAAGGCAAGTCCTGTGTAAATAGCGTGTCGACCCTGCAGACGAGAGTGGAAGAATTTGACAGGGTCACCTGTTGGGGTGAGAAACCCAAAGTTTTGGGTGAAACTCTGAACCCGAGTGGAAATGGTTTATTGCGAAAGCAGCCCCGGGTTCCCGGCTGCTCTGCATTTCTCCGGTAATTCAGTTGCACAGTGACGTGAGATAACAGCTTTTCCTTTCTTCCTTGTTTGCTTTCCTCCCCCGCAGCTACCGGCAGCGGGCGCAGAGGCTGTCGGAGATCCACAAGGACCAGCCTGGACACCCGGTGAACCGGACTGTGTACTGGATCAATTACATCCTGCGCCACAATGGAGCCCAGCATCTCCGTGCCGCTGTTTACAGCATCTCCCTGTTTCAGTATTTCTTACTGGATATTGCCTTGGTCCTACTAGTGGGTGCTGCCTTACTTTACTATGTTTTGGCCAGGATGACAAAATTAATCTGCAAGCAGAGCAAACATCTCTGGTCCAATGACAAACATAGCGCTGTTAATGGACACTACCAGAACGGGATCCCCAATGGCAAGTATAGAAGAAATGGCCACATTAAGCATGAAAAAAAGGTGAAATGAGCCAACAGCCCTATGTAAAGTAGTAATGAATCAGATCAGTAACCAAATTTTATCGCTGTAACTTAGTCTAACAAATACTTAAAACCTCAATAAGCAGTTCTAACACTCCCCTTCAGTATGTAATATTATGTGACAAAATTCTACAGAACTAAGAGAAGTCTTTAAAAAAAAAAGGCAAGCACAACCTAAAATGGAAAATATTGTATTCTTAATACTGATGCAGAGAAGTTATTTTGGCACTGAAGTTTTTAGAAGCCTTAATTCTCTAAAGTTCTATACAATGACCATATTTATGAATTTTCAGCTTTTAAAAGCTCAGTGTGTGTTTCCCAAATGAGGAGGGGTTTCTTTTTATTTGCAGAGGTGTTCTCCTTTTATTTTTTTATTATTTAATATCTCCATCCTTTTAGCTGAGAGAACTCTCTAGTGCTAGTTCTGTGTTTCCTTTCTGGAAGGTTCAACCTGTTGTGTAAGAACGCTGTTTAAAACACCAATGATTTCCCCCAGTCTTTATGCAAGAAATAGGAAGTTGTGGACTGAGAATACAGATGTTAAAAAAAAATTTAAAAAGAGAAATAATCCTAATGAGCACTGAAGAAAAATGGCAAAAATATGTACTCCTTTTACTGATAAAGCTGCATGACTCTTCTGCTCGCTACCAGTACTTTGGAGAAAAGGGTTATGAGCAAGTCTACAGAGTGTCCTAACTTTAACTGAGACAAAATTTTATTTGTCGCCTTTCTCTGCATACAGAATTTATGCCACAAAAATATTAGGGAGTCTTATTTTAGTTCCAAATACGGCTGTGTGGGAAGTAGATTTGTATAATTAAGAAAAACAAGTGAAACAACAGCAACAACAACAAAGAACTTATAAAAACCTAGCCCTGTGCTTAGTGCAGAAAGTTTTGTAATGGCCCAGAGCTGTGCACACTCAAACCACTCCTTGGGGTTTGTCTAAAGGGAACAACCCCCACACAGCGCTCCCCCCGCGCCCCCAGAGTTGAATGTCTTTCCTGTTAATTCTCATTAAGTTCTTTCTGAATCGCAATGTTGTAGATGTTCTCTTTCAATGGTTGTATCTGGAAAAACAGAAATATTACCTTCTATTAGTCTGGGCCACGCAATCCATGTTCCACATAGTTGCCAATAGGAATTTTGCGCCGCGGGTGGTGTCCAGCTGTCCTGCCTGGGGCTGCTGGGATGTGTGGGGTGAGGCCTGGCCACCTGGTGGGCAGAGGTGGCCCTGTGTCCCCCGCCTCCAACAGTCTCCTTCAATCATTGTCACCGACATGGGACGCTGGCGGTGGTGTGTGCTCCGAGGGTGGGAATGCTGGGTGCGGAATCATTGCTGCCCTGCTGAACCAAAGTTGGCAACTATGAGTTTTATTTCCATGTCATTCTGTTTACTTGGAATTTGCACTACACACGTTGTGAGTGTATGCTTTATTTATTTGTATTTCGAGGTCCCGTGGCTGAAAGAGAAAGGAGGGAAGCCCATTTTGCCTTGTGTCGCTCACTAACATGGGAGGAGTTGGGATGATGACGGGATGCTGAGCTCATGTTCATACACAGTGATGCAATATTTCATCACCATTCCATCAGGAGCCTCGGTCCTACAGCAATAAATAACAGTGCAGATGTGTTTCTAATATGCAGGGCAGCTACTCGTGCTGCTCTCTGAATACTTGAAGAAAAAATGGTATTATAAATATAAGCCTCTTAGCTATACCTTTTTACAATCTCGCAGCCCGTGGCAACTACAGGAGCACACAGAGGCGATGAGTGGTGGGATGGTGAGAAGACTTCGAGTGTATGAATGACTTGGTTTAGAATGTGGGGGTTTTTTGGCATTGAAGAAGGTACAAAAGCACTGACCGGATGATTAAGCATAATTTAATCTCCACTGTGATAAAACTTAAGCAATAAACATGGATTTAATAGAGAAATTCTGTTGTTGGAAGTATATTTTTGTTCAGTTGACTGCTGGTTGTCTCAAAGTGCTCACTGTGTGTGCGTCCATAAACGTGGATGCTCTTGGGATACACAAAACTTCTCAGTGTTTACTGTGGTGCATGATATGTATTTGAAATCAAAAATGTTGCTTGTTTTTGTGAGTGTTGATCGATTTCCTGTGGGAACGTTGAATTGAAAGAGAAAATGGTTAATTAAATTTCTTAAAAGCAATTTTAATTTTTTGAAGTCAGCGGGCATACTTGGCACAGTGGCTTCTGTTTTGTTGTTCTCCTGTACATGGCAAACTCATCGCTTCAAAAGTAGGGCTGAAAGGTTTTTCACAGTGATCTTAGATGAGATGATGGATTTCTTGAGTAGTCTTTGTAGGTACAAACATGCTGCAATTCTTTCGCAAGAGGAGGCAGTTGCTGCATCAATTGTATTGCCAAATTCCTGATGAGTCTGATCCACCTCATCTCTAGAAATACCTGTTGTGTTTCAACTTCCTTCTAAGTTCAAGCACGAGCTGTTGCTGTTGTTACTTCAATCCCCTCTTAGCCACAGCAAGCAATTTGTTCCTGTGTTTCAGACACAGAATCGAGCAGCGATTGCTGTTGGTGCCCAGCCAGCGTTGAAATCAGTCAGATGGCTGAAGGAATGTTAAAAAAGTATTTAAAAATACCTTTGCATCTCCAGACTGCATCATGGTATCAGGACTGAGGCTTCAGTCACCCCTCTGATCAATACTAGTTTTTATGCATTGAACAGAGAAGACACTTAAAAGAAACTGAGTTCATATTCCAAGTGCTCTGCCACTGATTGGAAAATGCCACAGTTGGGCTTACTTACTCTAATGAAAATTACACCTTTTGAGAGTTTCAGACCTGATTTATTTACATAAATGGGTGTGTTTTCTCAAACAGAAGCCAAAAATTGCTGAATCTCATTTCACTGTAAAATGATGACATGCAACATGTTGGACATTTCTGGTTGCTCTGTACTGAAACAAAAATGGGAGGGAAAAGATGGTGTTCCTCATACATCGAGGGGATGGAAGGTTGAACAGTGTTGAGGGAAATCTTGGAAATTCCTATTCTGGAATTTACTATTAGAGTAGGGGATAGATTCATCCAGTTGTTCAGGTACATGGGGTTTGTGTTACTTGGGTATTAAGCAGTAGTTACAGAAGTGAACAGATCAGGAATGCCAAACCTTCCTTGGGTTGTTCTGAGCCGATTTGGGAATTGCTCCTTAAATGAAGAGCGTGGGCTGGGATTGAAGGGTTGGAGTGTGTCAGACAGGTTTTTGAGGCACAAACACCAGTCTGTCATAGGTTTAGGGGTGCTGGTCTGTGGAAAACAGAAGCACTGACTGAGCAGAATTGCACTGCATGGAGCGTTAATTGGGAAATGTGAGTATAATTCTATTCTGGTGAAATAATGCTATTTCTGGGAGTAAGAACTGCTGGGAAGTGGTTACTAAGGTGAGAAACAACATAGATGTTTGCAGATGAGTACCAAGATTTTTGGCAGCCAAATACTCTTAATGCAGGGAACACCTATAGACACTTTTATTCCAGATTAAGAGACCAAAATAATCTCAGTTTGTACATTTCTGTGCTGATAGTAATGGAGAAAGAGTTACTTTACTGTAAATCTGTTCATCTTGTTTACCTTGTGATTTTGTTGTGCAGTGATCAAATTTTACCAGAGCTTTGTATTATTAGAAGCTTTTACTACATTCCTGCATACTTAAGAATCACATAGAACAAGCTAGCAGTAGTATCTATGAGTTTAATTTGTTAGGGAAAAAAGTCTTGCCAGATCTTGTAAACTGGGGAAGTTACTTTTAAGGAGCGTAGCTGAGTACGCCTATACATAAATATAGATAGTGTTATCTTTTTATAGAGAATCTTGGATTCTGGAAAACAAACGGGTGAAGCTGGGATTGGGAAATCCCAGAGGACTGGAGGTGACCATGAGATGTTTCTTTCCACACCAGGAAGAGTTCCTTGTCCCTCTTGCTGCAGACACAGTGCTGCACCAGCTGGGCTGTGCAGTATAGTAATTACCTTGGGAGAGATACAAGCCGCATTTTATGTGTTTGTGTGTGATGGTGCTAAAAGAAAATGCAGAATTAGAGCAGATATTCAAAACTAGAAGGGGCAAAGGTCAGGAGGATGCTTGGACTAGGGGCTGGTTGGACATGAGCTGCAGTTGGCATGGAGATGTTTGGCATTCTCTGGGATGTCTCTGTTACTTGTGCTCCCCAAAGCTCACCTGGTCATTTTCCAAACTCGCTGCAAAAAGATGCAACTCCTGTGACAGCCTGATGGGAAGAAGTTATGCTAAGCACAAACAACTCTTTGCTTCTTGAAATGAAGCAGCAGATACCTGATAATCTCAGATAGAGGCTTTGAATAAATCCCCTTTTTCTGGTCCTGTGAAGATTTACAGCAAGGATCAGAGTTTTCAGCTTTAGGGGATGCCCACTCAGGAAAACTTGGTAGAGACAGCAAATACGTATGTAGAAAAAATAGAGTTTTGTAAGGAACTAACATGTTTGCCTGTATTTGTAAGAGGTTCTACTGTTGTGCCCTGCTTTTTTATGCTTTTGTGCATCTTTTTCTAAACTTTTCTATATCTTCCCTTTCTGGTATATCACCCTTTCTCAGCATAATTTTTACTGTGTGTTTCCTGAGCTTGCCAAGTGTTGATTTGCCACTTTCCTGAAGCCCCCTTGGCATTTCCCTCGCCTCCTGCTTCTGCTTTCCAGGATAACTCACCCGGGGACACCATAACTGCCGGAAGCTGTTCCAGTAGCTCCATCCCAGTTCTGCTGGTATGGAAAGCTCCCATGTGTCCTGTGTGTCCTGCCTGGGGTCTGTTGGCTCTTGGGTGGAGGCAGCCTCGCCCCAGGGAATGTTTCCAAGGCCGACATTTAAGTTTGGTTGGTGGATTTCACTGCAGGTAAGACGTTTCAGTGCTTCAAGCCTCACCCATGAGCTTCTTGATGAAAGAAATGTTTATTTAGCTTTTCCTCTTTGTAGTTTTTGGCTCTGCAGCCTTTGGACTGGGAAAAGGTGCAGTGTTGGGTCTTTTGGTGGTGCTGAGAAAAGTGTGACAAGGAGATGCATGAATTAAGACCTGCATTACTTTTACTGGAAAAAAGTGCTAGAGTTCAGTTTTTTAGATGAAGTGATAAGAACTTGAAGTGTGATTGCTGGTTGGCTACAGCAAGGGGAATAGTTTTTTCCCTGGATCCCATTGCTTGTGTTACTCAGGTACAAGAGCTTCGTCCATTCTTTTTTAAGGACTCATTCCTGCTGACCACCCTTCCTTCCTTCATGCCTGCAAATGGCTCCTCGTTTTTGCAGAGTCATCTCCTATTTGTGGAGCTGCACTACAAACAAACCCAGTGAGGAGATCCAGGTAAAAACAAACAAACAAGCAACAGCAACAACACCACCAACACCACCAAAAAAAAAAAATTAAAAAAAAAAAAGGACTAAACCTGAGATTTATTCCCTGTTTGTTTGTCTCTTTCAGAGCAGCCTCGCGACAGCAGCTGGAGCAGAACAAACCCGGGGGTGAGGAATGACATGCAGTGAGGGGCAGGACTGTGTGACTCTATGCTTTTCCCAGAAAGACAGACAAATCCCCACCTGTGCAAGCTTGGGATTCCTGAAAGATTCATCTGCTTCTTTATTTTTGGGGTTTTTTTTGTGTTTTAAGTGTGCATTTAGTGGATGTAAAGAGAAGAGCATCCTAAGGTAACAATAGGAAACGTTCCAGTCTTATCCATGGGAGCCACATGGGATTGCTGTATAAAATTAAGGGGAGGATATAAAAAGCCTTTAGTTAAGAGGTTTCAAGTAACATTATTGGTAAAACAGCTTTTTAGAAGTGACAAGTTGTTATCACTGATCAAATAGTGTAAGAGCAACTTTAGGACAGGTTATCATTCCCAGACCTATGACCAACTTTCTTGCCACCAGTTTCTTAGGCCATTTCTTCATCTTCAGGAAATCTCCCACAGACCCAAACCATTTTCCCAGATGTGGTGTTATGGACGGTTTCTGGGCAGTCCTGCTTTTCCTGGGTGTGGGAGGCAAGGTTGGGAAAGCCGGACGCTCTTATTTGTGTCATAGGAGTCGCCACATGTCCACCTGGGTGGCTTCCCTGGGGAGGGCACACCTGGGTGTGTTGGCAGAGAGAAAACACAGAGGGAATTACTGAGGGGTGAGGGAGGAAGGGCAAGTGTGTGAGGACCTCCTTTCTTTATCCTTCCTATGGCATGAGGGATTTGTGGAATCTCTCAGGAGCTCATGTTGGGGCTATCCTGGCTGTTGTGCTGGGTGTCTGCTCTGCCTCATGCTCCTGCTGTGTCCTGGCACATGATTCAGGTCGTTAAATAATGACCTGCCCGAAAGGTGACCCCTGTGACTTTCCTCTAGCCAGGCTCTTCAATAGTTGTCTTCAGTGCCGAGTGTTCTCTGTTCTTCTCCAGGACAGAAAGGACTATTCCCACCACTTGCTGGTTCTGTGTAGGGGCTCATCATCTCCTGCCCTCTCACGTGTCTCCCTTGTGCTCCTGACTGGGATGCAGGAGAAGGCAGGTGCCCTGGGCCATGTAGGGGCCCTCAGGATGGAGATGCTGGGATGAGAGATCCCTTTTCTCACACCACAACTGGGAACATGGTCTGTATCCCAGTTACGGCAGTGGGGAACAAAGGAGCTGTGTGGATGGCTACCAGAGGGCAGCTGTTCAGGCCAAGTTAAAATATCAGTGTTCAGGCTGGAGGGATTTAAGCAATGTATAATTCTGGTCACTCTTTAAAGGCTGATTTCTCAAGCCTTTAGCCTAAAAACTCAGTTTGAACTATATTTGAGGCTGAATTAGCTGAACCACCACGATCTGTGTAAAATGGAGACCAGGTTGTAGCCCCCCCTTTGGTGTCCATGAAGAGTCTGGGTGCCAAGGGAGAGTTCCTTCAGCCTCCCAAATCTGCATGGTTCATGGTAGAGAAATACTGGTTCTCAGGGCTGGAGCTGTGTGAGAATGCTGAGCAGTCCCTACCCAGTGCAGGGCCATGGAAAGGTATGTTAGGTGTGGTGTGAGAGATTATTATCTGTTGCAAGGGACTAGTCATGCGAGCCAGTACAGTTCTTATTGACATTTTTGGGGGGAAGTTCAGTTGAGCTGAACACCACTATTCCCATAACTACTGAAGCATTGCTGCTCCCTCACTCTCCTCATTGCCTTTATTTGCATTTTTTCTCCTAATGCTTTGCCTCACTCTGTGAGAAATATGAAGACACAGCCACCTCCCAGAAAAATCCCTGCTTGACAGGAGTTGCCCTCCCAGAGCATTATGTCCAGCTGGTTTTGAACATCCCCAGGGAAGGAGTCTTCCCAGTCCCTCTTTGGACAGGCTGCTCCAGCACTCAGTTGTTCAAATGTTGCTCTCTGCTCTCCGAGTCCCTGACCCCCTCGGTTTGTTGGCACCGGAGGTATCGATTTCAGGGAAGGAAAGGCCAATTGCCAGCTCATCCAGTCTCCAGGACAGACAAAGGCTGGGAGGAGCTGTGGTTACACACCAATGGAGCTGGGAAAAGGGCGTGGGAAGGGATTTTAGCCAAAGATTTGTTCTGTGGGGCAAAACCAGAAAGGTAAAGTTGGCCAGGAGAATATGGATGTGTCCAAGGCCAGATTGGATGGGGCTTGGAGCAACTTGGTCCAGTGGAAGGTGTCCCTGCCCATGGCAGGGGTTGGAATCAGATGGGCTTTATGGTTTCTTCCCACCCAAACCGTTCAGTAATTCTGTGATTCATTCTGTGATCTCGGCTGGTGGCTTTCTGTTCGTATCACAAGAAAAAAATGCTGCTTAGTTTCACCGTGGAGTTTGATAAACTTGCAGCCAGCCCTTCCTGGCTCACATGTGGACTGGAAAACCCTTTCCACTTCACTTCTGGGCATTTCTGCCTGGGAAATATTTCTGTTTCCCAGCATCACCTTTGCTTCTCATTGTCTGTTTCAAAGGATGGCTTTCCTCAGGAAGTGTGCTATTTTACTTTTACAAGGCAGTTGGAAAGGCCTAAACCAACCCAAAATCTGCTCAGCCTGGCTGATGTTTTAACTTGAGATGCCAAATCTCAGTTTATGGCATTAGTTGAAATTTACAGTAATGTGTGTTTCTGATTGAAAAAATATGATTTTTAATTTTTTTTGAGGTATTGAGGAGGAATAACAACGTGTGCTGCCCTGTACATGTGTCAGCATCCTACGGTCTGTGTCCATGTATCCCTATCCTCTGTGCCAGCCCAGCCCTTTGGCATCTTGGGCTGCTTTTTCCCAGGGCTGGAAGCTGGAGGATCCCATTGGAGCTATTCCCGCAGCAGAGCTGCTTTCCCTGCAGGCAGCCTGTTAGACATCCACCGCTTTTTTCCTTTTCATCTTTTTTCTTCCCGTTTTCCAATCCCCCTTCTTCCCGCTGCAGTCCGTGGCTGGGGCTTTGCTGCCACCTGGCGTCACGATCCCAGTACGCCGGGAAGGAGCATCCTGCTTCTTGGGAAAAGTGTTTTTCTGCTGCCTCTTGGGGCTGTGCGACCTTCAAAAAACCCTCATCAACAAACAAATATCCCGCCCCCACCCCCCCCAGAAAAAACAAAAAGAAAGCAACAAAAGAAGGGAAGCACAGTGACATTTTTGGCATCTCCTTATAGAGCTGGAGCTGCCTCCCTGGGAAGGGGTTTTATTGGATATTACGTGTTTTATTGGATGTTATGTGTTCTTTATTATAAGTTATTATCAGGTAATGCAGTTGAGATTTGAGCCCTTCTGCAGTATCCTTTTCCTTATCCCTGTTTCTTGATCTTTGTAATAAATCAAGTGGAGTCTTCCCTGTGTTACTCTTGTCCTGATGGATCCCTGTGGTTTAAGAGATGTGTTTTCCCACTAATATCCCCTATTTACGTCTTCTGGGTTGTGCAAGGCTTTGAGGGAAAGGCTCTCAGTCAGGAGCAAAAGTCACAGCCATGAATATGCCGAGCTTTGGGATGGAAGGCTGGGGAAAGAGAAAGGTAATGTTTATTTTTCCTTAGGAGAATGGGAAATTATTTTACAGGGAATCTCCCTGGCAAATAATAATTTCAGGCTCGAAGGGTGCCACCACTGCCCAAGTGGACGTTGGGGGACCAAGTCACACTGCGTGCAGCTCTGGGTGGATCCTGCTCCAGCTCTGCCCTGGCTTTCCTTCCCTTGTGTTTCCAGAGATGCAGATTTGCGAGGAGCTGGATAGCGCTGAGTGCCCTCTGTGACTGAATCCAAGGGGGTGATTCGGGGACTGCAGAGAGGTTCCCATCAGTGCCCCAGCACAAAGGCAGGATTCAAGTGGAGTAGCTCCATCCCAGGATGAAATTGCACCCCCTATGCTGTGCCGAGGACAGGCCTTGTTTCCCTAATCTGCTGCCACTCCACAGCTTTAGATCTGAGGGAAAGAAAATCTGGATGTAAATGCAGCTGTGAAAGAAGTCAGTGATGGCAGGGAAATGTGATACAAAATTGTAGCCAGAATAGGCAGGCAGGGATTTATTTTGGATGTGGGAATAACATCCGTGTGTGCACATGTAACCCCAAGGCACAGGTTTCTCTCATCTCAGCCTTGCCAACCAAGGGTGACCTTAGGCAGGGATAGTTTTAGGGTCTGCAAGGTCATATCTTACCACTTGATTCTGCTGCATCCACTCTCTCAAAGATGAATTTGAGGATTTGGAATGTTTTTAAACCCTTGGTTTTTTTAATGGAGGGGTTTCTCACCTTCCCAGGTAGGAAATGAGCACATTTTCTCCACACATTTTCCCTTTCAAGATTAGTGTAGATTGTATGGAGGAACTTACATAATCAGTTACCGAGTACTGAAGAATAGTTTTTAGTTTAAGATTTCAGTGGATTCCTTTCCTCAGTGCATCCCTAACTCAGGAAAGGTGCGAATGAGTCACAGAGTGGAAATCAGCAGATATCACAAATAATGTTTTTTCCTGATGAATTAACACCCTGACCTCCTCAAGGCAACTGTGGAGGTTCAGAGCATCCTTGGCATTGTTTAATGGGTTTGCTCTGACATCCATCTTCAACCCAAATGGGTTCTGCAGTAGCTTAAAAAAGAAATTAAAAAGCAAGTTAGTGCTTGAAAGGTTGAAAAGGAATTCTGCTTGGCTTGACCTTGCTCCTCACGGGAATGATTCTTCTGAGATTTCGCATGCATTTCAATCCACAAATAGGGGGAAAGACACTCCAGGTTTTATAGCTTGAGCACCTCAGGTCTTTTTTCATCAGCAGAGATGAACCAGCCCCTCAGAGAAGTGAAGGTGTTGAATTCCAGCAATTTCCAGGTAAGCCATGTACAATCCATGGTGCCGTGTCAGTGCAATATACTGTGGGAGGATTCCTGTGATTCCCCCCAGGACTCATTTCCTCCTGATTCTGTTTGTAAATACCTGGCTTTGTTCTGGCAATGCTTTTTGCTTCAGGCTTCCTTAATACGGTGGGATATTTACCTGTACCAGCCCATGCTATTTGAGAGCTTATATATATGTGTGTGTGTGGGTATATGTATATGAGAGAATTATTGCAAAGGAGATGAAAACATACCCTGAAGCTCCAGGGGCTGGCTTCCGCTCACAGCAGCATTTAGCTTGTTAGAAAAACTGCCTTGCAAAGGCAGGAGCTGCAGAGCTGCAATCTGTGGTGGCATCTGGGAGAGGATAGAAAAGGTAGAGGAGACACAGAAGACCAGATTCTCCTGCTGCAGCAGCTTCCAGTGGAGGTATTCCCCAAACCCTCACCCTTCTGAAACAAATCCCAAATGTTCCAGGTGCAGGTACTCTGTGTGTGCTTGTAATAAACCACTGTTAGAGGATGTTGCTTACCTGCGGTGACACAAGGGGGGCGGTTAGAGCTTTTAATAAATTTTGCATTGTCTGTTGATGTTTTAATAGGCTCCAGGCTGGAAGTTTAATCCATAAAAATGTGTGTCAGGTGGTTGATGAATATAAATTGCCGAACACCGTAGACCTGTGAGGCTGGAGGATGCCAGGAGGGAGTCGGGGCTGTCTTCCATGTCAGGGAAGTGGACTGTGAAATTAAGCACATGGGTTTGCAGCCTTGTCATTCTGCTGTACGTTTCCTGCAGTTCCGCTGCTGCGGACACATCCAGTTTATGAAGATGCACAAAGAAGTGAGAAATCCCCTGCGGCACAGACAAAAATTGTGGAAAGGTTACAGGGAGGAGGTTAAAGAGTGCGGGAGCTGGTGTGGCTGGAGAAAAGCCTTGGAGAAATCCAGGTGTTAGCCAAGTGGCACAGGGAGTAATAGTGCCACTTTTTCATCTTCAGGAAGGATAAATACATGAAATGTCCTGCTCCAAGCCTTTTGATCTGTAGGTTGGAGAAGAGAGAGTGCAAGAGCCAAAGTTTTAGGGAGGCAAGGATAGCCCAGGTGGAATGATGGGGGGATGAAGGATGTGCTTCTGACAAGCCAAATTTGCCTTGCCCCATGTAGGGAAATGTGACTTTCACGGGCTTTGACCTTTGGGTCAGTATTAGCTGTAGAACAGAGTAAATGAGGTGTATAATAAACAGTGATGCAGAGGGGCTGTGCTGGCCATTGCTCCAGGCTGGGAAAAAGCCTTTCTTACTCTGCTTGACTGAAATCCTGATCTCTTAAATCATTTTAACAGCCAGAAGCTTGGGGAAAAATGATTTGTCAGAATTCCCGATTGTAACAGAGAAGTAGAATGGACTGTGTGCCTCAGTTACAGCAGTCGTTCCAATTCCTCCTCCTCCCACACAAGGTGTACCAGGAAAGGCAGCTGGCACATCAATAAATCCAGACACGGGCTGGTTTGATGGTTTTGGGGAGGATTGGTTAAAATGTCAGGAGGTGCGTGTCTTTGTAGGGAATATTTACATGCCTGAACTTGTATTTGCAGTTCTTCCTGGAACAGGGTCTAAAGCTTTTTCTTGTGAGATTCTAAAATCCTGGAATGGTCTGGGTTAGAAGGGGTTTTAAAGTTCCTGTTCCAACTCCTGCCATAGTCAGGGACACCTTCCACTAAGACGACGTTCCTCCAAGCCCCATCCAGCCTGGCCTTGCCCATAGCACTGGTCACTGCTGGGATGGTTACTGTGGAGTTGCTGTGTGACAGTCGGGATTGACACCTGGAGAGTGCCTTCATTTGCAGAGAAATTAACTGGCCAAAACCCAAAGTCAAAGCTCGTGTACAAATGAGGACAGACATGCCCCTTGCGCTGACCCGCGGTTCATCCCCCAGCCTGCCACCATCCTCTGGAATGTCACCGCGCCCCCCCCTGCTCCCTGGGTTACTGCCTGCACGACAGAGACCCCTCTGATAGGGATAATCAACCCGCGTGGAAGATCTGGGCATTTGCTGTCTGGCGGGAGGAGGGCGGTGCCGATGCTGGCTGCTGAGAGCTGCGCGTTGTAGCTGATCCCGATTCCCCGGAGGCAGCCGATGGAGCAGTGACAGAAGGATGGCAGCCTGCCTTATTGCCGGGACTCAGCGTGCCTGGAAACGGCAACTGCAGAGAGAGAGAGGCCGGGACTGCGGGATGCTTCCTGCTGCTCTCCCTTCACAGCCTGTTTGCTTGTCAGGGGCCCCACGGGGGGCCGTGAAACCATGGCAAAGCATCTGTCCGGAATGAACGGGATGGGAGCAGGACTGCCCTGAGGGCAAACATCACCGCCCGTGGCAAAACCCTGCTGGATACTTCCAGCAGCACCCAGAGTGGCTTAGGGAACGCTCGGCACCCACAGGGCTGCGTAGTCTGGGATGAAGCCTAGGTGTTGTCTTAGGGTAAACAGAAGTTCCTCTGCTCCTCATTAATCAGGGGTCTTCCATATGAGCTCGACAAGGACACTCTCCATCAGATCACTGTCTACATTTTGGATGTCTTTACTGAAGTACCAGAACAGGACAAATAGTTCCCAGTTAGGCTTTTCCCTTCTTCCCTGTCTCTGAGGGAATTGGGAGCAGTGTGGTGAACCTGTGAATTTCCGAGTTCTGAGCTGAGCAGATGGGACAGGGCCTGACCAGCCCCAGGGATGAGACCCAGGGCAAAAACAGGGAAGCAGCTGCCTCTGTTATTCCCTCTATGCCCCATCCCTGGAAGTGTCCAAGGCCAGGTTGGATGGAGCTTGGAACAACCTGGGATAGGGGAAGTTGTCCCTGCCCTTGGCAGGGGCTGGGAACTAGATGATCTGGAAGGTCCCTTCCAGCACAAACCATGCTAGGATTCCCTCTCTGAAGAGGTTTTCTTTTTAAGAGTGGCTCCACAAATGAGGAAACATAATTATTTTTTTTTAATAGGTAGCCAAATCACCATCTCTAAGAATAAATATTTACAGAAATGAATAGCTTAGAAATAATTCCAAAACACAGAGTAATTGCAAAGCAAAATTTATAAATATTTTCAAAATTAATTGCTGTTGCTTCCCAGTAGAGCAGATGGAAAAATTTCTGTTAAAATGTTCCTCCGTTGCTCTCTAAATATATTGAGAACTTACTCAAATCTAGGGATAATGAGGGCTTAACATAGGTTACTGGTTTTTCCCTTTTCCTGTGCGCCCTGAAGATTAAACCAGAATCAGTCTTTACCTTTGAATTCAATCCCAGGGAAGTGCCACACTGGGTAAGTTGAGGGTTGTGCCACCAAAAACGCGCCTGAAACCACACGTTTTGACTAAATTGTTGAACTTTGGTGGAGAGAATGAGTAACCTTATTTATGCATTGTCCAAAGCACCTCGATTCTAAATACTGTATATACCCGTGGGTATATACAGTATTTAGGTTGTCCCTGTGAGGTTCCATGCGTGTGCTTCGTCCCCTCTCAGAGCACTGTGTGGGAGATGGCAGAGCCCGGAAGGAGCCGTGGTAGCTAAGGTGATGGCCAGCACCCTCCTGGCTGGCTGCAAAGCCCTTGCCATCAATAGACAAGGGACCTGCTTAGGTAAACCAAATCCCTTGTCCTTGAGTGGTTTTGTGGTAGTTAGGGATTGAAACCCTTTTGCCAGTTTGTTGATTTCATTGTTCTGTGGAAAATGCTTTGACGTGCTTTCTCCAGGTTTTTGGGGGATGATCATCTGTGTGGATGAGGTGCCCTAACAGTGAGAAGTGAAAAGAAGGGAAGCACAAGCATTGCCTACACCATGGTCCTCTACAGACAGGGCTCTTGCTGTAGCATCCCTGGGAGTGTCCAAGGCCTGGAGCAACCCAGTCTAGTGGAAAGTGTCCCTGCCTTGTTTCCCTCGTTTTAGAAGAGCCATGTCCCTCTAGAGCCTGGACTCGCGTTTCCATGGTCCTGAGTGTGTCTGTCTCCTTTAGAGCAGAACTTCCTTCCTGTGGCCTCCGGAGAAGCGCTGTCTGCCGGAGCTAATGGGATTGGAATTGCCTCTGTGCTCATGACTGAGAGCGGCGCTTTGTCTCCTCCGGGGACTCTCCTGCTTTGTTCCGCTTCATCCCATCCTCGGCACGGCTCGGGCCTGGCAAGGCCACTGGTGTTCATGTCCCTGCAGGGATTGTCTCTGCAGTTGGAGGGAGGGAGCAAAGCAGGTTAAATCTGCCAGCCCTTGACTCTGAGACTCAAATTAACAGAGGGGTTCAAACAAGGAATATTCCTCATGCACTTACACCTGCTGCAGAACTTGTCATTCCATAGGGGAAAAAAATGATAGCGTGCAAAAATCCTATCTTTACCTTGTGAGTGAAGGTTTCCCGTTCATCTCCCTCGCTTGCTATTTATTTCCATGTCCTCCTGGAGGGGCTGTTTTATCTGTAAAGGGAGGAAAAAAAATATTCAACATATTTCAAATAACCTCCATCAAATTAGAAGCTGAGTGGGAAGCATTCCCACAAATGTCCCTTGGAATTCACAAAAGGCCGGACATCAAAAATGATGGAATTATTTAAGGTTTTATTTTCTCTGGCTGGAACAACATGACATAAATCAGGGGAACGATGTGATGTCTTGGAGTGTGTGGATCCAAAGCTCTGGCAATTTTGTGAGCATCTGTACAGCAGAGCCTGTCTCCATTTCCCTTTCATTCCCGTGCAGATTGCTCTCCCAGCGTGCTGGGAGGGAATGGACTGATGTGTGCCGGGTAAACATTTACAGAACAAAGTAATTACAGTGCCCAAAACGATTCAGAAATTGGCCCCGCAGCATTGCCATGAATGGGAATCGTCTGCGGCCTGAGGGGATGGGTTTGCAGCTGGCAGAGCCACGGGACAGGGGGACCAGGACAGCGTGTGGGGAGTCTGGGCTATGCCTGGCCCAGCAGGAGGGAAAAGAAGGAAAGTCAGAGATCCAACCCTATCCTCAGCTCCATCATTTCATTCCTCCCTGTGAGGGTGCCCAGAGAAGCTGTGGCTGCCCCTGGATCCCTGGAAGTGTCCATGGCCAGGCTGGACAGGGCTTGGAACAACCTGGGATAGTAGGGGGTGTCCCTGCCCGTGGCAGAGGGTGGCGCTGATGATGCTTAAGGTCCCCTGCCACCCAAACCATTCCAGGATTCTATGGTTTGGCAGCAGCTTCCCCCTGAAAGCCCAGCTGGTCTCAGGCAGTGGCTGTGGAGTACGAGGCAACCTCCCCAGGGTCTGCTCAGCAGAAGCCAAGGTAGCTGGTTTTATTCAGCGGACAGCGTACCCTTCTCTCACAATGTTGATACGTCCAGCAGCTGTCCTGCAGGGATGGGAGGCTCTTCTCTGTTGCCTTGGAATGGTGGTGTTCATCTGCTCACTGTCCCAGGTTACCTTTGCACCTCCTCAGGAGTTCAGCTTGGTGCAGTCGCTGATTCACTGGGAATGGTTCAGTCACCTTCAGACCTTTGTAACTTCCCTACTGCTGAAGTGTTACCAGGGAATGTCGGCAATGCTTCCCTGCTGCTGTATCTGTTCATGGAGGCCTTGGGGACAGAAAGCAGCTTTGGATAAAGTAAATCTGGCTTGTGAAACCCCCCCAAATGAGGAAACCTGATGAGAACTTCAGGGACCTCTTTTTCAGGCATGTTTTATGAGGTGGCAGGATGCAGAGGAGCATATCTGATCACACCCTGCTGTCCCAGGCTCTGGCAAAGGCAGATGGCGTTTGGATCAGGGTGGAAAACGGGAGCCCGGAGCCGTGCGGATGCTGCTGTTCCAGCTGTAAATCTCCCAGTGCTTGTCTCCATCCGATTGCTCTTGTAATTCACACGCACAGCTGAACTGTCAGCACTTGGCTTCCTTCAGTGAGGAGGCTAAAATGGGGTTTATTGTTTCATTTCTAAGGGTGAGGGGTCTCATATGATGCTAAAAAAACAGGTTGTGACATCCTCATAGGAGGATGCCAGATACTGCAGTTTTTTATTGCAGAGATATATAAAGGAAGAGATATAATAACTAATTAGAAGGAAAATACATGTGCAAACCTCAATTCTTTTTTTTCAGAAAATCATCTTTGTTTTCTAGAAGAGCTCCTGATTCAGGTAGGCATTAAGCCATCCACTGTGGCCATAGTGGGGGATGAGGGGGACGTGGCTCTGCCCAGCACCTCCTGTTTGCTCCCTGGCCAGACAAGAACACTGGGAATTGTGAGGGATGAAGGACAAATAACTTGACCACGGAGGAAAGGGAGGAGAACGAACAGTACAAGTTTTTTTGCTCACCACCACTGCGTCGATCATTTATTAAATTACATCTACTGTGTGATCTGAAAGAACTCCTCCTTTTATCTCGACAGCCATCAGGATGGAAACAATAATAAAACTCTGCTGACAGGTGCCACAAAGGTGACTTTGTTTTCAGAGCCCCTCTTCAATTTCGGCTGGATCAGAGAGCAAACAAACCTGAGGAAGTTCCTGCTGGACCGGTGCAGGGAGAGGAGGAGTGTGGTAAATGCTGGGTTTGGTTTTGGCTAACTGCTGGAGGACAAAAGGGGAGATTTAATAGCAGTTCTGGGTCTGCTCAGCCCGCAGGAGCCAGGAGCCAAGGCAGGGAGGGTGACTGAGAGGCTCGGTCTGTTCCAGCAGCGCTGCTCTGAGCTCCTGGGATTTATGAGGATTCAGGCAAACCTCTCGCCGGGGCAGGGCAGAAGCGATCACGGCACCACCCCATCTCACCCCAGCACTGGTGTCAAAAAGCTCTGCAGTGTCCCAGCAAAAAGCGCAGTTTTGTGGATATTTTTGGGAGTGAACAGGCTTTCAGGGGGCTATGTGGGGGCCCTGTTTTCCTCACACTGATAAGGTGCCCATCACTGCCTGTCAGGAGGGGAGCCAAGAGGGCAGAACAAGGTTCACCATGTCTGACACCCGCTCTACAAACACTCTCTGCACCTGTGCAGCATCACTGGGTGGTTTATCACAGTTTCTGACTCTGTACAAGACTGTGTAATGAGATTAGCAGGTGGCCCTACAAGAGCAAAGCCTCCTACCCGGCACCACAGAATTAATCCATAAAAAATAAAGGCAGGTTCTCTCCTTGGCAGCTTATAAGTATTCCAGGCATTGCAGTGTCATAGGCTTTATGACAGCTTTGAGCTTAAGGAATTAAAAAAAAAAAATTAAAAACCTATATTCAGTAATTTAATTCTAATTAATTCATTATCCAAGAATCTTCTTTAGATTGCAGCTCATAGCCACTATATTTCTCTGGATTTGTTCCAGATGTTTTTTCCCCAAGCTTTGCTGCTTTATTTGTGGCAGGTAAGGAGTGCAGAGATACATTTGTGATCCTCAGGTTATATATTAAATATTCTTTAACTATCTTAAAATTCACCGATTTAATGCTGTATCATCCAGGACCGGCCTTTTGTTAAGCAGGTTTCAGGATTTTATTGCTTTCCTGCTCATGGAATTTTTTTTTTAAAGGGCATTAAAAATTCTCTCTGCTCTCCAGCACTGCCCTGGAGAACTGACCTTCCCACTAGGAGCAATCTTTCAGCAGGAAGCATTTGGGCACATCTTTTGTGCCCTTCAGGTTGGTTCTGCTGAGCACATCTGCGTGGCCTCAGAGCAGAAATGGGCTGCTGCAGGTAACCTCAGGCTGCCCCTGGCTGCCAACCTCTGTATGAGCAGGGTTCCTGGGATTTGCCTGAGATTTGTCCCCAAGAGGGGCACATCACCACCTGCAGCTGCATGCTGGTGGCTTTTTGGGCAGGGTGGCAGGAGGTTTCCGAGGCTGGAGTGAGCTGTAAGTCCATAAAGCAGCGCATTTCACACCTGGACAATGCACAGAGCCTGCCCCTAGTAAGATTTTAGGGCATAAACTGCCCATGACAGCTCTGCCCTGCTGCCCTGGAACATTCATTTATTTCAGGAGAGTATAAATGCTACCCCCAGGAACTCTCATCTGTGAGTCCCCTGGGTACTTTTAGCCCTCTCCTCTCACAGGTCAACAGGGGCAAAGCTGGTGGATGGTGGCACCAGAGAGCTTAATAATCCTGGGAACACTGCCCAGGAAGCCAGTTCCCTAGGATGTAAAAGTTTATTGTCTGCACTAGGGCTGGACGGTGGGAAAAGAGCCTTTTGGGGAGAGTGGGATGGGTTTGTTTTATTGTTTTGGGTTTTTTAGTGCATTTATACGTTATGGGGAGTGATGTGTGTGAGTCAGGAGGGAAATGATCCAGCTCTGCCCTGCCTGGAGCTGCTGCCAAATAAATGAGCAAGGTGGCAGTGTGGGGCTGCTCACCCGGGGTGCCCGATCGTGCCAGCGAGGGGAGAAGGTGCGGGGGACTCTTCAGCTCTGCTGCTCTGCTTTGCTTACTGCTGCTTGTCTCGTCTTACGTGAGATGGAGTTATAATACTTAGTTCCTTTAAAAAAAAAAAAAGAAAAAAAAAAGAAAAAGAAAAAGGAAAGAAAGGCATTTGAACCGGAATAAATTCATTTCGGGGAGAAGACACGGTTCCTTGCTACTGAGAATATTTAAGCTCTGAAAGGTGGGACAGAAGAGTTATGGCCCTTTTGCATCAGCCTTCCTAGAGAGCTGAACTGGCTTTACCAGGAGAGAAGCCTAGGAACGGGGAGTGCAGGAAAGGTCCTCTTTTAAGAAGAGTTTTGCCCTCTTTTTTTCTGATAGTCGTGGGAACATTCCTGCTGGTTTCTCGAGTCTGGGGCCGGGGCTCCGGCCAGCTCAGAGGAGGGAGGACAGTTTTAAATACCAGAATTCAGGCGTGGCCCCTCCCTTGCCCACGTCTGCGTGTCCAGGCTGCCTCGGAGTCACCTCCGCGTTTATTTTAGCGGGGGTGCAGTGGGAGAGGGGCTTCTTCTGCAGTGCTGAGGGATTGTCAGACTGGATTGTCACCCTGTACCCATCCATAGCCACAGATCAGCCGTCCTGTCACTGTTCCTGTGTGGGGAGAGGTTTTCCACAGCAGGAGACAGAATATATCTCATGCTCCAAACAAAGCCCGCCAGAAAAAAAAAAATCTGTTTGATACTCAGGCAGCTAAAATGAGCCATAGTATTTATTCCCAGAGCTCTGTCTTCCCTAAATATCAGATCTCTGCCAGTATCAAAGGGGCTTCCAACCGAAGCATGGTGCATCCACGGATAATCTTCCCAATGGTTTCACAGCTAGGTAATCGATACATCACCACAGACACGTTGCCTTTTATTTGCTGTTTATACCTCACCCAGATCCTTGCATGTGGTGTTGACGCCAGCACAAGGATACAGGAGCTGGGAGATCAATAGGGAACACTTCTTCAGGTGTATTGATTACCCGGAAAGGGATGGCAATAAATTTTTGTGTGTTCCCAGTCCGTTTCCAAGCCTGCTAAAAGGAAAGAAATGCTCTGGTTTTCCTCTCTATTTCTCTCTCCTGAGAAGTTGAAACACCCCCCCTATCCCCCCAAAAAAACCAGCATGGCAAGATCCTGGGGATGTTGGGTCTTTTTTTATTTTTTAGAGAGTGGGCAAATCTAATATATTTCTTTTTTGACCTCTTGTTCTCTTCTCCCATCTTGGGAGCAGAGAAAATGCGGATGACAGCTAAAAGGGAAAGAATGCCAAAACAGGTAAAAACCCCAAACCCCAGCCCTGAAAAGACAACTCCTGACATTCTTCTATTAATCTAATCAGAATTTGCTTTAGTATTGAATTACTGAAAAAATGAATTGGATTACTTATCATTGGTATGGGGAGTGGGAGCTGTGTTCCACGGGCTCCGTAGTGCTGGGATATAACCTCATCCCTGCACACACTCTGGACCTTGGCACAGCTTTCCCCACTCCAAAGGCTGGGTGTGCTCAGCATCCTTTGGGATTCAGTGGGCAGGAAAGCCGCCCCTCAAGGACACCCATCTCTGCTTATCTCCTGGGTTACTGCAGAAGCTGGAATTGTCTCCATCAGCAGGCGCCTCTCGTGCTTTGGGGAAGCTCCGTGAGCAGTGAAGGATGTGAGTGAAACAAGTGAAATATTCCAGCTTGGTACCTGGAATTAAATGTAGTTATTGCAGCCGATGTTGGGAGGTGTGGGGAGGGGCTTGGTGCTGGAAAAAAATAACTGCCTGTGAGAAGTTAGTGAGCTCCAGGCCATCATCCCCTGGGAAGTGCAGATCCCTGAGCCA
>VYXD01005558.1:279220-305062 GCA_013397195.1 Hylia prasina | reverse complement strand
CACCAAAACTAGCCAAACAATAAAACTAGTAAAATACAATATAAAATATAAATATAAATACACCTGCAAGTTCACAAGTTCATTTATGCCCAAAATTCTCTGTGTCCCCAGGCATTCCCTAGAATCATCTTGGCAGGGAAAATGTCCTTCTGGTAGCTGATACTGGTAGCTTGGAAGATGATGATGATGATGATGATTATTATTATTATTATTATAAAGACACAATTGGGAAAAAAGATCTGAGAATAATGTTATCATCAGTGTTACCAGGGTTTTTGTGGTGTTTTTTTTTTGTTTGTTTGTTTTGCTGGTTGTTTTTGAGGACCAGCCTTTTACTGTAATGTTGTTCTATGGGGTTTTGTGCTTTTTTGCCTTTTTTCCAAATGATTTATGAACATTTCTGTCACCGTTTCATCTGTTCTGGAAAAGCTTTGTTTTTGTGAGGAAGCTGTCAGAAGAAAGTGCAAATACCCACTTCAAGGCTCTAACAAGTTCTGTGCCACTAAGAGCCTTTGATTCCTGCATTTAATTATGTCACGTTGGATTAGAATAATCTCATTCCTCCTTGTTTCTCCAACTCAGTTTTCCGTACTTATCTTGCACTTAATTAAAAGTGCCTCCTTCACTGCTGGGCTGGTAGGGAAATGAAGGCTGACACAGGGGGGAGCTTTGCACGGGAGAGATCTTATTTTTAACCTGTCACACACTGCACCTATAGGTGTATATTTATTTGTCCCAATTTTCATTCTTCCCTTGCCTAAAGAATACTCATCTCAAGTCCAAAAAAATGAAAGGTTACTTTGTGAATTTGCTGTTAAACATTTGCAAGATATTCAGAGGAGTCGGAAAGGAGAAGTTGAATACTGTGCTCATTTCTAGCTAAACTTGGCTCAACCTTAGCTAATGTCTTGGCAGAGCTTTCTCCACCTCCCCTTTTTCTTTTAATAGTAGTGTTTGGATTTGACGATCTTAAAGGTCTCCTCCAACCTTAAGGATTCTCTGATTCCATGATTTTATCATAGCAATGAATTTGGGATTTTTAGCCACCAGCAGGAAATGCTGTGAGGAGACAAAGCAAAGCAAATGTGCTTTTGGCACTATATACATGATTATTAAATTTTGAGTTGGCAGCTGCTTTGAGGCACAATGCCTGATTTTGAGGTCTGTGTTATTCATCTCTAACTTTTCTGGTAACTTTCAGCTCCAGCAGTTGAGAAAATTTGTTGGAATTTTCCAAGCACCCGCTCTTATTCCCAGCCCTAATCGCCTTATTTCAGCTTTGCTCTGTGCAGCTCCGTTCAGCAGAGCGGGTTTTCCTGCGTGGTCTGTGACTCAAGACCCTTGAGTCATCCTGGCTTCTTGGGATCAGCCAAAGGATTTTAGGGCATTATGCCTCTTACTCCTGAAGCAGTGATTTGGGATTTTTGAGATTAACGCGGCTTTTTCCTTTGATCCCTATTTTCTCCTTCAATCCCTATTTTCTCCTTCCTGTGGTGCTGGAAGTGCAGATCTGGACATGAACCTCCTCTGCCCTGGCTGTACCCACAGCCACGCACCACGATTTCCCAGAGGCTCCTCCTGGGTATTCCAGAGGCTCCTCCTAAGCATTCCCAGCCTGGTCATTGCGCTGGTTTGCATCTTTGCTCTGGCGGAGAAGGGAAAGCATTTAAACTCTGTCACCATAATAGGATTATGCCTTTAAACCCTGACTGATTCCAGCTCCAGAGCAGCATTTGGAGATCAGATTTGGATTCCCATGGCTTTTGATTATTTTGGGAAGCTGGGAAGCGAGGGTGCGATTCACCACGCTAATTGTGATGAGGCGCACGCGGCGTAGGCCCCGTGCCCAGAAGGGGGGAGCTTTGGCTCTCCCACGGAGTCTGTAGCCAAAACAAACCCCCTCTGTGAGCTGTCAGGTGGGTCAGCACCTCCAGGGTTGTCCCTGTCCGTGGGCGATGGTGTGGTGTAGCCCAGGAGCTCCCACAGCAGCGGGAATTCCTGGTGAAGCCATGCCAGACTGGTTTGGCTTCCAGCAGCTGGCTCATGGCTGAAAGCACCTCCAGCGCTCCTCCAACATTTAGTGACACCGAGTATTCAAACCTGGCAGTTGTTCCTGTGCTCCAGGCCCTGCAGAAGTATCTCTTGAGGTGGGATATCCCATCCCTGTGCCACTGAATTCCCCTGGATGAGGACTCATTCTTTGCACTGCTGCCAGTTTTCTCCTACTCTCACTTGCTAAAATAATACATCGCAGTTGCCTCTTAAATTAGACACAGGCTTAACCCTCTGACAGAGTTCATGAGACCTGTGTGCTGTGAGGAGAGACTGGAACGTGCCTTTTAATTTGGGAAATGCCACAGATGTCAGGTCGGTCAGCTGGATTTTACCTGGCAATTCATAGGGTTTGGCTCGGAAAGGACCCGAAGGAGCATCTCGTGGGCTTGCTTTTCCTGAGGTGGTTTGCTGGGAACCCCGACTTACTTCTCCATAGGCAAAATTGTGTCTCCAAAGAAGTGCTTTCTCCTTCAGGGATGTGTTCCTCATTTCCTATTCCCTGTTTTCAGTAATTTCTCCCTGGCTTTCCAGCATTCACACATCTCTGAGTGCAGTGAAGGTTCTCAGCAGTGCAGCAAAGGCAGTGACTGGGCCAAACTGGATCTCCAAGCTTTCCCCTCAGGTAGTGCCAGCAGACATTTTTCTGCAATGCCCAGCCCCTGCTTTATGGAAAAGCCCTCTGTAATCCCAACACAAGGAACTGCAGAGTTTTCCTCTGCCCCTTTATTACACAGGAGGATGGGTGTCTGCCCCACAATTCAGCTCTTCCGTTGGAAAAACAACAAAGCTGCAAAGGATATAAATTATTGAGGCCATTAATCAACAGGTGGCAAATGGAAAAGGCAGCCAAAATGAAAGGTAATTATCTGTGGGCAAAATAGAGTAATTTTAAATGAGCACTAAAGCTCTGTAATTGAAGGTGCAAGAGTGTAAAACTTAACGCTGGAAGGAAACCAGAAAATGGATGTACTTAAGGTTGGGCACTTATGAACGTAGTTCTATTGCACATTAGCAAATTTTATAATGTCTTCATTGTGTCACTGTTAAGTGTCCAGAATTATTATTCTTTAATGTGTAAAATAAGAATGTGTTTCATGTGCCAGTATTAAATAAGTCTATGGCAAAGTCAAGTCTGAGAGGGATATTTCTACTTTAGCACTCAGTATTTTGTCAAATAATGTTTTATGAAAAAAGCCCTCACAGAGTGGGCTGCTGGTAAGTGCTACAATTCCCTTCCCTCAGAGCTCAATTCTCCAGGGTGGTCTTTGTGAAGGGGGGCAAAAAGGAGTTTCTCAAAGGACTGTGGATGGAAACAGCCTGGACAGGTGTGTCAGCACGTGACTGTGGAGGGTCGGGTGAGGAATCGCCCAGCCTGTGCCTTTCCGGCAGTTTCTGAGAGCCGGACTTTTCAGACTGTCAGAGCTGTAAAAGCAGTGAAGTCTTTGTGTCAATTTTCTAAACACAGCTGAGATTTCCAAGAGGACACACAGTTCTCTTAGGGATTTCCCTATAAATAAGTATCCTAATTTACAGTATTTCCCTGATTCCTGCCTCTGTTCTAAGCCCACTCATGGACTTACCCTGCACAATTCACCTCGTTGCCTGATTAGTGGTTGGCTCCATTCCGTGAGTGTGCCAAGCCTTAAGTAAAAGCACTTGGGGTTTATGAAAATATGGAGCTATTTTGGAAAAAAGGATCTGCAGCACTACCGGAATGGTGATTTAGGATCCACACTAAAACCTTCAGCTGCCGAGCAGGCTCCTGGGGTAATAAAAATCCTCTGTTGTACAGATGTTTTGCACACCAGAGCCCAAACACTGTCACAGGATGTCACCAGTATAAAATGCGTCTGTCAAATTTTTATGTCTCAGCTTGTCCCACGTGGGAGGGGAAAAAAAAATTGCTTGTCATGAGACGGGCTTCAGAAAGAATGTGACAACGTGGTCTGTGTTAAAGCCCTGACACGACACCTTCCCACAGCAATCCAGGCAAGCCTCCAAACGTTTCTTCTTCTGCCACATTTCTAACATGGAGGGAAATAAGAGAGGTGGCTTCCTGGGTGTGCATCTGACCTTTGGAGAAATGAGTTTTAGTGTTGTGCCGAGGTGCTTGTCCGTTCTGATTGTCCTGGCTGCTTTGGATTGCCTCCCTGTACCTCTCTGAGCTTTCAGCCCGAGGTATCGGATCATATCTTTTAAGAAGATTGAAGGGAATTAAGTCTCCAGGCTCAACTCTCCTTTTCCAAGCAGCTGACAAATTTTAGTGTGTTCTGTGTGGCAGTTACTGGAAATAGCTGAAGTCTGCAGAGGGTGAGCCAGGATCCATAAAAATGTTCTTCCTACTTAGGATGACAATTTATAATTTAACTGCAGCTCCCAGCCTAATGATGGCAGATTTACACACCATGCCATCCAGCTCTGCCATGCTTTATGACCAAGGAGCTTCCCTGCATGGCTTCTGGGCTTTGGAACAGTGAGAAAACTGTGGGAATAATGCAGGAAAACCACATCAAAGAGATCCTCAGCACACTCCTAGGACACGTTGTCTTAATTAAGTGGCATAACTTTAAAGTAATTGAAGCGTGTATGGTCTACGTACAGTCTAGGAAATGAAAGGTGATGCTTCCTTGGGAGATCTGTGGTTTTCCTCTCTGGAAGCAAGGAGCAGAAGTTAGCCAAGGAAGAAATTCAGTTGGGATTGAAATTTTCAGGTGAATGAATAGAGGTTGATGATGAGAAGTAGCCCCAAGGAGCAAGGGTGAGTAGGAAAGCACAAAGGGGAAGCAGGCTACAGTACTTCCTTGCAGGAAGAGAGGAGAGCCAAAATCTAAGACAGAAAACTTTCTCGTAAAATAAGAAGGTACCCAAAAGGTGATTTTGTGCCTTTTTTTTTTTTTTTTTTAATTCAGATTGCTTATGAAATTTTAAACACTTCACGTTGCAGAACAATTTCTCTTTGCTTACTTGGTGTGATTACACAAAGCTCTGCAGGAAGATGTGCTGCAGCTACAATGTCATTAAATAACATTTTCTGTTGGTGGGTTTATTCTCTCCTTCACCAGAATATTTAATTGTCACTGATGCTGATGGGAACTGTGTGCCTTTGGAGGGCGTGCAGATTTAATATGGAGATGATTCCCCAGCCAAGGCAAACACAGTGAAACACACACACAGGAAATTCAAGAAAAACTGTAAATAAATATTTGCCTCAGAGCAAGTTCTGTAAAAACTCAATCCCTTGAACATCCAGCTCTTCCTTCCAGCTCATGTCCTCCTCTGAAGGGAAGCTAAATTACCCATCAGGGGATGTGTGTCACAGATAAGTTCTGCAAGACAGCAGAACATCCACCAGACTCTGAGAAGTAAAAAGTACAAAGTCAATTGAACAGCATGCAATTATCTGCCAAATTATTAACCACACTTTCCAACCCCCACAGCATTTTATGGAATTGCAACTTAGTTTGAGAAATCCCACTCCACCTGCTGCTGACCTTCCCCCGGCTGAAAATAACCTCTGAGAAACCCCCAGGATGACTCTATATAACTACAGCCCATAAACTCTGCTGACCTTCTGCCACGGAGACAGATTCCTGTATTAAGGTGTCACCTTCCCGTTCCCAAAGAAATAGGAGCACTGTAAAACTGGCTCGGGTCTGCTTAGAGGGAGCTGCAGCTGGACAAACAGCTTTGCAAACCCAAAATGGCAGATAGGGGTTTATTGAGATGTTTTAAATGTTTTTCTCCCCACCCCGCAGCTGCAGCTGACTGAAATGCAAATATCAATCTGGTTTCCTGGGAAGCCTTTAATTCCTCATGAGCGGAAATAGGAGTATAAATTATATGCAGAATTCATTCCTGCTGTTCTATAAATCAGTTTCTGACTGGGATTTGGATATTTACAGGCCTGACAAAGAGGCCTCTCTCNACCCTTTATCCCCTGTCCCATGCTGTCCCCTCACCCCAGTTGCTCCTTAGCCTGGAGGATCTGACACTGTTTTGCCTAGTGGGGTCTATGGATTTCAACTCCCTTGAGCTGAGGAGACCTTTTACGCATTTTGATTGAAATTCAGCATCAAAAGAGCAGGTCAGCTCTCTCCCTCTCCCTCTCCCTCTCCCTCCAGGAAAAGCCCTTTATACAAGCAGATCACCTCACAAGTTTGTTTGGTTCTTCCAGGTTTCCATCTTCTGGAGGGAATAGTCTGATTAATTAATTTTGTGGAAGTAGTAAATTTTTGGAAGTACTCTGCTGTTGTTTTATTAAATAAGACTGAGGCAGGAAACTTGCCAGGGCCTGGAAAAGCCTGACGGAAAGTCAGTTGATTTTTAGAGCCTGCAAGTATAGGGGCCTACAAGTTTATTTGCAGGTTTTTTTAACAGACATAGACTGCTAAAATACTTTGAAAATTTTAACTACCTTTGAAAATTTTGTCTACAAGCACCAGGCAGACCTGGAAGAAAAAAACCCAAAACTTGTTGTGAGATATCTGTAATGTTATTTCTAATTTGCTCAATGATAGAAGCTTTCAGCAGGTGGAATTCACTGTTCTGGAAGGTTTGTAGAAAGAATCCTTGACTCTGATACGATTTCACCTCATTCTGACACAGATCAGTAAAACAAATGAATATTTTATCATAAAAAATAGAAGCATTATGAGATTTTAGAGAGGAAAATCTGTCTTGTACTTCTGAGTGCACCGTCTGAGGAATTTGCAATAGTTGGAATCAGGGCCTTTTAAGATTCCTCAAACAGAGCAGAAGGAAATAATTTTTAATTAGGGCAAGAGCTTGCTTGGGGCTGACAAATGTCCCTCTCCGGTGGGCTGCAGGGAGGCCAGAATTGGGGAGGGCGGGCCCAGAAAGGTGTGTTAACAAATATTGAAGGGTCAGACTTGCCTGGGTCCCTGTCTGGGAGAAAGAGGAGGAGGAGGAGGAGGTGAGTAGCACTGCCAGGAAATCCCACAGTTTTGGGGCTGCTGTCCTGAGGGCGGGTGGAAGCTCGGGGAGATGCTGAGGCAGGAGGAGCTGGGAAGGTGCACAGTGTGAAATGCATGGCAGAGGTTGCTGAGGAGCAGATTTTGGCTCAGGAAATGGGAAAGAAGGTTTAAGGAAAGAAGCAAAGCTCCCTCTGTAATACACAATCAGAAGTGTTTATTCTGCGTCAGTGAGAAGAACCAATAATCAGGTGTGTGCACATCAATTATTTAAAACAGTTCCAGCAAATACAGCCCTTGACCTCCCTCACCACTCCCCCAACAAAAATACTTTGAGTGATCAAAATTTATTTTGATTGCTTCTGCTTCAACACCAAGTATTTGTTCAACTGGATTTGCTGTTGTCATGTGCAAGGGGAAAGAAAAATGAAAAGAAATAGAGTTTGGGCAAGACAGTGGAGTTTTTCCTCAGCTCTATCAACAGGATGTCCTTTGTTCTGAAATACTACAGAAATCACAGTAAGTCTTATAAAAGTCATCCAGTCACTGGAGCACTGAACACTTCAGAATCTGTGTGGCTTGCAAATCCTTGTCTCTTTTTGGCAGCTTTTCTAGATAGGAGAGTGATGGAGGAATCAAGTCCGTGGGCAGGTCCACACCTTTGCAGTCACACTGAAAGGATGAACTGGAAGCACAGAAAGAGAAATAAAGACAGTGTAAGCAATGTTGTCTGACAGGGGAAGTCCTGCCCCATGAACACAGAGTTATGTAAAAGAAACCCCCAGGTTAGCCTTATTTAAGTACAATAAATGTAGCCATTGGGTCACTGCTGATTTATGTACCTGTGCTGTACCTGTTTGACACAGATGTCACACACTCATATTCCTGTTAGAAACATCAATTTTAAGCCTATCATAAATGTAATTCATTACCAATGGGAAATAAATGAGTGGCTGATGGTTCCCTTTTGGGTGGCCCAGCAGAGGGGAAATGAGCACCCCACACCCCATTTGTTCTCAGCCTATCGTTCAGGGCATGAAAGGTCCCCCATCTCCCTGCCTCAAAATGAGGAGGGAAAGAAGCCGGGGGGCGGGGGGGGCGAAGAAAGAGGAGAAAAGGCTCAGCTCCTGCTTTTGTATTCAGGGCACATCCCCACTGCCTTATTATCACATCAGAGAGTCTGGACCCATCAGCGCTTTCATTACACAACCCTTTCCTCCCCCAAGAATTTCTAATTCCGCCATTTTAATTTGTTTTGGGGACACTCGGCAGCCTGTTCCCCTATCAGAGAGGAAATTTGGTTTATTAGACAACATCTCAGAGCAGTTAATCCCACAACTTCATTTTAGACCTTGAGAGGTCAATGCATAATTTAGAGGGGTTTGGATTCCGTTCTGATTGCTCCTCGCTCAAAGACAACCTCAATTATAGGAGCTCAGCTTTCTGAGGGCCAAAGCCCCTCTTTAATCATCAAATCTGCTGCCACGGACCCTGACTCCTGTGTCTGGCCCGCAGGGTCACATCCTCAGCGTGCCGAGACTCCTGGAATTTCCAGGGGAATGGAAGCAAACTGCAGCTGCAGCCTCCCTGCAGCAGTGTGTAAAACTCTTACTGAATTACAGCCTGCAGCACGTGAAGGAGAGGAATCCTGTGGCTGGCAAACAGGAGAGAAGGACCAGCACAATCTTTCCCAGCCACAGCCCTCTTGCCATGAATAATTGTTTCATTTTTGCTGCCTTTGTTTTGCTGGTCTGTAAGAATCCCAACAGTTATGTGGCCAGCAACATAGAAAGGCATAAAAGCCAGGGAGATCATTTGCAGCCGGTTCACAAAGGGTCCTCTGTCACACGATGGTCCAGAGAAATTCTGTGCTGATGGGTCCTGTTACAAGTGGAGGGAATGAATCTTGGAAATACTGTTATTTCATCTTTATGACGCATAAAGAAGGCAATTCAAATGTCAGTTTTCAATGGAACATGAGATCTCTCGGAAATGTGAGGTCCATTCAAACTTAAAAAATAACAGTGAGGTATAAAAATATCCGGCGTATCTTTAGCACACGGTGCCATTACAGACCTGAGAGTTGGAGACACAAACTTCTTTCTAAATAAAAAGCTAAGAACAAGAAATAATTTTCTGGATTCTCTAGTGTTTGTCTCAGTTCCTTGAAAAGCTCCTGAAACCAATGTCATGTTTATTTAACTTTTAATTGGGAGTTAGGCCATTCTCTTTTAATTAAAGCTGAGCCAATTCTAATGCTTTTCAGCAGCTGTAAGTCTGTCAAATGGTCCATCTAGATATTCTCCTCTGACCAAGCCTTGCTTATCCAAAGCTCTCATTACTCCAGTCATCTGTGCTGTTATCGGTGCTCTAAGGTAAGGGAGTGTGAGTTTGTATGTTACATAAAAATACATGTATTTACCACTTCCAGATTTGAGGAATGACCTCCATACAGGACAAGGAAAGAGCCAGTCTTGCTGACCTTGCCCCTACAGCTCTGAGAACCAAGCACAGTTCATGTCATATTTTTGTTAAACAACCTTTTCATTTCCCTGTGGGCACAAAAAGCAGCTATTTAAAACCAAGTGTGTGTCTGATCTAGAGATACACTAGGAAGATACTGAGGAATGAAGATACGCATGTCATACATGTATATATGATATACAACGGCTGTGTTTGTCCTTTCAATTCCATGAAAGTCTATAGAAAGAGTTTGAGCTTCAGCAGACCATAGTTTGTGTCCAATACATTAAAAAAGGCCAATAAAGTTGTTTTTCAGCAACAGCTTGCAGACAGAGACCCTAAATGACTGTCGAAAGGCTTCAGAGCAGCAGTGCTGCTTTGCAGACAGAAACAAAGCTGTCAGTGTTAGGCTAGTGGCAGTGCACTGCTTGCACGGCTGCTTGGAATTTAAAAGGATTTGAACACAAATGTGGGAAAAGCCCAGGGGGTGACCAACCTCCCAGTCCAGCGAGAGACGTTCCCATCCTTTCTTTGCCCGTGTCCTGACAGACTGCAGTTTGTCCATCCGAGGCCCATCCGTCCTACACACATTTCTGGGACTTCTGGTGAAGGGAGGAACGAGGCTACGCGCGGATCCCGCTCCGGATCCCGGGGAACGCCGCGTAGCGCCGCGTGCTTTCCTGGCAGCCGGCAAAAGGGCTCCGTGCTACTCCGCCGGCAACACGTGCGTGCCCACGGCTGGCGGGTTTGGGTTCGGGGCTTTTCCATTCCTTCTCTTGTGGTTTGTCGGTTTGGTTTTGCTGGGAAGAGCGGTGTCCGTGAGGTCCTGTCCTGACGATGCCGAGCGAGCTGGAGGAGCGGGGGGGTCTGCGGGGGCAGGAATAGGCCCGGCCGGGTCCCCGCCGCTGCTACCTGACCTTCTGCAGCTCCTGCCGCAGCCAGGAGGGGAGAGGCTGCCCCAGCCTGTGCAGCAGCTTGGACAGCTCCACGTTGTGCTCCCGGTAGTAGCTGGACAGGAACGCTCGGGACTGAGAGGGCGGAAAAACGAAACAAGACCGGGTTAAAGGAGGCCACCCCACAGGCATGAGTGCTCTGCTCCCACGGGGGGCACCCACAGGGGGCACTCAACGCCCTCCCTTTCAAAGCTCCAGTTTCTGATTTTTAAAAAATCAGCCCAGTGAAAATACAACAAATTAAAAAAAAAATCAAGAAAAAAAATCAGTGTATTTATTTAGGGTCAATATTAAAACTGCTCCCATAAATTTCTGAAGAGCCCTCACCTCTTGGTCCATTGGTGGGTATTTCCGACCTTTGCTTTTCCCCAGGCACTTTGTTTTCCCTCCTTCCAATAACTGGCACCAGAAGCCTTTCTGAGGGTCAAACCTGTAGAGGACCACATCTTTTAAAAGACCTTGCTATAGAAACATTTCCTGGCTACTGAGACATCAGTGTTAGCCCACAGTTATTGCTGCACACATCTCTCTAGATGAGGACAGAGTGGGAAACAGCTTTCTTCTCCTGTGTAAACTCTGGGGATTCATTTTGTCCCACAAATCTGCCTTGGAAGCGCCTAAAGGCAGGAAGTTTTTCCCACTGTGCTCTGCCTGCACTGGCTAATTTTTGTTCTACTTGTCCGGCACACAGGGTGAAGTGCTGATCTGCAGGTCTCCTAAGGAAGCTCTGGTTGGGTGCTGATGATTTAACCTGCCTGAGATGTTGCTGCTCCCTATCACTGCATCTAAATACCATTTTCATTCCTGAGATGGCTTTGTAGCATAAACACTGTCTTAGCAGCCTTATCTGAAACATGCAATTTGATTGGGATGTCTGAAATGCAGAGATAGAAGAGGTTTAGATGAAGGCTTAGAAACACGCACTCGCTGAGGAACGAGCAGCATGTGGCATTAAGTTTGGGATTTATTGCCGTGGGACTTGCAGCAGGCATAAAACATCCAAACGCTGCACATTCCTGCTACCCAGCAGCTGTTTGAGAAGGATGAAGGATAATTGGCTGGGACACAGAGGCAATTAGTTACGCACCACCTTTCTGCCCCTGCTCTGTCCCTACCACGTGGATGCACCTGCAATTTGCCGCTGTACAGAAGCGAGCGAATTTCAGGCGAAGGGTGAACCTTCTTCATGGGTTTTTTCTTGCCCAGCCTATTAATGCAGGCCTGACCTTTGTTTCCTAAATTGTCTGTGTAGCTGTATCAATTAAAAACAAATAAATCATTGATTAAATGGGTCTATTGATGATAGATTCATTTCTGCTTTGGCCTTTCCCATCTGCTCCTTGCATGGTGAAATGCTTCAGCTGCCTTGCATTAATTTCCCAGGAGGAGCAGCAATATCATGTGCTGGGTAAGAGGGAAACTGCAAAACTATGCCCCAAACAGTATTTCTGCCTCAGAAGGAGCTTATTGAACATTATGAAAAGGATGTGCAAATTTGGGAAGGGGAAAAGAGGGTGAGACAGTTCAGGCTGAATTCAACTCTCTGCGTTCAGAAATCACAGAACTCTCAGGGCTTCTGTAAACATAATTGGGCACAGTGGAAGTATTTATTTAAAAATAGTGATCGCCCTAAGGCTAAAGCTACAGGGGAGCATTTTAGAGCTGTCAGCAGAAATCTTTGGAGGCCTGGTTCTCTTCCCTTCCCTGCAGAGTAAGCCTGGGGGAGAGGCAGGGTTTTGGGAAGGCAGTACCTGATGCCAGAGGCAGGGAATGCCTGCAAGGGCAGAGCCAAGCAATGCCACCATGGAGGTCTTTCTCTCGTTCTCTGACAGAATGTAGCAGCCCTCCAAGGGAGAGCATTTTCCTAAGCACACTCTTCTCATCTTGTGTTTTCCTCGAGCCCTGCCTCTGTGTCCCCTCTTCTCGCCTCCCATGGCTCTGGATAGGGTCTCCCTTCTGCCTGGGTTGATTTTACTCTCCTGCAAGACCCTCACATAATTAATTACTCAAGGTGATGGACTTGTTGATCAGTGCTGTTCACAGGACTGGGTCCTTAGGCTGCTTCCTGACACCTTTAAAAATGTGTGGTGTGCAGTTGGGCAGTAATGACTGGGAATAATCCTATGCAATCTTTTCCCCTTTTACAAGCCCTACCAGAAAGCGCCCACGTACATTAATGCATTTTCCCCTTCCATCCCAAATCCGTGCAGAAGCGTGTGTTTCCACAGCACATTTGCATTCCTGATGCCTCTAAACAGGGAGTGCATAATTTTATGGATCTGTTTACAATCCATTTTTCCTGTCCAAACCACTATGAGAAGCCAAATTTCTTCATGCTGTGCGACTCCACTGACTTTAATTCAGTTCCAGAAAGGAAGATGTATGTCTGTGGGTGTGGATTTTAAAAACCCAGCAGAAGGCGCTGCAGATGTGCAGTTGTGAGTTGTTCAAACATCAATAGCTCGGTTCCGTGATCAGCCTCCTCCTCCCCCCCACCCGCTTTGGAAACCAGTGACTTAAAAAAATTGCGTTCTGAAATCCAAGATTCTTCCTCTAGAAAAAGCTTTTGGCAGAGTAACTTTCTTAAGTGCTGAAGTTTTACTTTGAACCTACGATGTAAATAAGCTGAACCCTCCCAGGAGAGGAAACATGAAATGGTAATTGTAAGCAGAGAGGGGCAGCTGGAAAGGCCGTGTTTGTGTTTCCCTCAGGACCAGCCTGCAGGGAAGGTGGAGTAGAGGCTTTTCTGCTTCCCCCTCCATGGGCTGGCTTGTGCTCTCTGCTTGCACAGGCACTTGGAAAAGCCTCCATTGCAGCACCACAGATATCCCGGGGCTGAGGCTGTAAGGAGAGGATGCTCCTCACACAGATAGGCTCAGGGCAAAAGCTTCTTACAATTTTCTGCTGGACTAAGACAGGAGGGAGAGGGGAATTCAGCCCACTCCCGCCTCTGCAAGAGTCTCAGACATACATGGAAATCCAGACAGGAAAATGAGATTAGGGAATGAGTGCTTCTAACCCAATCTCTGCCATCAGGCTCCTATCAGAACGACAAAATACACTTCAGCCAAATTTTCCACACCTGATACTCCAGGCTTCAGCTCCTGGAGACTGATGGAAGAGAACCCCAAGCTTTTCCAAGTTATCGTTGTCCTGATGGGTTGTCTGTCTGTAATTAATAATCAAGGGATCCTTGTGGGAGGGGATGTACCCTGGGATCCCACAGGGCAGATAAAAAAGGAATACACTCACGTTAGGGCTTCAGAGTAATTGTAATGAGGAGAGACTCCCAGAAACTTCTGTATTTCATCCATTACAGTAGATGGGTCAGTTCTCAGCTGCTGTCCATCAATAATGAGCAACTGCAGGGGTAAATATGGCACTTATTTGGAAACAGGACTTTTGTTAACTAAGGTTAGCAAAATAATGGCATTATTTCACTTCTCTGACAACCTGGACTTATATTAGCACGTGACTTTGTACATCGCTAAAAACATTCATATGAATGAACTCCTTTTTAGGTTTACTTTTTACTTTATTGAGTTGAATTTGCATAGGTGGGCACCTTGTAACTCTGTGTGGGCACCTTGTATAAATGCAGGAGTTAAACCTCCCAAGCCAAACCTGAGTCTCAGAGAACTCCGACAAGAGATAAGGAAAGGATGTAAAACATTGTTAATGTTTATGATGTATCTGTGGGAAACCTAGAGAGAAGGCAGCAGCTCCAGGTGAGGGCAGAGAGGAACCCAGGGAACAGGGCATGTCCTTGGATAGAGTGCCCATGCATGTACTCTGTAGTACTAAAATGTTTGCTTTAGGTTATTTTATTATTACTTCAACAATGGAAATATTCTTTGTGTGAGATCTATGTGTTTAGGTAAATTTTTCGTGGCAAAGGTTAGAAAAGACTATTCATTAAAATACCTGAAGGAAGAGGGGGCAAAGAAGGAATCTATGCTCCAGCTGTGACAAAGGCCAATTCCTTATCAGGATCAAATAAATGTGAAGCTTTCTGTGATAAGGACTGAGTGGGAAGCAGGATGGAATTTCTTTTTTAGAAATGAATTTTCCAGACCTTCCCACAAGGTCTCCTGCTGCAGCTGCAGCTTGCTGGGGCCGCAGGAGCCCTGGGGACCCCTTTGGGCCGTGCCGAGGCTGGGTGAGCTGGGCGAGGCCCAGCCTGGCTGTTACCTGGGAGGCAGGGAAGTGTGCCAGCCACCTCTGGATGTGCAGCGCGTACCAGCCGGGCGTCAGGCAGCGCTTCTGCAGCGCCCGGATCTCTGGCGGTGCCCAGGGGCTGCCCGTGATCACTTCGTAAAAGTTGAATTTCAGGGCAGCAGGGTCCTCGTGGGAGCGCTGGTGCTGGTGGGAGACATTGAAATAGGTTTCACAAGGATGCTGGAGATGAAGGTTGAAATCCTGCGGGAGCTGCCAGAAGGGCTGTGCTGGCTCCCCCTCAGTGCCACCTCTGCCAGGTGGGAGAGGGATGGAGGCCGAGGACGTGGGGTGGGGGCATTAGGTTATTAAGGCTCCCCTGGGGCGTGAGGGAGGAGTCACTGTTTTGCTACTTTGCCTCGGCAGCTGTAAAGGGGCCAATGAGATGTTACATGGGTGCAAACTGCAGCCCCATGCCATGCTTTATTCCTTGCAGAACTTGCTGGCAGTATCAGACATGATGTATTTCACGCTTAGTGCAACATTATTTATCTGAGTCTATTTTAACACTGCATTAAGTGTTTCCTTTATGTTTCCGCCTATGCCATATCTCACAGGCATGCTTACACATTTCTCTAAAAATAGAATTTTTTAATAGTGCAGATTTTGTTATGGAAGGATGTCAGCTCTGTAAAAGGCAAGGAAGAGCATCCTGGGGAAAACAACAGGCTTGCTTTTGTTTCCAAGGAGAGAAAAAGGCAGTGTCTCCAGACACAGCTCTTTTTAACTCCTTGGAAACTTCAGAAGACACTGGATCCATTTCTACACCGCTGCACACTGCTGAGCTTACATGCTGGGGGAAGGGATGTGGAGCCAGATTCTCAGCATGAAGAGCTCTGATTCCCTGGCTGGGCCACGCTCCTTTTCCCAGTGTATCTCCTTGGGCGAGGAGCACTGCTCTCCCTCTCTGTCCTGTCAGCTGTAATTGAGATTAAACTGTTTGTTTCCAGCTGGTGGCAGCTCTGTGCTGGGAAGTTTCATCATTTCTGACACCGGTGTTCCAGGTGCCAACTGCAAAAGCTGGCATCCAGCATCCCCCTGCTTCCACACGATGCCAGTGCTGTGCAGTGACTCCCACTACTTGCTCAAGGACACAGATTCCCACTGGTGCTAGCCATCATCTCCCGCCACTGGCTCCACTGTGCATTCTTCAAGGCAAAGGATTCCCTACCTGGTACCAGGAATACGCGCGGTCGGACGGGTCGATGAGGATGGTGATGATCTTGGCCTTGGGGATGAGGGAAGCAGCTCTCTTGGGAGCTTCCTCAGAATGGAAATAGTTGGCACTTTTCTCAAAGAGGAGGTCGGTGGTGATGTTGGAAGGAGTGGGGAAGAAATCCATGTACCTTGGAGGGGAGGAGACTTGTTAGAATTAGCGATAGCACAAAAGGGTCATGGCCCTGTGCTTCCCATTTCATGGTGAGTGAGAAGGTGAATTTTCAGACATAATTCTCAAGAAGCAAAACTGAATTTCTCAGCTCAGCCCTGACTGGAATAATGGGAATGCATCTCAGCTCTTAGGTGGTGCTGGTGATAGCTAAAGCCCTCATAAAGTCTGGTAATTAGGTTTTTCCTGTGATAGATGGATTTTTGCTAATAACTTCAGCGTCAAAGGGATATCTTTCACCAGTTTGGAGTGAGTTCAGTTTTAGCTGCAGAAAAAAAAAATGGGAAAAGCTTCAAAATGTCAACATTTAATGTCAACATTTAAATGTCAAACTGTTTAATTTTAACATTGTTGAAGCACTTCATTTTGGAACTGACATATCTTTGCTTTTGGACGCTTTCAGAATGCACAATTTGAATTTTGGCTTTGAATGGTATTTTCCATTTAAAATTGATTGGATGGATTCTCGTGAAGAGATAAATGGAACCTTACTTCATGAAAAGCCACTTTGGAAGGAAGGGAGTGTAAGTCAGTGCAGCTACAGCTATGACAAGACAGAGATGTTATTCAGCATGAAGACAGAACTCATGACAGAGCTGCCTCTTGCATTTGTGTGAAAACTCAGAAAATTCTTACTCTAATATCTAAACAAAATTAGGGGCTTGAATAAATGTCCCATCATTACCAATTAGATTCTCTTTCTAGCTGATAATTCTAAGCATAAAGAATTCATCCAGTAATTAAGATGATGTCACACCTGCTCCTAGAATTGTTGCACTGTCATTTTCCATGTATTAAGAATGAACACCTCATTTTTTCTCATTCTTCTTACCAGTCAATTCCCTTGTGATAGTTGTTGCCATTGAAGAATTGAACTTCCTCAAAAGTTTTTGGACTGGGGAGATTGCTGATAATGGAAGGATGCATCAGAAGGAATAAATAAAGGGCTGTTGTTCCTATGACAACAAAAAGAGATGCCATTAGGAAATATTAAAAAGAAAAAAGCACCTTTGACTTTTTAGCAACTTTTTAAAAGCTCTACTTGTGCTTCTTACCTGTTTTCTGGGGTCCTATCACCAGGAATTTGGGTAGGTGGTCGCAAGTTTTGTCTCTGGACCAAATATCCCTGTGTCGTTTATCGTCACATGGGCTCTGAGGGAGAAAACATGGTTGTGAACATCACACTGGGGGGATCCAAAATCTTTGCAGGGTCTCAGTGTTATGCACTAATGCCAAAGCCCTACACTGAGTAGTGAAATCCCACAGTATATGTACAATGATTTTGAATGACTGAGAACTAGGTTCAGTCATTAGCAGAAAAGAAAAAGAAGGGGAAAAACAAGATTGAAACATTGATTTAATCACGTTTCCATTTGAGGTTAAAATGGAAACCTCTGAATAGCTTCGAGGCATTGCTTTTTGAGCTGTCAGAATGGTTTCAGATGCATGGGGCTTAGTGCCAATTTTAATTTACGTGAGAATGCAAAAGGGAAGGACGAAATAGAAATGTGGGATATTATTCATCTCCTTATCTTTCTACTACCTATGAATGCAAAAAAACCCCTGTGAACAAAAGGCCGTGCAGAAGAGGTTGGACTGGCTGCTCTTCAAAGCAGTTCTCATACAGATGCTGCTTTTGCATACTGTTGATTGGTAATAGAGGATACACTTTGCTGGTGAATAAAATTAACAAAATATGATGGAGAAAATCATCAGCTGATGGGAATTGCTGCAGCCCAGTGGAAATATTATAGATTTATATTTCCTTTGTATCTGGGAGAAAAATAACAGGGGAAATTTTCTGCACCTTTTTGCCAGTGTAAGCCTTAAATAACTGCATGCGTTTCCTTGGTGCCACCCTGGATTTATGCCTGCGTAGCCAAAAGCACAGCGTGGCTCATGGTATTCTGGTTAAAAGAAGAGGCAGATATATGTAACCGTGAAATTAAGTTTTAGCTGCAGATCCCATGCGAGATCACATTCCCATGCTTTAAAAAGGCTTTTTAGAGGAAAAGACACTTGTTCCAACAAGTGGATTGGAGCTGGAGGAGGAAGAGGAGGTGACTTTACCTGCCAGAGAGGGTCGGTCTGCTCAGGGAAGAGCTCGAAGTACTTCTGAGCCAGCTGCACGGGCGGCAGTGTCTGCAGCTTCAGGTTTGTGGCACTCTTGACGAAGCTGGCAAGGTTGGCAAAGGTGTACAGGCCCAGGCGGTCATTCCCGTAGTTGGACAGGTGGGTCATGAAAATGCTGATCTGGGGGCAAGAGGAGCCTTTCAGGCATGGCACACCAAAAATCCAGTATGCTGTGTCTCCCCCCAGTGAGGGCTGGTTTGCCTAGAATTACATGGCTGTAAGCAGGGGAATTAATTCTGACACAGAAACACTCCCAGGCTTTGTGAATGATGGTATCTCTGCTAAGTATCTCTGTCTCTTTTTTCTCCTTAAAGCTGATATAACTTCTGGTTTTTTATCAGCCTTTACGTGGCCACTGCCTTGTAGGTCTCATGATTTATTTCAGAGGGATAAAGAGAGTTTATAAGAATAATGTGACAAATGAATTTCCCAGCATTTTCTTTCCACAAGGTGATTAAACTCAGTTTTGTGGCTGGTTTACCTGTAGATTGTCATTACTTTCATGAAGATGGCACCACTGAATGTTGTCACTTGGCTATTTTAGTCAGTGCATTGACCTGAGACAGGATGGACTGACAGTGAAATCTGATTACAGCTGCGGGCAGATTTGCGGAGCTGAAGCACCTCATTCTGAAGAAATAGCTATCAACAGTGAGGACACCTGATTCCCAGGCAAAGGGCTTGCTTTGCAGAGAGGTAATTGTGTCCAGGTGAGCCTCCCTTTGGAGAATTAGGAGTAGGGAGGAGTTTATAAAGTCATGTGCAGACAGTGTGGAAGAGGTTTTAGGAGGCCACGTGTGCTTTCCTCCTTTGAAAGCTGCTATGGGAGTTGTGTTCAGGTTAGTGATTTTTGGTTTTTTAAATTCAAAATTAATTGAATTGATGTGCTGGAGGGCTGCTGGATGTGGTTTGAGTGATGCCTTGTACAACCCAGGCATGGGGGATGGTGTTTAGGCAGCACTCATTTGGAGCTTGGAGTGGGGGTCAGGTATGCTGCAGATCTGCTCTAAGATGCCTCTGTGTGTATCTCAGGAAGGTTTTTAGCAGTGATCCACCTGAAGAGAAAGCTTTCCCTCCAGCAGGTTCCAGCTCTGTTGTCCCAGGCTTGTCCCTAGCAAGTCAGGGGGCAGGAAGCCACCAGCTTCCCACTCTGACCCTCTTGCTGTGCCAGGGTGGTGCTTCTTTAACCATCAGCCCCCAGTATTTGAACAGGTGTCCATTAGTTTGTGAAATTAGCACAGCTTTTAGTTCTCCTCCAAGGGAGAGACAGAGGGAGCTTAGGAGAAAGTGTCCCTCATGGCCCTTCTGCAGTGGGTTTGCATTCTGCACACTCTGTGACGCAAAAGGTAATTTAATCTTCACTTTTACTCTGCTCTGGGCCTGGGCTAAGCAGAGATTGGAAACTGTAGCAGTCGTTTTTTTCTGTGGATTGATTTGGTGGTTTCCAGTGCCTGTGCATTTTATGACCCCAAATATTTGACGTAAACAGAGTGAATCTTAAAGTTACCCCGAACTCTGTGCTTGTCTCTATGTACTACCCCAGAAACTTATAAGAAAGGTAATAAATCATCTTCTCCTCACAGAATAACCCCCCAGCCAACACAAACAGATCCTTGCTAGTTCAACTCCTGTAAATGTGAAAAGTTCTCCTGTAAACTGTTTTAAAGTGATGAAAAGGAAAACACTGGTAAGCAATGTTGATGGAGAATATCACCTGATCTCTGGAGCATTTATTTTTGATGAGTGCTAAAGGGTGTGCCAATGACATTTAATAGTATTGCAGCAAATGAAGTATGTGAGTAAATCTCTGTGCTCTTTGTGCTTTGTTTACACTTGAAAATGGATGAGATTGTTTTTAATGTTAAAATATACTTGTAGGAAATGAGTATTAGCTTATTCTAGGAGTTTCATTAGCTGCAAAGCAATTTAAATGATCCAATTAATCACTCTTCATGGAGTCAAAAGATCTTGGACACCTCTCTTGACTTCTTTTGCTCTGTTGGTCTTTTTGGAAGTGAAGAACCTCCACATATGATGCATTTTTCGTGGAATAAAATGGGATTTAATTCTTGGCCATCTACCTCCAAATCACTGGGAATGAAAGGTGATGGGTTTTATCTGTTCATGTTTACAGCATGGATGACATCAGATTGTTTGTAAATTAATGGCAGGACCCATCACACCATCTCACTATGTGGATTTTGTTTCTAGGGCTATTTCACATCACTTACATCTAGAATTTAAATATACAGTGTTTTCTGTATATGAAATTTTGTATATGCAGGCTTGTGTTATATAGAAAATGAAATGTACAGCACGAGTAGAGAGAAACAAATGGGTTTTTTTAAAAATTATTGGAATATAAAACAGTGCCTTGAAACTGCATTCTGTACTCAGAGTCTATGTGCTTGCTCTGGATGGGTAGTCCTATTAATGCAGAATAAAAAGCTTTTTTTCCTTCTTTAATTACCAAACTCAGCACAGCTTTAGCTAAAAGCACTTGGGTTTGGACAAATATTAGCCACCTGCTTCTGGAGGGCACAGCTGAAGTGCACCACAATCTCACGGATGGCTATCTCGTGTTGGGAAGAAAATATTGGCAGATTCCTTTCTGTTGATATCTGAAACTCTCCCTATTCATCGATCAAGTACTTGCAATGAGAAATTCCATTAGCAAACTTAGGTATAAATGTGTTCCACCTCATCCTCTCAGTCATTCCATAATTAAATAGGATCAGTGTTCCCTTTTAGGTCCTTTCCTCCCACTGTTCGTCTGGCCCTGGCCCATTGCTGGAAAGCCCGGGAGCCAGAGATGGGTGTCCTGTGGGAATTCCGCCGTTCTGACAGGAAATTGACGCTTACTGTCTGTAGTGGCTTTTTTCCTTGTCTTTTCACCTCTTAATAAGATTTGCCAGAAGGGAGGAATTAATTCAAGGGGTGTAGCTCGGCTTTGTGCACAACTGAGCCGTGTGGGGCAATCCGTGGTGTTCTTGCAGGAATGTGCAACTGCATTTACTGCTCGGCTCGCCTGCCTGCCACCAAAATAAGCTCTGCAGAGTCCCGGGACGGGAGCTGGATGGCAGCCTCTTGGGTTTCTGGCTGCGCAAATGGGACGGCAGGGCTGGGGAATGCAGCCCTGCCGGGTTTCCATGCGCTGATCCCCGGCAGCCCCGCGCCGGCCTGGGCGCGGCACTGCCTCTTTCAGCGTGGAGCGGCTCACCCCGCTCCCGGCCCGGCCGCCTCCCGTTCTGGATTCCACGCTTGGCCCTCCTGAGCCAGAGCCTCGCTCCCTGGTAATGAATCCCGTCATGCAGCTGTTTGTGCGGCTAGGAGGAAGCTGGGAGGAAGCCGTTTGTGTTGACAAAGCACTAATTTTAATAGTGACAAATGGCTTCTCTGGAATTCAGCACTATTCATATTCATGGCCCTTCTGCTGCTGAAGCAAAAACATTTATATGCCTGGAAATATTTTTTTTTAACTTTTACTCTCTTTCCACTCTGCACATCTGTTTATACTTTAATGTTCTTGACAGGATAATCTAATCTTTTCCAAATATAATGTCTCTAAAGAAAGCAATGAAGTCACTGTTTGGACAGAAACATTTTTGTCTCTGACTGAAGGGGAAACAAATCCATTGAATGGCATTTTATTTCCCGTGCCCTTATTCATTACCGTGCCTGCTCTCCACCTTGAGTGCTCCCAGGATGGAAGTGGAAGCTGCTGTCCATCAGTGGTGGGAAGTGGCCTGGGGACAGCTGTACAGATGCTGCAGAGCCTCTATGTGGCTTTAAAATTCCCTATTGGAAGAGCAGAATTGTTTCTCATTTACCCAGGAACTCTTTCTACTTTTCCATTGTTTAGTTGGCAGGATTAAATGAATTCCTTAGTATTGACAGAACAATCCTGTGCCTTGTTCCTTTCCTTCTGAGAATACAGTTGCTAGGTTTGATATTTTATTTTTTTTTCTATTATCTCTCCAAGCTTTGCTTGTAAAATAAAGGTTAAATCATGAGCCCATTCCAATACAGCCACTGTTCCCCAAGTCATACACATTTTTGACACCACGGGTGCATGGGGTTGCAGATGAAGAAAACTGGATGGGAAGTTCTAATCCATTAGTTATATATATATATATATACATATTAGTTATGTATCTCTTTTTTCTCAAAGCCTGCAATTAGAAAAAAAAAATGGGGGGATTTTAGTTTTATTTTTTATTCTTAGCACATGCATTCAGAGGCTGTGAAAATGTAACTGCTGCTTTTCATGAATTTGTGCAATTGGTGCATATCTGTGTGAGGGTGGAAAATTTGAATGGATGTTTTATGGCTGTTCATTTGTCACACTTGTGTAAGTGATCAGCAGCACAGCTAATTGTGGCCAAAGCTGAATGAATTCTGCCCAAATATGCTGCTGCCACTCACATCTGTGGGCCCCACGAAGCCTTTGCAGAAGTCTGCAGCAATGCAATCCTCTTGTTATTTCCATTTTCTTGTGAAATTCACGATATAGGAATTTGTTTTCTTGCCATCTGTGTTTTCTCATTGAAAAGACTTCCTTAGACTATAAACTCCCTCTAAAAAAAAAAAAATAAATCTCTTCAGTTCAGACTTAAGGATAAACCCAAGTTCAAATTGAGGAAATAAAACAGACTGAAATGGTTTTGGGTACTGCTGGCTTAGGTCAAGCTGAACATGAAGCAGAGCTATGGAGGACAAGGGCCATCCAGGCAAAAAGAAGCCCAAACAAAGATGAGTTTGGATAAGTGCCCATAAATGAGAGTTTGTCTGCCATTTCTCCTTAGAGATGTGGTAAATTAAGATCTGTTTCTAATTGTGCTTGGAATGATGGCATGAATGATGGTATGAATGATGTCTTTTATCCTTGACATGACACTCTGTAATCTCCAGGTAGAGGAAGGAAATGCAATCTTGGCATTCCCAGTGGAAATGACTGCCCAGGACCTTGCACAGCACACCAAGTTACAGGACAAGTGTAAATCATTCTATTCTGAGCACTCCTATAAACACTAAGTAAGAGTTTTCACCAGGATATTTTCTTTTGAACTGCAAAGTGCCTGGCAAGCCGATATAGGTTGGAGATGCAGGAAATTTATCATTTGTTTTATAACAGTTCTACTGTCATGTTGCTATCTTAGCAGTTTTCTGACTGCTCTGGGTTATAGAGTGTTCATAAATGATGATTAATTAATCCAGTTTGGTGGCCTACTCTGAGCAAACAAACCTCAGAGTTAATTTAATTCTCCACTCTTGGTTTCAGAGGAAAAAAAAGCAGCATTTTCAGTTCACTAGAGGATATAATATTTTCAAATCAGCCACTTTCCAATTAATTTTGAATGGTGAACACAGTGAGGAAATTTAGTTCTTGTCCATTTACTTCTAATAAGGATTCATTTTCAATAATCACAGAGTTCTGAGTCAGCTTGTTTTCACCTGAAAGGCTTGCTCCTGACACTTGAATAAATTACTGCATGGTGTGTGCATGAAGGTAAGGGATTCTTTCCCTCTTTCCCCAATACCCCTCTTGTTGACACACAATCATTTACTGCTATTTCTGCCATCACCCAACTTGCTGGGAAGGAGTTCTGGTAAAATATCAAAACGTGTGGAGTGGAGCAGCAGCTCTCATAAAGCAGGAAAATGTCATGAAAGGAGATGTGCAATCCTTGAAGTGTTTTCCTCATGCTCTGAGTTTCAAGCTAATTAGTTTCTAAATATGCTGCTGAAGGCTTGAGTTTCCATGGGATAATACTTCCTTGTAGTAGCTCTGTGCAGCCATGTGGGATGAGGGGGAAAAATAATGATTTACCAAGGAGGAAAAAGATTCAAAAATGTGAGGGAGGTCAGGGTTGATTTGGTGTGTTTATGACCATGAAGATAAGTTCTGATGTAACTTGTTAACAAAACTCCCTTTTAATTTGGTAGAACGAACCTTTCCCTCTTGTCATGTCGGAGAGGGGCACGTCTGTCCCTGTGGGCGGTACCCTGATAATTGCAGTTCCACAAATATGGACCTTTTTTAGTGGGGAGGTTGCCTGCCTGCTGTTCCCTGTCCCCGAAATATGCTGTGCTCAGTTCACAGGGCCCTCAGCAGAACTGTGCCGTGAATTACTTTTGAATTGCAGCACATTTCCTACCCTGCCCAAGGTTATTTTTTATTCTTTCTATAACTATGCTCAGAGAAACAAAGCAAATAAAAAGAAAAATATTATTAACACTCAAGATGTTCCATAATAACATTCCCAAATCTCTTGTGGAAAGTATAAATTAACCCCTCTCTGCATTTACGTTTAATATTCCAAAGCAATAACATGTGATTCTCCTCTGTCTCTGCAATGAGAGAGAGAGCAGGGAACAAGAACAAAATCTTCCAAGTGTGGCACATGCGGGACGTGGAGAATGTAGATCTAACAGGCTCGAAATGAGCAATAACCCTTTAGTCACGGTGAGAGTTTAAAAATGGAAATGCCTTTAAGTGGCCTTCAGAATTAAAAGCGTCCCATGCCACTTCCGAGGGAGTTAGAATAATAATGTACATTATTATGGGCTGCCTGTAGCTTCTGCTGAGGGGAGTTCAAAGTTACTTTTCAATCACAGCTCTGATTTCGTTCTCAACAACCAAATTCCCACAAAAAAAGCTAATCTTCCTGAAATTCATCTGCCAAGTTTCACCTCTGGTTAAAGCTTCTTAAGGGTGTTTGATTGAAGTGGGAAGAGAAGCCTGAGGAAGTGTTTAACTTCTCCCTTCTTCTGCTGCTTTTCCATTTTTAACCTGATCTGTCAGTTGCAAATACGTGATACTTTGGTGGGTTTGTGGGCCAAGTGTTTGTTGTGCAGGATATGTCTGACTCTAGATCATGTGGAGAGGCAGGTGTACATCTAGAGGGTTATATATATATAAATATGCAGAAAAATGACTTGTGCCCATTTTTATGGTGGAACTATGGAAAGGAGTCAGTGGGAGATGGAATAAAAACACACTGTGAGAGGAAGGGGAAAGGAAGAATCAGCCCAGGGCAAATTCCTGTGTAACAGGGACAGAAAGGAAGAGTAGGAAGGGTGCTGCAGGAAAGGGGTGGCAGGATTCTGGGTTACGCAAAAGCTTTTCAAGGTGAACATGTTCATGTAATGGGAACATGTGCATCGCACTGGCAAATAAATCCAATTCACTGACTGCTCAACCAGGCCAGTGGGTGTTGCTGCTTCTCCTCAAAGCCCCATGCACTGATTTTTGCTGTAGTATTTGACTGAGGTGCCTTTTGTGCTGTCACTTGCTGGCTTAATAAAAAGCTCTCTGGTTTAAAGAGGTGGTTTTTTAGGAGAAATGACTCTCTCACTGTTGTTTGTAGAGGCAGTAATATTTAGGGCTGTATTTATTAGCTTATCTTGGCTGTTAAATGTTTATGGCTGTTGTTTATGGCCTGTGGAGCAGGGGAGGAAAGGAGAGGAGCTATCAAACAGATAGCGGGACACCTTGTGGATGCTGAAGAGGTGATAAATAGAACAGTTTGTAAAAGCATTAAACATGTCACGGCTTTTCCCAGGAGACTGAATGAAGGGCAGCGGTCACAGAACCCACCCGGTTTTGAGCCTGACATTTGGATATGGAAAATCCCCCTGAAAATTTCAACTCCCATGGAGTTCTCTAACTCCTCCTATGAGAAACCTGCTCTTTTTTTTTTTT
>VYXD01005558.1:163847-279185 GCA_013397195.1 Hylia prasina | reverse complement strand
TTTTTTTTTGGTGCTGAAAGCATGTCAGTTTTGGGGACTGTATGTTACAAATGGGTTGCTTTTAATTCTGATTTTTTATGGGTTACATCTGGAAGCAAAGCAAGGGATTTGCTCTGTTCATCCCGTTTGCTCTCTCCACCTCCTGCTCCGTGTTTAGTCATGCTGGGAGCCTTGGAAAATACCTCGGCACACCACAGCTTCCACACCAAACTCCCTTTCCAAAGGAAAAGCAGGTACCTTAAGGCAGGCTGGTTTTACTGCTGGTTAACTCGTCTGTCTCTATTGAGTGTGGCAAAGCCAGAAGTGCCTGGAGAGTTGATGGGAAGATGTTTAAAAGGAAAGGGATGTGGCACGGCACTGGTGAAGTAAACAACGAGGAAGGAAGATTTTAGGAACATATTCTGTGAGAAGAAAAGTTCTTCTAAAGCACAATTAAGCTAAGCAAATAGTGAGAGGTAGAATTTTAAAAAGGCTGAAATGTTGAACTCCTTGAAATGCTGCAAGATTTTCATGTTATATAGCCCAATGAAGCAAATGTTAAAAAAAATATTTGAAAGCACCTCAAAACACTGCAAAAAGTTGCATAGAATTAGGAAGGTTTAGGAAGAGAAAAATTGACATGATGCTGTTCAAAGTGGTTGTAAACAAAATAAATTTTTACAAGATTCAGACTGACTTTGCTTCGGCTACTGGAGCTGTGGAATGCTCCACACTTGCAGAAAACCTAAATATTTTTTCACAATGCTGTTCAGAACCAGAGAATTTTGTAACATATTTACATAGCTGGGTAGTGTATATTCCTTTAAGGACATGGTGTTTTTCTTGTCTGATGATATTTGGTATTGCATTCTTGGCTTTGAGGATATGTCATGAGCAGCAATGTACTTCTTTGAGTAATGACGTGTTTTCTTGGCTTACGATCTAGCTACCCTTCATAGAGATACTTACTCTGTTACAAGAATCTTAGTCTTGGGACAAGTTTTATTTTGCTATCAAAATTAGATTGGGCACAAAACCAGTTTTGTAAAGCTTTTTTACATTTTGGTTGGTTGACGTTTTAGATGTCATTTTTTTTCTTCTTCCCTACTTTCTAGTTAGTGTGGTGGTTTTGCTGCTCTCTTTTCACTGCTGCTGTGCAAGTGCTGATGCTACAGCTTTTGGGAGGTCTGTCCTAATTAAGATTTAGTGACTAACTGGGTTTTGATGTTTGTCAAACCACATAGTAAGTAACATCAAAGATGATTATAACTTAACTCTGAACATCCAGCTTTGGTCTGGCAAGGGAGATAAGAAAACTTTTAACTGAAATTTTTTCTAACTTGTATCAAATAGTAAAGCAAAAGTCCAAGAAGATAATATTTCATTTTTGTGCCCCAAACTGTATTTGTATTTCTTATTTGTACATACATCTGAAGCTCCTTGTTAGTGCCCCAAGCCTCCAAATGAAGAAAACCCTTCAGAGGGGAGCTGGATTGATACCTTTGAAAGAGTTTCACTATTTGGGTTTATTTCAAGCTCAGTCTGTTTGCTGAGCCTTCTCCACTAACTTTAATGAGCTTTGCTCTGAAGTGTCTATGCAAAGAGTACGTACCCCAAACTGCAGACTTGAGCAGCCTGCTGCCTTAGCTGGATTCTGGAAAGGTCTGCCTGGGATTCTTGTAACCCTCATTAAAACTCGAAGGAAGTTGGTTTGATTTCTGTCTGTCTTGGTGGAATTTATCCCTCTTCTGCCTACTACTAAATCATCTCTGCCAGACATGACTCATCTTTAGGATTCATAAATTAGAAAGTGAAAATATCTCTCTGAGCCACAGAGTATTCAGTAGAAGCCATCTAAAAAAAATTCCATCAAAGATCCCCTTGACAATCTCTCTGCAAACTTTATTCCAATGCAGTGTCCCTTGGGCACTGTCTAATTTAACCATCTGTGTGGTATTGCTCCATGGAAGCACAAACATTTTTGGTATTTGAGCTCAATGCGTATTTGTAATATATTTGCTGAAAATGCTAGCCGTGACCTGAGGAAGGGACAGAGTTCCTATGAACTTCTTGAAAAACGGTTTAATCAAAAGTTGGTCATTGCAGTTTCTTTCAAATACCACCACCAATATCTATGGCACTCTCAAGTTACTGGGACATAGATTGGCTGAGGAATTTGGGCTTATGGGGTAAGGAGCTCTATGTGCTCTGCAGCAGGTTACTGCACTGCCCAAATCTGAGAAAGTCTCCACATAAGTGAGAAATGCACAGGTATTCATCCAGGTGTGATAAAGCTCAGTGCGAATTCCAAGCTACACTTAAAGTATGGGAAGAAAAGCCAGCCTGAGAGACCTGCAAGTAATGGGGAGACAGGATAAAGAAGAGGGATCTGTTTTATTCTCAAATGAGGTGTCATGTGTATGGTATAGAAAAATTCCTGATAGAAATGTCCCATTACTTTAAGACCGCTGAATCTAACTCGGACATCCACTTACCCAGCCAAAATGTTCACTCATAAGCATCTAACTCTGTAATACCAAAAAATCTATATTCAGGTGCCTAATTAAAGTGACCTGGATTTGAGAGTCAGCTCCGCCTGAAGTCTGTTGAGCACTGCAGAGGAGCCAATGAGTACTGCAGTTTAAACTCACTGGAAATGAGGCCACCTGGCAAGACAAGGGACATTCATCTTGTGCCTAGTACAGCTTGTTTGGGTGGGGAGGGAAGGAGGGAGGACAAAGTCAAGCAAAAATAATTGATATAATTGATATATGGGGAGTTTTGGCTCTTTCCCTTCCTCCTTCCACCTCTAGGCTCCTGTCTTAAATGGCACCAGGCAGTTTTTTAGCAGCTCAAAACCTATTCTTAGGAGCTGGTGGTGGAGGAACGATATCAGGCCTGAGCCCTGGTGTTTCCATTGAGCAGTATGAGGAGTGCCTGAGGAGCCAAGCTCATGGAAGAAGGGAAAAATTTGACAAGATCAGTTTTTTCTACCCTCACAGGTTAGTTTCAGCCTCAGACAAGTCTCTCAGGGGGACCTGCCTTCAGGCTGGGAAACAATAAGGAGCTGGAATTAATGCATTCTCCAGGAAATTGTTGCACATACAGCTGTAGCTGGAAATTGGCAGAAGACATTTTTCTCCTTTCTTCTTAAACTGCTTGTTACCTCTGAGCAAGTGGTCCTGTTTTTTATTTCCTGACCTGATCTCCTTCCCTTCCTCCCTCCCTCCTCCCTGTTAGTCAGCACACCTGAAAAATAGCAAACTAAGGTACCTACAGGATTCAGGAGAATGGTGAGGAAGAGTTCACCTCCTCGGATGCTTTTGTCCAGCTCCTGAGGACCGCCAGGATATTCCTTGTAAAAAATAGTGTGAGTGAAAAGGCCGCAGGTCTGTCGAGGGAGCACCTGGGAACAAAAGAACAGCAGCTTACAGGTATTGCAGCCGCATAATTGACCTGGGCAAGAACTTTTTTTCCCCCTTAATTCAATTCAATATTTTATATTTTTTAACTTGGTTAAAAAAACCACCAAAACCTACATTTAGTAGAGCATTTAGATACACGTGTGAAAACACTGCTAATTTTGAGTCAATTCCAGTAGTCATTGGACTCTGCAGGAATTTGGTTTTCAGACACTCCCTCTGCCTTGTTTAGGGGATCACAATTTTGACTTGGTATGCACAGGCAATATTCAGATCACCTTCTGGGGCTTTAAACCATCCCCTGGAATATTTGTCAGTTCACTTTGGCGCACCCAATCTAGAGGTTTGGAGCTGGCTGGTAGGACAGGCCAAGGGACTTGAGAAGTTTTCCTTCTTTCCTTTTCAGGGCATGGGAGGAGCCTTCTCTCCCCTGGCACTTGTGCACAGGCTGCAAGAGTCAGGCAGGTGTCCCAGTCCTGGCTCTGGGAATTGCAGGAGCAGAGCTGAAACTGCAGCCTTGCAGAACTGTGGGAGGAGATTACTTACCTGTTCACCTTCCCAGGTGATGGATTTCTAATCCTTTCATGCATAAAGATGAAGCAGAGCTGGGAACAGAGGTCTTAGGCAGTTTAATGATTTCACAGAGTGCAGCCATGATTTGGTTGGTAGCTGATGGGACCACAAGCACATTTAGTTTCTGAGGAATACTTTTGCCGTTGCCTGATCCTGTGTGAGTTGGTTTTTTCCCCCTCTTTTAAACTGCCTAAAAAGTGCACTCTTTTGGCATCCTTGCAACTGCTCGATCCCAGGATATTGTAGGGATGCTGGGAGACTCGAGGTATTCAGTAAAACCAGCCCCCTTCTGGGTCCCTGCAGTACTATTGCTATGAACATGGAAATGCAGTGTACCATGATGCCATTGTGGATGAAGCCCCGTCTGTACCGTGCGGGTTTCAGGTGTGGATACTCTTCTGTGCTGGTGACGCGGATGTGCCACACCTTCTTCCAGGCCTCGTAGAGCTGTACGTGCACCGGGTACACCCCAGAGTGGTGCGGGGCCACCGCGTAGCCCATGCCGGTCGGGATGCCGTGCCCCTGCAGCGCACCAGAGGGAGGCACAGAGTTAGGAACGCACAAAACGACCCCCACGGAGTTACGCAAAGCTTCTGTCCTGCACGCAGTGGCATTGGAGAAGCTGTGGTCCCTGGACAGGGACTTATACCTACTGTAGCACGAGCTGAAAAGGGGTGGGGGGTGGAGGGAACTGGAATTACAGTTCAGTAACTACAATGAGAAGTAATCCTCCAGAATTATGTTCCAGTGCTGTTGCATGGAGTAGATTTGCTTCCTGTTCCGTTACACGTTGCACGTATTTTAATATGCATCCTACCTGTCTGGTTCTTCCTAAAGGTAATCTAGCGAACCAATGCTGCTTATTTACTAAGCTAGTAAACAGATGGGGAAAAATGTTGCAGCGACGTACATGGGATGTTGTTTCCTAGTTCTGGCATAGGAGAAAGATTCCTTCCTAGTTTAATAAACAAATATTCCACATATCTTCTGAACGTCCTTATTTTTTCCATGGTATTATGGTAGTAGCAAAAAATAACTTGGACTACTTTTACATTTTATAGATATTTATATTTAGCTCCATTCCTATATGGAAATATGTGCATCTTCATGAATATAATCTGTAGATTATCTTGAAAATATCTTACAAAGGCACAAATTCATCTTGCTCCCAGTACTACTGTACATGTCAGCTCTTTTCTACTCCTTTAAAATTGATATCCAGATGGAAATGGCTGAAATATGAGATAATTATTTTATGGGGTTTTTTGTCCTTCCTCTTGTCCACGTTAAAGTAGTCCATTGATTATTTTAGTTCCAGGAACAGCAGGTTCTGCTGGGTGTCCTCAAGTACTTAACAAATAAAGGGGGTTGATTCATTGGCAAAAATTAAGTTAAATCTTAACTTAGGGAACACTCATTCCTACATCACATAATGCAACCATTTAAAATTATCCATTCCTTATAGTAAAGATCTCAAGTTACTGACTGATCTTGTAANTAACAGGGTGTCAGGTTGTATTCTGACTCTGTCAGTGGTATTTTATACTATTGAATTTATTTTATTTTACTTTATTTTACTGCTTTTCTTTTGCTCTTATTAAATTTTACTTCTGACTTAGAGTCTCTCACTGGTTTTGCTTTCAAACCAGCACAAAGAGAAACCCAAACTCTCTATTTTGTAATTTTCCAGGAACAAAATGCAATTTCAGCTTATTAATGCTGTTACCTACTTGAGAGGCATGAGTCAGTTTAAGGGTGAAATGAGGGATACCGCTATAATGAGAGAGAGTAAATCACCCTGTTCTCTATTATTGGTTTGTTGTTTTTTGGTGTTTTTTTTCTTTGTTTGGTTTTTTTTGGTTTTTTTTTTTGCCATGGACATGTCAAAAGGAAAAAGCTGGATCAAAAGATTTCTTTAAAGCTGGCCATTTATTTCCATACCTGAGAGATCTGTGATGCTCAGACTGTCAAACTGCTAACTTGAATATCCTGTCTCAGCTTTAATGTGCAAACCTTCACCAAAGGAGTGGAATGGGGAGTACACAGAAATACAGATCTAAGGCCAGCGTGTCCTGGGGTTGCTAATGAATGCTGATCTGGATGGAGATGGGATTTGGATGGATATGCATAAGATCTTGTTTATCTCCTGACTGTTTGAGGCTGGGATCGCCATAGCAACAGAACGCTGAAATGATGATCTGCCATTCACAAATAAAATAAGGCAACTTTTCAGGAGTTCTCAACATAAAAAACAGATTAGTCTATGAATAAAACCTGCTCACTACATAGTTCATCATACAAATACATCAGGCACCCAGATAGCCAATATGGAGTTAAGAAGAAACAACTATCAAATAATTGTATTTCCTTTGGGCAGTTCTATTTTCAGTTTACCTGGGAAGATTAAATACCGCGTATCCCCTTTGGTGATTTTCTGTTGCACTTTCCTTCTTTTCCTCTCATTTTGTTATTAAACTTACTTTGGGAGTGAAAACTCGTGTTAAAGGAGGAGTATACTGGTGTGTCAAGATATGAGAAATACCTCTACTGAGCATTTTTTCTTGTATATTCTAAGGAACAATTCCCTGATTTTTACGTTTAAAATGTACATTGGGTTTTCTTCCATTTCAAAACTTGTGCTTGTTTGTTTAGTTTGGAATGTAGGTCTGATTTGCCATTGTCCGAGAAAATAAGAACACAAACTTCTAATTTAATAAATTTTATGTCTACTGTAGCTCTTTGGTCAATCAAGGTGCAGGTGTGAAGGTTTTTATTAGATGAAAAAGGTAAATACAACCTCAGCTAAGTTTGCCCAACTTTTTGGCCTTGTCTGATGCAGGTGATGCGGCAAATGAGTATTTCAGAAGAAAATAAGGGGAGGCAGAATAAATCTCATCCTGCCGCCAAGGATGATGTTATCTTATATTTACAGCCCATTTTTAGAGGCAATCTCCAGTGGGCATCTCTCTCCTTCCCCACATTAAGTACAGATATTAATAATGGGACAAATTAGGCTCTTTTCATCACATGTAGATGCTTTGCCTTGGCTATGTGGTCACTGGGCCCTCATTGTTGGTATTTAATTGGTGTATTAAAAGCTGATGGTGTATTTGTGGTTTGAGCAGCTCAAGGGTTCCAGGCAGAGGAAGTGCTAATGTGCATCTGCAGCTGGTTGTAAGCAGGAGGTGGGAGCCAAGGAGTGTTACTTAGACAGGCTCTCAATTGATTTGTTTAGTTTTACATCTTTATTTCTTCTTCCTATCAGCTCACAGCTACCTTGTACAGCCAGTGACAGTTTTAGCCTTGTCTCCGCTGTGCTTTGGGCTCTGTGCTCACAAATGAGCACAGAAGATAATCGTTGAGCAAACAAACCAAGGGATGAAATAAAGAGCTACAGGCTTTGGATTAGATACATTCTACTTGTTTTTGTCAGATAAGGATGTACAAAGGGTGAGGAGGAATATCTTGTTATTGATGGCAGGGAAAACTTGGTTTGCTTTATTTTTGGAATATATGCTATCAGAGACTTCTGCTTGAGCAATTTTTTGCCTCTCTATGTGTGCATTGCATTGCCAATAAACAAGGAGAACAATACTTGAGGAATTATCAGTTTGCAAAATTTAATCCAAGGCTTTGTTCATTAAGGTCTTTAAAGGATTTGGGATCCTCTGACAGAGAAAGAAACCCAAACCACAGAACATGATGAACTCAAACCCAACTGATAATCAAAATAATTGTAATTTTCCATTTCCTTAGGCAGGCTCTGGAACATACCGTCCATATTTACATAAATAGGATGACGCTGGGACAGCAAAGCTTTGGGTAACCTGTGACTTACTTTACCACAGTTAAAATCTGTCTCTTGTTCCTCTGAGGTTGAGGATCTCATGCTTGATGAGAGATTTGGCAGTGAGGACTTAGGGAATGGGGCTATGGATGGTGCAGCTCTGGGGCCCATCACTCATGTACAGGGAGCTAAGGATTTCGCCAGGCATCCAGCATCCCCTGCTGCCTGCCAGATCCAGAGCAATGGGACAGTGATATTTATGCAAAATGTGAGGAAGTTTCTTCCTCTCACCGTGTAGGCAGTGGAAATGATAAATATCTCAGTGATACACGGAACAATTTGGAGGGCTCTGGGTGAAGGCAATCTCCTGATTCACAAGCAATGTGCATCGAAGGGAATCCTTGAAGGCAGATGCACAGAGGTGTCCCTATCTGCATTGAAATCAAGGCAGTTAGATACCTAATTAGCAATTAGTTCTGTGTGTACAGAACTGTTTAGAGACCTGATTTCTATCTGCATGTTGTGACAGAGCTGAGGCAGGCTGCAATTGCAAGATTTTATAAAGCCTTTTATAGAGCCTTTATAGAGCTCCATTTTATAGAGCCTTGTTAGGAGGTGTGGATAAAGCCACCTGAAACAGAGCCAAGGCTTTTATCTACCAGCCAGAGGAGCCAAAAGGTCTTAATAAACAGAACTTTTGTGCGTTATTTGGGGTCTTCAACAATCATGAGTATTCTTAGATTAATGATGTGCTCTCCTTTCCTGAAGATCCTGTTACCTCCTCAGCCATGTTTTAAAAAGTGAGCAAAGAAATAGCACATTAGGTGAAGAATTAATGTGATCACACTTCCAAATAATTACTGCAGCTTTCCTTGCAGAAGCTGACACAAAGTGTCACTTCTACGTGCAGCCAAAACAGGAGATGGGGAGATATGGTCAATAAATGAGAAATGCAAGAGAAAATGGCACCAGCATCAAGCTGTGTTCTCCCAGGTGTAATATTAAATAAAGATAGCGGACAACAAACAAAACACGTATAACATCAAGCAAATTTTCTATGTGTTGTTCCAGATGTCTGATTTAAATTTGGATCCACGTTGTGAAATCAAAGAATAATGGTGAGAGGTTTGCTTTAACTTGGAGGGGTTAGAGAAGTGCAGCTGCAGAATGGGGAGTTTCTTTCTCAAATAAGACATGATGCTGAGGATGAGAAAGCCAGGGAGGAATCAAACCCACCCTGAAGTCATGGCTGGGACCTCTGATAGCTATCAGGAAGGCTGTCATATTGGGAAGATAAATTTCTCCCACAAGAGAGAATTTCAGAGAAAACCTTTTGAAAAGAAATGTTCTCATAAGTAAATCGTACAGCTCATATAGATTCAGGGTCAAGGGTTGATACAACCCCTGTCCAAATGTTAGCAGGAAATAAAAGTGTAATAACAGCAGCTTTTCACTGACATCAGCTCCTTATTTATAGGCACTCTAAGGAGCCTCTACCCTTCAGGACACAGGCTTTATCATTCTGGAGTTGAAGTTACAAACAGATTCCATTACCAGCTCTGTTTTCAGGCTATGCTGTAGATTTTACTCCCAAGGGTGGCTTGACCTGGACGACTTCATGCTTCCTGAAAATACTAAGAGAATTTCCCCATAGGTTTAAAGATGAAGGGACTGTATATTTTTGAGATATGGATTGTTTAAAAAATTACTCTTACATTTAAAATCTCGGCTCTGTTTGGGTCTCTGGGCCAGGCTACACAAAACGGATGAATAGGCCATGTCAGGAATGAGGCTGACAGGGAAGCAGAACTGTAGAAAGGAAAAGAAGTCATCCTGCCAAGCAGGAGATGGGAAGCGGGGGTAGTCTGGCATAATGAGTAAACAGTTAAGCCATTTTTAATTAATTTTCTTTAAAGGTTGTTAACAAAATATTCCATAAACAAGGGAATAAATTGCTTCCAACTGCTTGTCCAGGCATTTGCCTCCGCCTTTTTCCTGATGTGCCTTGGCTCGTGTGAGGGTTGGGAGGAAGGGGCTTGGCCTTTTGGGGCTGGGAAGGGCTGGGATTGCTGTTCCCAAAGCAGCTGAGAAATCCCCACTGTGTCCCTTGGCTCCTGTGAGTGTCTCTGTTTGCTTGGCATTTCCGTGCCTCGCCAAAGACCACACAGTGTCTTTCCCAAAGCCAGCAGTTAGAGACTTCAGGTTCCCTTTGTTGTGTGCAATAAGCCAGCAGAATTATCCTGAAAAAGCTGTAAATAGTACAAGTACTGTGAGGTCTGGGCAAGGGTGGGGGATGGCTCTTGAAAGTTCAGAGCACAAATGAGGAAAAGAGAAGCACCATTATCTATCAATATTAGCAAGAGGTTTGTTATATAAAGAGCATTTTTCAAGCAGGTCATTAAAAAGAGGCACAGAGAAATCCAGCAGCTTCACTTGTTGGTTCTGTCAGCATCAAGATTTCTCCCAAACCATACACCAGGTTTAGGGCTCACTGCAACTTCCTCCCTGCCTTACTGAGGATGTTTGCAGCAGACTTCAGGAAGCTGCTGACCTGTGAACAAACTGCTGCCTAAAGCTTAGAAGGCCAGCTGGTATCTGCTGTGTTCTCACTGATTCCGATCCCTGTGGTCCTGCCAGGATACTTGGGGCCAGGCTGCTCCCTCTGCAGAGAGCCTGTGTCAATGGGAAAGGCTAAGACAAAAGTCAGTTTGAGCCACAAACAGGCTGGGTTTGGGATGAGTTTCTAACCTCACTGCCTCTGCATACCTGAGTAAGCACACAGGTATTGTATAGACAAGCATAAAAACCAGTGTGGAAAGCATGGCCATGGTAGTGAAGGCATCCTAGTAAATGTCTAGGGAACTTTTACTCACTATGGCAAACTCTCTGTTGAGGATCATCTGCTCCACCAGTGAGGACTCATTGTGGAAGAGGTGCGGCTGCATGTGACTCCACATGTGGGGAAACCACCAGAACTCATCCACAGATCTCAGCAGCAGGTCATCGCCCTCATCCTCCTCCTCAGTCCCTGCAGAGGGAAGAAAGGGACAAAAAAGATACTAGAAAAGCAAAGAAGGCCCATAATTGTCTTTTAAACACAGAAGAACCTGCCAATAACCCTGGTGTCCTTGGCCTGTCTCGCTGTGTTACTGTTACGTTTATAAACTATGGGAATATTAAATATAAACAGTAGGACTTTTTTTTAAAAAAGCGTGTATGATCTTATAAACCACCCCCTCCCCATTTTCTCTATTTGCTTTATTTTAATGCCACACTATCTTTTCATCCCCATAATCTGGCAGCTTGGATTTAATGTGACAAAACAGTGTCAGGAATATTAATGCTGTTTTCCAGGTCTTTTGAAAGTGGGAAAAATAATGATGTTCAATCAGTATTAAAGAACAGGTTCAGCATATATCAGTTATTTTCCATTTTGTCCTGACAATAATGTCAGTGTTAAATACAAAATACTCTCCATAAAGGCAACATAGGAATTAAAATGAAATCTTATCAATGCTTCCTCTCTATCCTCCTTATAACTATCACTTTCTTAGCCTTGGTTAATTGAAATCTGATAATTTCTGTTAAAGTGTGAAAACTTTTAAAATATAATTAGGTGGAAAGTGTGAAGCTGTAATGGCAAAAGGCTTCCAAATATTTCTTAGGGTTCAGTATTCAATTTTGGCCAGATTTAATCTTGAAATAAACCCAATAAAACCTCCTGTGTTAGTGAAGGGCATCTGCTTCAGAAGTGAGGGTATATGGCTGTAACAAAGACAACCTTCCACTGGAGAAAGGACACAATGCTGCTCCCACCATCTGCAACACGTCTGCCCTGCTTTTCTAGCCTGGAAAGGCAAAGTGACATTCCAATAGCTTCACCCTCAAACTACCCACCAATATTTGTTTTTTAGCAGATTTCCATGATGTTCTTTGCCATTTGAATGCTTTTATTTTGCTTCAGTCTAAGAAATAATTGCCAAAATCAGTCTCCTAATGCAAACATAGGAATCCTGTCTTCTTACAGGCCCTTTCATGTTTTGCAAAACGCATTGGAAGCAAATGCTCCACGGATGTCACTGTTTACTTGGCAGGAACATCCAGAGGTGCCTGTTCAGTGCCTGCACTTCAGCTCATGACTCTTATTTTTCATTTCTGCTGTGGTTTTTGAAGAATGCCACTACACAAGGAGAGCAGTACTTTGCAACTTTCTCCCAGAGTCACTGAATCCCTTTGCTCCCCTCGTTGAAGTGCTCTGCTAGCTCTAAGGAAGCTTCTCCTGCTGATGGGAGTGCTGCTGGAAAAAGAAAACAACCTTGGTTACTAGGGAATTCCATACTGAAAAGAAAGGCCTGGTGGTGGCTGCCCCTTCTGTGCCCTGCATTTTTGCAGTGACTGCCAGCTTGGTTTTTTGGGGTATGTGCTTCACCTGCTGTCTCTCAGGCATGGGCAAGGGAAGGAACTTAACACAGGCTTTCAAAATGGGGACAGAGCAGGGAGAAAATGGAGTTTGTGAGGCAACTGAGGATGTTTTCGATCAGCCAAAGCTAGGAATGAAGAGGAAAAAAGTGGCTATTTGAAATACGTAAAGAACTACAATCTGAGTAGACTAAGGTCAAACTATTATTTAGTGCCTTATTAACATTTGAAGTGGAGTGTGGTTCTTGAAATAAATCCTACTTTTGCCCATTAATTTCTTTATAAATTTAGATATATACCTAATAAAACTTTACATTTCTTTTACTGTAACAAAAACCAAACAAGATGAAACATAATGCTTTCCATTTTAGAGAAGAATAACCTCATCCTGTAATGCCAGAGGTGAGGCAGAAAGGTTGGAAATTTAACCTTAGGTGGTGGCATTTCTCATAGGCTGAATTTTCTCACAAACCTTAGAAAAGAATGTTGTTTGATTTTATGAATTCTTAATGTTATTTCCAAAAAAATCTTGCACAGAGTTTGAATGGAGCATTTGGTGGGTGCTTATGTTGTTTAAATATTTCTACCCAACCCATTATTCAGAGTATTGGAGGCTAAACAAGTGATCTTGAGGCTTTAATTTCTTGTACAATCAACGTCCTTTCTGTAACTTTCTTCATTTAAATGTGAAATCTGAAAAATGCATAAAATGTATGAACAGGGTGAGCATGTGTCTGCTTTGAGTGCACTTTACACAGGTAATAATAACTCATGTACCTAATATTTAACCCCAAATTTTAAAACTATAACCATACTTGGATGTCTCTTTGGAGTTCAAAACTGAAGCAGAGTCGGAAGCTACTACAAAACTTGTACATCTTAAATGCAAATCCTGAGAATGCCTTAATTTCAATTGTTGCAGCATGAACAAATGGAAAGTGTTTGTTAAAGCTGCAGAACTAACAGGGTCTCCTCTTTCTTTCTGTTAGTGGTGTTAATATAGTGCAGAGTTTGCCTGCTGATGTGGCCTGATGTACTGCAATATCTGATTTGCCAGCAGCATCTTTTCATGGAAATGTGTACCAGTTTAATCTGCCAACACATCCTCACACTCATCTCCCTCCTGTAGTTTTAAAATGATCCAAGTTTTGGAAAGGAGAGCACGGTGCCACACCAAGGGAGCCAATAAGGCACAGCAGCTGAACACTGATAGAAAAGGTTGAGTATCTGATAGTAAAAGCCTCTGTGGATCAGCATGCCACATGTACAATAATTAAAGAACACCTTTCCACACTTTATTTATAATGAGCTAATAAAGTGTATCTTGCATGGAGAATATGCTGAAGCCTTTCCAGTCAGCTGAGATGACCAAGGGCCATCCCCACCCTGTAGGTGAAGTGCTCCCTTAAAATCCCGGCTGCATCCAGGCTCCTTCATGGAGCCAAGGACACACTTCCACTTGGGAAGTAGTTCTGTGCTATTTTGGGGAGCCTTGAGAGCCTTAGGACGATGGGCACACATGCATATCCTCCTCTTTTCTCTCTCTACAGCAGTAGCAACTCTGAAATTGGTCAGCATTGTATCAGAAAACCCGTGACAATGTGCGGAGGGTGTCGGGATGAAGGAAGGCAGGTTAGGGAGTGGGGTTTTCACAAAGGGTGCATTTTCTCTGCCAGACACTGCCCACTATATCATAATATTAATTAAATAAAACCATCCCTTTCTCCATCTCCTCCCCTCCGTGGATCACCTTTTTCCACAGTGGACACGAATGATTGATACCAGCTCTGCTCTGGATGTGGCCACAACTGAGCAGGCTCCTGTTTTAGAGCAGCTCAGAGCCTCGGGCTGCTTTGTGGCTTTTGCTGCTTTGCACGTGTGTCCAGTTAATCTCCAGAAGGAACAGCTGCACTGGCAGGTCAGCATGAAGTGAGGAGAGCACTGCAGTTCTGTCTCCAGAGCTGCTCTCTGACCACAGCTCTGCCACTCCCTTGTTATATGACTCCAGGCAAGTAATTCCATCTCTGTCTGCCTCTCATTTTTCCCAGGCTTTCCAGACTGTATCTTTAGTCCATGAGGTTTCCTGGGCAGCAGTTGCTCAGCATTATGTGCCCGCACATGGGGAAAACAACCTGGACTTAGTGACAGTGATACAAATACCTCATTTTACCTTCGCTCTACTCATCTCTCAGAGGCTTCCTCATCTCCCTTCTCCTAGAGTGACCTGCCTTACTCCACAGCTGCCTCACAGTCTAGGAAAGCAGGGACTGAATCATTCCTAGCTTTTAGACTCACCCTCCTGTCCTCTTGCTGCCTTCCCCCATGCTCCAGATAAATTTCCCTGGCACCACTCGGTGCGTGTGGCTGAACAGGCTGACAGCTGGGCATTTTGGAGCTGGTCTCCAGAGGTAGGAAGGGTTATGGGGTTTGGAAAGAAGGATGGGAGGTTCTCCCTTGCAGGGAGTCTCTTCTTGCAGGGGGTCTCAGCAGTACTAGGGAGCAGCACAGCTCAGTGGCACCAGAGGGAAACCTGAGTGGAGGTGCAGCAAAGGGGAAGGCAAAAGAGGAGGAAAAGAAATAACATTTTTTAAAAGGGGGTATTGTGCTGTGGAGAAATGGAGCAAAAATGAGAAAGGAGTCACAAGGACGAGGAGATGTGGAAGTGCCTCATCTGCCACAGAAGCACAATGCAAGTGTGCTGCTGTTACTGCACCAAGTGTGGAAAGGGCAGGGTTTCAATACAAATTCCTTTTCATCATGTTTTCCTTTTATCATCCCTCCTGATTTGCAGATCACCGAGATAAATTACCTTCACAGGCATAACAAAATCTGGTGCATCCCATTGAAACGCTTCTGCTTCCTCAGAGACTCTGAGACATGATTTTCCCCACCTTTTATATTTCATCATACCTATCACACCAGAAAAACCTTACTCTGTCTTCTGTGCTGGCTTGTCTCCTGTGGAATTAGAGAGATCTCTGCAACTGCTTTGCCTCCTTTATAACACTAACATTTACCAGCACACATCTTTCAGGGAAACACCAAGGGCATCCTTGTGTACCTGAGCAGCTCACCCATAGTGTGTCTTAACCCTCTGGACACTGAATTAGACACTGAAATGGTGGAACATTTCCCAGTGAGTTACTGGGTTATTTAGAAAGGGAATGTTTAAAGCTAGATTTAAAATTCTGTCGCCTATTTAACTGCAGCTACCTGGGGGCACGAAGTTCTTTCTTACCTGTGTGGTAAAATTTTCCTGAAAATCCAAGGTTGAAGGTAAAATTTGCAACCTGAGTGCGCAGTAAATTTTGAGTCTCTAGTAAAGCCTGAAAAAAATAAGAAATTAGCATGGATTTAGAAAAGTTAATATTATTTTGGACTCCTCTTTTTTTTATAAAAGTATTACAGAGAGCTTAATTTGTTTCGTGAGAGTTTGATGGACTAGAAAAGGTAGTGAGAGTGCCTAAGAATCCAAAGAGGTGATGGTTCTATGGCTTGGCCCAGGATATTATCCAGGATATTATCCAGTGGGGCAGTGATCCACGGCAGGACTCTGATCCAGCCACTCAGAGGCAACAATGTACTGGATCACTGGGTCACCCGTCTTCTAGGTTATTAGTGAAGCTTGATAAAATGTGCTTAAAACCAAAAATAAAATTAGGAATGCTACTCGTCATCTAGGTGTGAAGGTGTTGGGATTTACTTACCTGCAGGACCATTTTGGGCTGTGTCTGAATAGCAAATTCAGGCTTAAGTGTGAATGAGCAAAGCTTCAGGTTTGAGCTATAGTAGAAGCAGTGTCCATGTCATAAATTAATTTTTAATTTAATTAATGTTTATTTTTATTCTCTTCTCCAAGCTAAGATAAGCTCACTGTAAAGGAAATGGAAGGAAAAAGCGTGCTGCTTATAGAAGAAATAGGAAGTCTTGGCCATTTGTCCAGTTTTTGGTTTGGACATATTTCCAGCTACTAGGGAAAGAGAGAAGGTGGTTAAGGCTGTGTGAGCTTTACTTTGTTTGCTACTGGTTGTTAGTTCTGTACTGCTCCTAGAGCTGATCCTTGTGCTGATCTGTTTTGGATCCCCAGCCCATGGAATCTAGGTGTGCTGCATGTGAGATGGGGAGTGCATTTATCTCCCTATTGGCCTTGCCAATGCTGAATAGGTTATAAACTCTGTTTTCATCAATTTTCCGTTTCTCCATTATGTGACTCTTGAACACTTTTCCTATTATCTATTAATAACGCTTCTATTGATTGGACCTTCATGTTCTTGCAGAGTTCAAAGATGAAATGATTGCAGTGGTTTATGCACCACCCCAGCCCAGCTAATGTTGTCCTTCATTTGAAAAAATTATGTACTGTATGGTCATAATATCACTTAACTTTGCAGGAAAATAGTTTTTTGGTCTAATTTAAGCAACAACCAGTACTTGGGACAACAAACCAAAAGGATCTCCAGTGCAGGATAAACAATGAAACCAGGGTTGAAGCAGCTGAGGTGTGTAATACAAGCGACTTCCAGGCAGGGTGCATCTGCCTTGTTATTTTAAATAGAAACATACATTGGGTGGCAAGGAAGATGTAAAACAGAGATAGTGTTTATCAGCTACAACAGTCACCAAAAAAATTCCTCTCCTTACTAAAGGAAATAAAGTAATCTTATGACAGTACATCTTGTGCTTTAGCATTAAATATTAAGGTAGCTGTATGGTTTCCAGCCTATCTTGCCAGACATTTAGTAAGTTGATTATTTCAATCCTGTGACAATTTCACATGTGGGACTATATTTACATAATATATAACAAGTAAATGTTCACTAAAATGTAAAACCTTGGAGATGAACACCACTGTTAGCTGAGACTCTGAGGAAAATCCCCAGCTGGTAAAAACTGGCACTAAATTGACACCATTAAAGTCAGAAGCATAGAATCTGAGTCATTAGATTTTAGAACATAATTTTCTAAGCTATCTAGAGCATTTTAGATATGATGAGAAAGACTGATGGGCTGAGAAAAATCAATTTAATTTTCCTTTGAGAGAAGAACATCTTGAGAAATTATCATCGCTTAACACATAGTACAAGAAGGGGCACGAAACAAACATGATTTCATCATCTGGGCTCCTCTCTCCTGCTCCCCTCACATCTCAGTAAAATGACAGAGCTGTGGGATAAGCAGGAGCCTTCCAGCCCAGTGAGGTCTCATTAAAAACACAGAGCGAGGATTAAGATGTAAATCCTGGAACCTGCAGTGTGTCAAGAATTTTCCTCTGTCTAAAGGGCAAATCTGTCACTCAGATTGGATTTGGCTTGGTCCTAAAGACTTTTTTTTTGCCATTTCAATTTCCATAAATGCATATTAATTTATATAATATGCAGCTAAATTTTGTTGTCATGACCTCCCCCTTTGTAACACTAAGAAGATATTGTCAGCTAAGCCAGTCCAAACTTTGTCGCTGCTTGTCTGTTTGGGGGAAGGGCAGTAATGTCTTCCACCTTAATATGAAAAAACTTTTTAGGCAATTAGGGTCTGCCTTGCCTATCTTTAATGAAAGGGTGTAGAGGCTGCACATCCCTGGCACCCAGTGCCAGAAACCTCCCTGAGATCTGCATAGGCTCCGTGTGAGGCAGAAGGTATTTATTTGATTTGATTCTGAAGGTTCTGCAGGAGGGAAAAGAGCTATTGAATTTGAGCAGCTGGAAAGCAGTTCCCTTTCCAATGCCAGGTGTCACACAGCTATTCCTGCTGTCTCCAGAGGTATCCTCCCTTCCCTGGGGGCTCAGTGGTCCCTATGCCATCCCAGTCCCCCCTGCATGCCTGTAGAAATACAACTAGCATTCCCTGTTGAACCCACAGGTGGTTATTTTTGGAGAGTTAAATAGATCATGCTTAATAATTATCACTTTCCAAGGAGAAAACCATGGAGCACACTGCACATGGACAAACAGGCACGTCTCTGTGCCAGCCTAAGCAAAGACAGGGCCTTTTTTTAAGGTAATCTAAGCTCTTCTTTCAAACACAAACCTTTAATTGCCCGGAATCACTCAAAACTCACGGATTTAACTTTATTAATTGATTCTTTGCTTTGTCAGTGAAGCTTCTCTCTGACACCCACAAGATACAGTTTCTTCATTATATTGCATTCAGCAGCCTTTTACATTAATCCATATAATTACCTTTTGTAGATTTGAAGTTGCTGTGTCTTTATTCTTCCTAATTGGTGCATCTATTAGGAAGAAGTTGATATTTTCCTGCTATGTCCTTGTTAATTATAACTCTATCCTTCATTTACATAATAAACTTTTTGGGGCGATTTCTGCAGGAACATTTCATGCCTAATAGGAAGCAATTTGCTTTCCTTCATTAAGTACATTAAAACTTCATGCCCCAGACATCATTGACTGTAAACATTTGATTCTGCTCAAATTTAATGCACCAAGGCATTTTGCTCTGCCATATTAGGTTTATTTATGTGCTGTGTTCTGGATTGTTAGCTGCTAATGAGACTTTGGCTCTTATTGCTCTAAGGCCTGAAGAGTAACCTCATTTTAATGAGTTCATTATTTGCTGCCTTCTGAGTGGAAGACAACAAATTTTCCTTTTAATTAAAGGTCAAAACACCTCTGGCTGAGGGAAGTGGAGAGGTTATCAAATCCTTAGAGAAGCCAAATGAATGATTTTTGCTGATTTTGATGCCATGCATGAGCTGGCCAGGCTGAGGTAAAAGGTGCCTCTCCGGGGATCAAAACTCCAGATTGAAGTTAAGTGATAACAATACTAAAACGTGGTACTGGATTTCTGAAGACATTGTTAAGGCAAAACAGAACCTGAAAGTCAGCCAAAGTAATTAAAGAGGCTTTCCTCCTCACCCAAAGGTCTGTGTGGCTCAATAGAGCTGCTAAAGCGTGAGGCCTTCCTTGTATGTGCAGCGGTGTTTGGGGTGAGATGCCAGATGGATTGAGCCAACACAATGCAATCTCTTATTTCTTATTGGGCAAAGTGAGGCCAGTACTGGAGGTCAGTACTGGGGCTGTTTGTAGGGAGACAGATGTATAATGCAGCTCGGGGTTTGTGTGTGTGCAAGTGCACAGACAGGGACCAGTGATCCCTGAAATGTCAGTTAAACCAAAAAAGGATTAATTATGGGAATTGATGCACAGATCCCTTGTCCTTTTTCTTGTATTCTATTAGCCCAGATTATTTCATGTGCCTTTCATTCTGTTCCCATGGCAGGTAAGAGCATTAGAGACAAGAAGGGTTCTTGGGAAAGAAAGGAGCAGTATCTGTGAGATCAACTGGTGAAAAGTTAAAATCTAGTTTTGGAGGAAAACCCTAAGAGTCTCTGAAACATAGACATTGTTTAGCTTGAAAACTGCAGCTGTCAGAATATCTTTATGACAGCTATAAACATTATTTCTGCAAAACAGAACCAAACTCCTGGCACTTGGAGGAGTCTCAGAGATGTTCCCACAAACCGAGTGCATCAGGAAAAGCACAGGAGGGACACAGGATTTGCAGGACTTAACCTTTCCCCAGTGTGGAGCAGAAAGCCTGGCATTTCATTAGGGCTCCTGTTCATACATGTGACCTTCCAGAGGCAATGTTGTCAATGTGAATTTTGGAAAGCAGCAAAACCTCCAGATCTTGGAGGTTGCTGTGTCCATGGCAGGATCTGTGTGGTCAGGGTGCTCTGCCTCTGGGGCATTCCACGAGGGAGAGCTGCCCAAGGAAACACCATCCCAAGTTACTATGATGCCTGTTGGTGAGGATGCACGTGTGGGGCAGGTGAGCAAGTTCTTCACCCAGTCTGGAATGAGATCAAGGGAAGGAGGGGAAGTTAGAGGTTCCTGCTTTGCAGCACATCTGTAATTTGCTGTCATCTTGAGTTATTTTACTTGCTCAGACTCGTTTGAGGAAGTGCTTCTGGCACGGGAGGATGTGCCAGTGCCTGGTGTCCCAGGGGTGCAGGGCCAAGGTTACACTGTCCCATCACCTTCTGAGGGATATGACTGAGAACCTGGTCAAAAACAGGCTCACTTGCCATGACTCAAAATCATTATTCATTTGGGAGCAGACCCTAGTGCTGGATAGTCACAATACTTTTTATTTATATATACTGTAGATAGGAAATACGTGCAAATATTTGCACATATATAACTTTGACATTACCTCTGCTTTGAGATGGGGCTTAGATTAGATTACCTCCAGAAATTCCTTCCAACCAAAATTGTATTTCACTTTCAGACAGTTTTCTCAGGCTTCTATGCCACATATTTGTTATTAATACCAAGAAGTCTTTTAATGCATTTATTCATTTTTGTCCTTAACATTGGTCCTTAATGCTTGTGCAGCACCTAGCCCGGAGGTTCATTCCCAAGCTGTTCTGTGCAGCAATTTGCTCGTGGTCTGAGGAAAGTTGGAGGACTACAAAGTAATAGTTTTACTCTAAATTTCCAGCTAAATTTTTTGTAAGGAAAAAACAAAACGCAAAGAGTACTTGCAGCAATGTTTCTTTGCACTGCAAGCAGCTTCTGTCACGATGTGATTTTTTGATTGCCTCTTCCCATTCTCATTCCCTCCCTGAAATCTATGCTAGGATAAAAAAATCTGACTAAGCCTGCTGTGGTCTTGGCAATTTTCAAAGCTGGTGGAATTGGAATTGATAGGAATACCACAAAGCAGTTAAAATCATAGTAATGACAGTAAGGAAGGTGCTATTTTCTGAGAGGAAAGCTCTCAGTAAAAAAGTGATGTCTAGCCTGACATTACTGATGGGGTCACTGCAACACCGGGATTCCAAGTTCCTTATTTTCAGCTTTCAGATTGGAGCATAAATTTCTGTCATAAGGGGGACAATCAGCTCAGCTGCATCTGCCCTTGTTAAAACTCAACTTGGTGAGGAATTTATAAGCCCAGTGAAGCTGAGTTGATGATTTCTGGGTGGTGAGGATTCTAGCCCACTTCCCATGCTTATAGCAGATAATACCAGAGTGTATGAATTAGGAAGAGTCCACATTATTGACTGACTGGCTGGAGTTTGAAAGCAGCTTAGGGGTTGGAGTTAGTCAAATCTTTAATAGGATTTTGAAATCACTCGCCCTATACCCTATGCCAACCTGATTGGAATAGCAGGGCCTGGATCAGAGGGAAACTGCCAAACCTCACAGACCTGGAGATACTTTTCACCCAGTTCTTCCTACAATTGCTGCCAATCCCAGTGCTGCCTGCAGAGCACTGGGCACAGCCAGCGAGGCGAGTGGGGCTTTGGCCCTGCCTTCCCGATGGGTGGGACTGCATTTCCTTGTGCATTTGTTTCCGTGAAGTGCCGTGCTAATCCATAGTGCCATATAAATAATTAACAGGGAGCTCTCGGCTGGGGCTGAACACAGCCAGCTCTAACTGCAGATCTATTTGTTATTGTAGAGCTATTACTCAGGTCTGTTCAGCACTTCCCTGGAGCAGGCTGCCTTTGTGTGAGGTCTGACAGGATAGGTGGGTTTATTTGAGGCAAGAAAATGGTGATGACGTGTGCATAATTTTTCTACTATGTTTACTGCAAACAGAAAAAAAAATTTCTTGAAAGGAATACTCAATTTATCAGATGTACTTCTGCTGCTGTTTTGTAACCCTGTGCTAAAGACAGAAAACTGTCAGGACCCTACCCGCATTTAATTTGACCCAGAGCAGTGCATCTGTCCCAGTAGAAGTTCAGCCTGTTTCAGCTGAATGAGATGAATGGGGTGATACTGCACCAAATTTACTACTCACTCCTGACTAAGTGGTGAATAACATCCCTGAGAACTCAGGAGGTGGCTTTTGATTTAGTATTAGAAGAGAAATGATGCTGAGTGTGACACAGATACCCCGGCAGTGAGAGCACCTTGCCCAACTGCACGTGGGTGCACAGGTACATAAACATATCCATGGTAATTATCCACTCTCACTTCCTGGAAAAAGAAATTCCTGGCCTTGTAAGAGCATCTAGAGGCAAAAAGCTCAAATGAAGAGCAAGGGACCGCCTAACAGGGCAAATTGAAAATAAAGAGCTTGAATAAAAAACAGGGTTTATTTTATCTGGGGCCACACAGATGAGTTAAGGCAATTGCTCCCCGTTCTGGGGAAGATCAAAGGCATTAGGCCTGGCTGGGAGCATCCACAGGAGCTGGTGCTGGAGCTGTGGGAGCAGGGAATGGCTGCAGTGGTTTCCTGCCAGCAGTGACTGCTGCTCTGTGTTGGCCTCACCCGCTGAGAAGATTTACAGCCTATTTGGGAAAGCACTGAGGGTCTCCAGTATCAATCACTCCTGATTCTGAAGGATTTTCTAGGAATACTAACTAAATCTGCTGACAAGTCCTGGAAGGGGAAAAGCCAGCATGTGCCCAAGCTGAGAACAGGTGGCAATTCCCTGGGCTGTGGGGAGCCTGCTGGCACAAGCTCAGGGCTGAGCAGGATCCCTCCCTGCAGGGTCATGCAGCAGGGACAGGAGCTGGTAGCACTTTGAGCAGAGCAGTGAAGGTGCTTAGATTATTTCTTATCACTTCTGACTTTCCAGAAGCTTAAGCATTTACAGCAAAAGAAATCTCTTGAAGAAAGGCTCTTCAGGCAGGGAAATCAGGGGAAGGCGATCTGCCAGTGGGAGATCATTTGGATTATTGGTCCAGTTGTTGAAACAACATGTTCAAGAATGCTTGTTCTAATTTCAATGGCTCTGCTCCCTAAGGCTGCAGTTCAGCCTGGCCAGCTGAACAACAGCCCCATGAAATAAAGAAGAGATGCTCTATTCCCCCATATCCACTTCTGCATGAGGCAGGTGGGGCTTGTCTGTCCCCAGTTCCATTGTAGAGCTACCATGAACGAGGTCCAAAAGGCAGGGGCAGAACCCTCATGTCAGCTCTGATCAATCACAAAATTAATCTCTGAAATAAGTATTGAGCAGTAAAACCATCTTGAGGCTTTACAGGGACCACATCAAGGTCTAAAATAGCATGTTAGTAAAAAAGGCACGCTGAGCTATAGTGGTCCTGTTGCAGGAAACTCTGTTGGTGCCAGTCACTGTCACACACATAAAACCCAGACTGGTCATTAGTTAGCTAAGGCTATGTTTAGGCCATGCCAAAAAAAAGAAAAAAAAAAAGGATCAAAGTCTCCCTCTCTTTGGCACAATAAAGAGACAGGGTAAAAGACAAGTAACACCAACAACTGCATTCTGGTTGAGTTGTATATTCTTTCTTTTTCTAGTGTCTTGGTGCTTCAGGCATGCTTCCTTATTACCAAAAAAAAAAAAAAAAGCTCTACAAGTTGTTACAGGTGGGTACTCAGTTGCTATAAATGACTTAAAGGCTAGACTAATGGCAGCTACCTTATTTATCTTCTTTAATTTATGGACTTGGATCTACTAAGGTTTAATCTGAGTGGTTTTCTTCTCCTTTACTGCCCTTGAAAATCATTCACTTGGATAACTTGTCACAAAAATAAAACTTCCTTCAAGTTCTCATCATGTACATTTATCTTAAAATTCTGAACATCTACCAGCAATTTCAAATTCCTGCTTTAAATTTACTTCTTAAAAACTGATGTATATGCTTTGTGGTGGGGAATTAAGGGGTTTTTTTTCAGCACACATTCCATCATAAAGGAGAGATTGGAGCAGTGTTATATCCTGGACTGAGGTCTGTCCTTCAGGGTTCAGACTGGGCGTGTTGGCACAATGATGGATCTGTCTTGTGGCTTTAAGAGAGTGTTGCCATATGCTTGGGGTTTTTTCCTATGCCCATTGCCCACCCTCTCCATAAAAATCAGAAACCAGGGCAGTCTGGAGAACTGTTTTCCTAGGTTATTGTGAAACCTTTGGTTTGCAAAATCTTGATGAGTAAGGGTGTGTTTTAAAAACCACTAGGATGAAGCGTTGCTTTTTAACATTTTGGAGATGTTTGATACTTGTCTGGCAGAGCTTAACTCCTTTGACCCTTCTTCCTTCTTTGTGATGCTGTCTTCTATTATCCAGGGAGCTCACTTCAGTGTTTTGATAACTAGAATTGGATGTTTCTGTGGAATGAAAATGCCTGTGGAGAGGGAGGCAAATACAGAATGAAAGGGAATTTCAAGGCACATGTTCTTGCTTTGCACTGCATCTCTTTCACCAGAGATCAGAGTGCTTCTGCCATCCCCTGCTCCTTCAGTTTCAGAGCAGAGGGAGCTAAAACCTTTACTGTCCTCCAGGACAGGATTTAAAATCCCTCCATCCTGGGAAATCCTCCTGCTTACCACTGCTTTATTATCCTTCCCAGCATGAAGACAGCATAGTGAGCTGTCCAGAGGAGGAGCTTGGACGATCCAAAGTAAAATAGCAATGCTCATCTCACATTTCTACTCAATTTTCTTGAACAGAAACATGAAAGGCCAGTACGTTGTCCAATAAAATCAATTCAGCTCACCAACTGAGACTGGCACATTTGAAATCAACAGTTTCAGAAGTTCCAGTAGGTTACTTTTCCATAAAACTAGGTAATTTCAGGTAAAATGGAGTACAAATCTCTTTAACAGTCAAAGGAAATGTTTCAGGTTCAAAAGTGTCACCACACCTTTCCCAAAAGTGGGAAAATTACTCTCAGAGCAAAACTGAAGTACTGCTCTTCCTCAGATCACTCTGGAATAGAGACTGGCAAAACCCTCAAACCTGCACCCTTGAGAAATTCAAGTGGTCCAATGTAACTGTGGAAGAGTAATGAAATCTTTCAGTCCTTTGAGTAACTTCCTAGGAAGGAACCTTCTGATACCAGGAAGCCTTTCCTCATGGCTTTTCCAGCTTAGCCTTGTGTAAGTGCCCAGAGCAAGCCAGTTTGGTCCCTAGCTCCCTGAGCAGACCCTAGAGGAGCAGTATGTATTCTAAGAGTAATAATGGCTGATGACAATAATAATCCAGTGAAAAAGCAGTGTTTGTGATCCTCTCCTAAGTCTCGTAACGGTTGAAACTCTTGGCTTTTCCTCATTCTCATACATAGAACACTGGTAGTGAGCCCTTGTGATGAAGGTCTCTAGCACTTGGGAATGGGGAAGAGAGCTGATCTCACCAGCACGTTGAGGACTTGCATAGCATTGTCTTAAAAAACAAAAGCAGCACAGAAAGGTTGGTGGGGAAAGATTCGGTTTTTGTTTAAAACAGATTCCTATTTCAGAGTCATTTGTATGCCTTTTGGTGGGAGCCAGAAAGTGGCATTACTGAGGCAGTTAACTTCTAAATCTAGTTGCTTTTGATCTTAATCATTAAAGGCAGTACTTTTCTCTCTAAATATTCCCATTGAATACTGTAGCTACTTGCAGTGTAAAGTATGAATTCATGTAACACAGGATCATTAAACTGGGAAAAATATGCTCAGCAAACTATCAAGCTTTTAATTATAGTTGTTACATTAAATTTCTACTCATTTCTGAAGTGAGAGATTCTATTACTCTCACAGCTGAAGGGTAATGCCATAATTTTATTTTATATGGGAATAGCTGTTTAAAAATCACAAATACTGAATTGCTGTGACAGGCGTTGCTTGGGAAATGCTCTGCTAGCCAAGCAGGACTGTTTGACAAGGTGTACATCCAAATCCTGGAAATCATTTGCAGCTGTAAGATGAGAAAGAGCTAGAAGCTGGGTGCTCTTTTTCCATTGTGGAAAACCTTCCTCATTCCTCAGGCTCTTCTTTGGGCTATGCATTCCCCCTTCCTTGCCCCCTCTCTCCTCTGCTAGGGTTCAACACACCCCATGTGTTCTGCCACCAGTGCAATTAATAATCCAGAATATTTCTGGATTAATAATCCAGAATATATCAACTGGCTTTGAGCATTTTAGGAGCAGAAGCCTTTTAGAAGGCTGGCTTTAACCATGTTACAGTGCGCTGTTTCCAGGCACGGGTTTCCTGCCCAAAATTCCTGCTGGTCTTTAACACTCACCTTGAAATATTTACAGCAGGGATGGGTAGCTTTTATTTCCTGATAACATACTGGCAGCCTGTTCCCAGTTACAGCAGAAATAACAGTGAAAGCATATGGGAAACCGTATTCCCTTTCCTAATAACAAATACAGTGGAATTACACTTTATAATACAACAGAAATATTTGTTTATGATGCACATAAATCTCGGGATATGTTACTAGGAAGACACATGCAGAGCTGTTTTATTAAAGAATTCACATTCTGCAGCTGAACCTATTTTTTTAAAATGTAATGTATTAATGTTATTATTGTTACTATTAACCATGTAGAGTATAGCCTCCACAGTTCACACTTCTGCCTGGAACTCCCGAATTAATATGATTATAGAGTATTTAATCTCTATTAACTACACAGTCAAAGAGATTAATGCTTATTTATGCATGTATATTCAATTAATTCCCAAATATTTGTGCTAATTTGTTGAAAAACCTACAGTAAATATTATTACAAAGGATACCTTCAGTCTTGTAGCCCTCAGGGATTAAATATTACTGGGAAATGGACAAAGCATTTTGATCCTCATCCCCAGAGCCTCTCTCCTTTGTCCTGCTCTTCACCAGACTGCTTTTCCCCAGGTACAACCTGCTGCCCATGTGATTTGCCCTCCTAAAACAATTGGGTCTCCACCAAAAAAGCACTTGTGCTATCAAGAATCACTGACAGCTTTAAGAGCCAATATTTCACGAAGTTTGAGCAAGGCAGGCAAATACAGTTGCCTGTCAAAAATGTGAATTCCATCATTTTTTATACCATTTTTTAACTTGGAGGGCTGATGTTTTGGGGTGAAAAACACACAGGCCGTGAAGTCCACGGCTTTATTTCAGTCTGATTCAATCCAGGCAGCTCAAGTATAATACTGAGACAACTTTTAGGAATTGCTTCAGTGTTGGTATTTTAGATTTAATATGCAATGTAAAAGCTACGTTAATAATTCTGGCTTTTTTGTGAAATGAAGAGGCAGTAAAAACCTGAAATATCCATTTCTTGGGATATTCTTGTATTAAATAAGTCTCCCAGCAAAGTGTGAATTACTTGCATTTTTTAATTTCTGGAAGATCAGCAATTCCAAAGCTCCATTTAATTATGATATTTGGATTTTATTTTTTTTTATTATTATTTTCCGCACTGCCCCCTTTTCCTTTAGTCTGCCAGAGCAGATGAACTGGCAGAACACAGTTTTGTTTGAATCATACTCCAGTGAAACATTCTGTGTTTCATAAATCAACATTTTGCCACAGGAAGCTGTTTCACTGGAGCAATCCAAGTTGATCAAGTAACAGGAATATAAACTTCATTTTCCTCTGCCTTGACACTTTGCCATTTTGGAAGGACTTGCCACCCATTTAGTGTAAGGATAAATGGCTGAACAAGTAGGATGGAAGGAAAATTAAAATTCTAACCTCTAACTCGTTGAAATTTTTCCATACCTTGGTCAGAAAGTATTGGGAAAGCGGTATTAGTTTTAATAGATTTAGTTGGTGTTTTTTTTAAACTAAAGGCTAAAATACCAATTAAATTACTACATCAATTAAAAAATTAAACTCTGGGATAAGGGATTCAGCCTTTTCTGACCAGAAGTGTTAAAAACAGCAGGGGTGTCATGTGCTAGAGAAGCTGTGTACCACACCACAGATCCCACTTGTGTTTGGGCGCTGCTGTCTGGATGAAAAATGTGAACAGCAGCCTAAGAGAGTGCTGATAATTAGCAGGAAGAACAAAAACACAGAAAAGAGTAAGGCTTACAAATATTTAGAGAAATTTTCATGGCTTGGTAAAGTATATATTTATAATTTGTGCTTCTGAAGGGGAAAAAAATACTTAATCCGTAGCTTTACTTCCTAAAGAAGGCAAACTCTGGGCTCTGAAAGGGGAAATTTTAGTTTCTCACAGAAGCTGTCAGGCTGGAAGGACACCAGGCTGCCTTGGTGCCTTCTGTGCCAGCCTCAGCTGCAAATACAGGATCATCTTATTTTATGCTCCCCTCATTAGTGATAAATGCTGCAGTTTGAGATCAGAACACTCTAGTGCAGGCAACGTGTCGCTGTAAATCAAATCCTGACGAAAGAAAACACTGCCCAGAAAGCCCTAGAATGTTTTAACTAATACACTGGTTTGCAGGAAATTGTCAAGAGTTCATCCTTTAATTTTCTTGTAAACTTTGAAAATTAAATTCTTAATGGAATGAAATTAAAATTGTTTTGTTTTCTCCCTGACATTTCCGGAGAGAAATTCCTAACTTTTATAAGCTATCAGCTATAAAATGGTGTGACTAAGTCATAAGTTAACATATTTAGCATTAGAAATTTTGCTGACACAAAATGACATATTTGAACTACTAAATAGTCTTCTATTAGAATTTTCCACGAGGCAAAAAAATTCTTTAGTACTTTGTTTTCTCTTTCTGCCTGGATGGAAAGAAGATGAGTCAGGAGGTGTAGAACATGGGAAATAAAAGCAATAATTGAAGGGATCTCTGGCCATATTCATAGAAAAGACACATACCCTAAGATTTAATTTGTGTGGATTTATGTATATAAAGCTGTACATGTAGGAGTGGATGGATAGATGGATATGTCTAAGGATTTGAAGCCTGCCATATTTGAATATTTGGTTTTATACTGCATTGTGACACAGAAGTGGACAGAAAATGCCTGGTTAATTATTGCTTAAGAGTTTAGGTCTCAAATTTCTCCTTTTCTCTTGGAGATTTTCTGTTTCTGACCTGTTTGTCCATCCCTCCCTGTACCACCCTTTTCCTGAGCACTACCACTTGCACATCATTTGAATAATGCCAACAGTGCTAAATTGAGCTTTTGCTCTAAGTGTTCCTCCTGCTCCCATTTGGATGACAAAGGCATATTTAAAGTCACTTAAGTAACGCTGCTCCTGAAGGAGCTGCATTATAGATGGGTTCCTGGTAATGTGTTTATTGCTGCTTCAAGTGCTTTTAAGGCAATAATTATGACTGCTCTTGCAGTCTGCACTGCCTGGCCCTTCTACAAGGCCATTCCATCATTTCAGAGTGTTTTTTTCTGTTCAGGAAGCAACTGTTAGTGCTCCTTTTTAACTAATATGCATTGTTTTAAAGCTCAGGTTAATGCAGGTCTCTTGAGGGGTTGATATAAAGCAGATGTGATTTTTGGCTCCTATGGATTCCCTAAGTGAAGCTGAATTAAATAGAGTACCACATGTATCCTGGAAGTATAGTCCAGTTTGATATAACCTATGACTTCAGAATTATTTTAGAGAAAGGATTCAAGAAATAAATACAAATCCAGGAAATCAGTGCAAGCATAGAAGAGGAATGCGTCACAAGTCAGTGGTGCTTGGCACAGGATGTGAGCACTAGAAATACCTGAATCTGACCTGGAAAACCTGCCATTTCTATATTTTAAAATGTATTGTGACATTTTTTTCAAAATTAAGTTCTCCTGAATTCTTATAGGCAGGATGAAGGATGCTTTCTCTCTCTGTCTTTATTTTTTTCAAAATTAATTTGTTGCTCTGTGGGATATTCTATTTTTCTACTTGGGGAAAAAACCCCAAACATCTGAGATAATTCTGTGGTGCTTGTACAAAAAATACCAAATTGAACTCCTGGGAGTCATGTAACCCTAGAGACAAAAACCAGCGTGTTCTCTGGGACAGAAGAATACCAAGGGAGTTTTCAAACATTCAGGCAAATCTTGCTAGGGACATAATTGTTTAATAAATTCAAGAGGTAGAAAATTCGAGCCACCAGAATCTGTTTTCTGGCAAAACTGTATAATACAGTGTCAAGGCACCTAATCTTGAGCAGGAGTCTGGCAGATGAGAGAACCCCAAATCAATTATAATTCAGGGAGGGTACTCATATAGACACTCAATCCATCAGGCTGCCCAGGAGAAGAATACAGGTTCTGCTGGTGGCAAGAGAATTGTGGTTTTTAACTACATTGGTACTGAAATTCTGAATGAAAGAACAGGCCCTACTGAAACAAAAGAAGTATAAAACATTTTGTCTGATGTGTCTTGACAAGGCACTTGAGCAGTATTCAACACTCAAATTATTACAGAAAGAATTGGGTGCTTCAAGAGACCTGAACAAGGAAAATATTGAATGAACTGTCATCTCTGATGAAGCGGAGTGGAGCAGGCACTCCCATTTTTAAATAAGATTATTAAAGTTTTCATGCACTGCCTCTCAGCTGCTTTTTAAATTAATTTTTAAAGACTTTAAGACTGTCCAGAAGTGGGAGCTCCAGAACTCCACTTCATTGTGTTCTTCACTGTCACTCTGAAGTGCTATAAAAGGTGACGGAAGTGCCACCCAGCCTGCAGTAACTAATGCTTGGCTGTCTGCCCTGGGTTCCTGTGCTCACACATCTCCTGGGCTCAGCTTCTCCCCCGACTGGCCGTGGGTGTGGTTACTTTACTGGCAGGGGCTTATTATTACTATTAAAAGGGTATCAGGCTGGCTGTTTTATTTCAGGACTGACCATTCTGCCATGCCTGGTGATGTGGCCCCGATTTCCAGTAGTTTCACCTGAAAGCAGTTGTCCTTGCACAAAAATCAGGGATAATCATATGCTGGAGAGATTGAGTGGTTGAGCTCAGCTCCCTGCTGTGCCAGTACTTTTTAATGTGGAATTGCCAGGAAAGATGCAACTCCAAGATGAATTCTTGTCTGTAAAAAAACTGAGCCAGAAATCACAGGCTTTAAGTGTTCCAGGCATTTTAATAACGGTGAAGGTCAACGACAAAGTGGAGACTGGCAGTGAGGAGGTGTCAGAGACTAATGCAATTCTTATTTCCAGTGAAGGAAGTGGGCCGGAGCTCAGAGGGGGAGGCAGCAGAAGGCGGCAAACAGGCTGCAAGGAGAAGGAAGCCCTGCAGTCTGCACTAACACAAAGCATGGCTCCACCATTTCATTGTAGCTCATAAAGTCCAAGGATCCTCCCATCCCTATAGTGACAATTAGAAGGATTACACAAAGGGGAAATAGAGGTTTTGGAGCAGGGGGCTGTGGCATATGGTGGTGCTGGGACACGCAATTTCTCCTTGATAACCCTATCAGTTCCAGCTGAGAGAGTGGGAGAAGAAGGGGGAACAGGTGGTTCCTGAGGCCACCCAGAAGAAGGTGTGTTGCAGTTAAATTCTAGAGCTGAGAGGAGGGTAGAAGGTGAAAGGCTTCATTTGGAGTGGGGTTTTATTTGTTTTATTTATTAAAGAGTAAATGCCTTAGCTTGCATTGTGCTCATGCAGGGCTTTTGAGTTAATAATAGGATGTGTATTTGTGAAAGGTGTTGGAAAGCAGCCCTGGTGGCTGCTTTGAGCTCCTCCTGGGTGACTAAATATTGTACTAGTTCATACTATGACAACAGAAAAAATAGAAATACTTCAGCAAGTTCGTACTTGTTGTTTGGGTAGTGCAGCCCTCTTTGTGCTCAGTTAAAAGGAAACTTTAAAGGTGAAAGCTTTGTATTTTTTTTCTGTATGGCTCTCCCAGACACAGCATAAAAAAGACATTTCCAGGGTTTTTTTTGCCAAATCACAAATGCCGGTGACACTGAACTTGGGTTCAATGGCTGGGAATCAGTATCATTTACAAGTACACAGATTCACTGTTTCTGCGAATTAACTGATGAATTCTTTTGCCTTCTAAAATCAAGCACTGAGATAATATATTGGCAGGCAGAAAAGGGAGAAATTCATTTGCAGGGGCTCGCTAGACTCAAGATAGAACTCCACAAAGCTTGGAAAAACAGCTTTCTGTGACTCTGCTGAGTTCCTGTTAATAACTTAGCCAGACATGACCTTGCACAGCTTCTTCAACACTGAAGACTAGGAGATCTTCTGTGGTAAACAGAACCCGTAATAATCCTGTTCTCTACTCTCTGTTTCTGTAGCTGGTGCCACCCTTTATAAAAGTGTGTGTGGTGTATATATATATGCATCTCCCTGAGGCACCTAATTGAGAAATGGCTTTGTGAGGGACTAAAAACATTTGGGTTGCAGGAACTAATTACACAGGCACAGGTTTACTTGTTTGATCACTGTTACATGCCAGTATTGTTATCAGAAGACTTGCTGTGTATTAAAGCATTCCCACGGGATGTGGGTGGGCATGGCACCTTTGGAGAGCCTCGCAGAGAGTACCTACATCTTTGCAAAGTGAACCCTCTGTGAGCAGCCTCAGCCACTCCTCCCAAAGGCAGGGCAATGCCCTGCCATCACTGAAATATCAACCTCCTAAGCAGTTGTTACTTTCGCCTCTGGAGCAAAGCTGCTGTGCCTTACAGGGTGAAGGCAGGTCTGCTGGTTCTTAATTGCCTCCTCCCCCCAGTGACTTGGGAGATTGTTCTCTAACTGGCTGTAATTATCCTCTCGTGTAAGCTAACCAAAGTGCACTCTGTTTTCGGTGTTATGTTCATTAGCAGGATTCTGTTCTCTGGGTTAATGTATTCTGGGAATGTCCAGTCTGTAGGAACACGCTGATTTGTGTAGCAAGTGTTTGTGAAATACCCTGAGGAACAAGTCTGTGCCAGGTAACCGATTAGAAATGAAGTCCATAATGTTGAGGACAGAGTACCTATGGATGCTCAAGCTGCAGGGTAGATTTATGTGTGAAACATTGACCTAAAAAGGGGAGATAAACTTTTTATTGTCCTCGAAAGGGAGCTTGAGGGAAAGGTTGGTTCTGAGCCTGTGCCTGCGGAAGGTTTCTCCCTGTGGTTAATGTTTGTGGCATGATTTCTTGTGTGAGGTGAGGAGGGGATTTATCCTGTCAGTGTCACTTTTGGTGTTTTTGTAAGGAAAGTGGGCTGCTAATTTGGCACTGGAGACTTGTGGGAAGACTGAAAGCTTCCCTTTGTACCCTGGCTCAAACATAATAAATGAAAGAACGCTCACCATTCATTGCTTGAAAAAAAAATTTAAAATGTCTGAAATCTAGCAGATGTTTTTTCCTTGTTATTGTCTAGATATTCAGCAGTGTGGACTTGTTGGTTTTAATATGGATAAATATGTGCAGTACGTAAATATAATTCTGAATGCTTTTAACAGCATCCAGCTCCTACTGCAGCCCCTGAATGTGGACTTTGCTGCTGTGTCTCCTATAATGAGCATGGAAGCATGCTTGCTGTGCCAAGCACAGCTGGAAAGGTTGGCCTAGCAATGTTGTTGACTACTAGATAGCAATGGAGGTGACTTGGATTTTTTCCTGCATAATGAGATGATTCCAGTGGGAACTCTGCTCTCAATCTCCGAGTGTCTCTGCGTGGACACTGCTGGCAGTGGGAGCTCTTTAACCACTGTGGAACAGTAACAGGCTTCCTTGGTGGAGCAAACCACATCAGAAAGATGCTCTCAAAAAGGCGCAGGCAGGAAACTATTGCTGAAAAACTTGTTTCACAATCGCCTTTTGAGTTAATTTCCTCTTGTGTACAAGCCCTTTCTCAGAGCATTTCCCCATGTATTTCCAGAGAGAAAGCACTTGATCACTGAGCTTGTGTGCTCAGATCTCAAAGGCACCACTTGGAGTGCCTGGTGCTCAGAATCAGCCCTGATGAGCATTCATATGCCTGGTTTGGCTAATAGAATTACCCTGAGTGTTCTGATGTGCAAAATTGTTTTAATTGTATGTGAGACTACTGCTCTTGCTGAGTATTTGGATACCTCAATGGATGAGGAGGTAAATGAATATAGAAATTGTAGAAATGGAAATAAGTGTTTAGAAATTAAATAGAAATCTGCTTTTAAAAACAAAAGGCTTGCTTATTGTTCTTGAAAGCATCAGATATTTACAGCAAAAGCCCTCCAGAATAAAGGCTGGAGACTGTGATATCGCATGCTTAGAGATTCAATTAATCTCTGACTATGATTCCCACATGTGGAAAATGACAAGAAATAACTGTCATGCTGTTGAGTCTGTCTATTCTTTCCAAGTTGCACACATCTTTGAAAATTACTCTGAACAAATTTAATGGTGTCCCTGGATACTACAGATCAGGAATATAAGTGTAGAAGAGCCCCCCGTGAGTAGTCTGTGGACCTTTCACTCTATCAGATGGTTATGTCACTTGCTCAAGTGCATGCTGTACTTCCACCCAGTCACTGGTAACTTAACTTTAAATGCTTACCTGCTGGCTGGGTAATGAAAATTATCCTGCTAACTCTTAGAAGTCACATTGGGGCTGTACCTTCTTCAGGCTCTTTTTTTCCCTTTTGCTCTTTTTTGTTCTTTTAAAATTCAGTGATGGTGAGGTTTAAAAAGGCAGCCATCTTGTATATGTAAAGTTCTGTCTACTTTACAACAATCATGCGAGAAATAATACAGAAAAGGCCTCCAGAAGCTATTTTTTATATATATATATATGTGCAACATACACACCCCTGCAGATACACATCTGTAAGTGCATCTCTCTATGTGTATGGGAAAAATGGCTTTTAATCTCAGGTTGTGGTTTATGTATCTGCTGGCTACTTTCAGCCCTTACCAGGAAAAGGAGCTTCTCAGCTTTTCCAAGCTTTGTCTCTTTTTAAACACCCATTAAAGCACATACATGTGTCAGGGACGGTATCCCCCAGTTCCTACCTTACCTTCACGTCGTTGATGTTCATCCTTGTCCCCTCCTTCCCGACAAAGATGTCGTCTATGTCAACCAGAATGTACCTCTCCAAGGAGAGTGTGAGCTTCTTTCCTGACAAGAAAGAGATGGCATCGATGAAGATGAGCTTGTGGAGCCAGAAGGTCAGGTTGTTCCCAAAGAGGACTCTCTGGATGCCGTCGTGCAGGCCCAAGTCCTGGATGACGGTTGCATAGAGAGCGGCCCTGGGCAGCGTGGCGGGGGTAGGCCTGGCGGGCTGCAGCTCAGTCAGCAGCACGGGCTGGTAAGTGGAATGGTTGAACTGGAACACCGTCCAGTCCTCGCCGGGCAGGGGGCCCTTCTCCACCCTGGGCGCTTTGGTGATGCGCAGCAGGGGCGACTGAGGGTTCACCACGCAGTCTCTGAGGGCCACATTGTTGTACAGCTGCAATGGCAACCCTTTCAGTCTGGTGCTCGGGGAGCTGTTCTCGTTGGCTTTATGAAAACCAATTATGCTAACACTGTATTCCACACAGTATTTTTCCAGAAGCTCTCTATTCCACGAGTCCATAGACACGTACTTCAAAATGTTCTCATATATAACAATCGTGTACTTCCCTCTCCCGTTGTCTGTGAGAGGGGGAATGTCCCCCTTGGCTGGTGCAATGACCATGTGGTACTGAAACTTGCTGGACTCGAGGATGGCTACGATGTCTTGCCCCAGCTGGGAGTACTGGCTTTCCACGAAGAGGAGCACAGTGGGATCAGTCCTAGAGGGATCAATTGGCTTAGGTGTTCTCAGCTCCGCAGACCTGTAGGGCAGAAGTTTCATGTCCTCACACTCTGCTTGTCCGGTGGTCTCCACGAGGGCCATTTCCTGCTTGTAGCCAGTGTAGAGGAAATAGGCAGAGATGACAATGCTTGCCAAGCAGGAGGTGGCCAGGAGAATGACCAGTGTCCGGAAGCTTCTGCGGAGCTTCCCGATGAGATTCATCTTTCGCGGGGCTTGGCAGCTCCTGCCGGACTTGCCGCTTTTCCAGGTGCTCTTCCTAAAGCGCCATAGGAACAAGGAGTTGCGGAGGTTCCCCTTCCAAGCTGCTCATGTGACCATTGCAGTGCATTTATGAAGCGTTCGGGGAGGCTGTAAAGCTGTTGGAGCGGGAAGTCAAAGGATCCGGACAGATAAATTGCAAGGGCTTTTCTCAGAACGCAGCAGCTGCCAATAATCAATGAAGAGGACTCTTAACATTATCTGCAATAAGAAGTAAAAGAAGAGTAAGTAAAACAAAATCCATAAAGCAATTAAAAACACACATTAATAAGGCCGGTGATTGATACTGGTAATCTGAGTAAAGAGGGAAGTTTCTGAGTAGTTCAAGGAGCACTCAGTGTCACTTGCTTTCTTGGTGCATTAAGATAAGCTGCATTAAACAGCTCCCTCGTGTTCTTAGGATACAGAAATGAACTCTGAACATAACTTTCGGAGGATGTGCATCTATTTATCAGCTTTTCTTATCTAAAATGCATCATTGCTATTGCAAATGGGAACAGTGGAACACTTTAGGGGCAAAATTAGGACAAGTCAATCTTTGTTCAATATGGGACCGTGTTCCACATCAAATTCAAACTGCATAAGGAGTGAATTCTTCGTTGGATTGGAAAACTAACGTGACCAAAGTGAAAGACACTACAGGAGTTTGAGGAAAGATTTGTAGGGCTTTCTCTCTGGTTTCCATTCTGCACTTGGAGCTATCGGTACTTCATGGTCCGGTTTAGGAACTACAAACATCCTGTGGGGATTTTCCAAGTGAATGAGCAGGCTGCTACGACTGCAGGGCGCAGCCGTGCACAGCTCTGCCTCCATCAGGGATCCATAGGAGGTGCTATGTGGCAGAAGTACCTCAGGGGAGATGTTTTAGTGCTAGGTGGGCAAGCAGGTGTGTGTGCTGGTCCATGGCACATCCGGCTAAAGCCCTCAGCCTCTGGTCTGTCCCTGTATGGATGAAGTACGAGGTGCTTAAACCTCATTGTTCTGAAGCCCCCATGCAATTCCTGGCAGTTCTGCCTAAGTTCATGAAAAATTCCCATTGGTAGCAGTAAACCCCATGACTCAGAGGCAGTTAAAGCTAACTAAATAAATAGCCCATGCTGCTGTATGGATTTAAGTAGGAATTAACATCTTTCTGAATTATTTATATTGTTTGTCTATTAGAACAATGTGAGACAGTAAACAGTGAATGATTTTGGAACTACAGGGAAGAAATGCTTTTTCCAGGCAGATACTTATCTGTTGACATGTCCTCCTCCATTAATTCAGATTACGCTTTTGACTTGCCTTCTGAAAACTATTCATTCATTTTAAGGTTTGCACCTAAAAGTGGAATATGCTTGTGAGAAGCATTTAGAGAGCGGGAATTGTTTTCTGAGACCATTTGTGACTCTGGCAGGTTCAAGCTCTCATCTGATTTACCTTCCTCAGTTGGAAGCTTGCAAGGAGATTGATACCTCTGGATTGTGGGCTATTCCAGCAGTGACCCTGCTGTGTCACACAACTGGCTAGGAGGGGAGCCAGGTAGGGACAGAAATAAGAAACCTCTTCTCATTTAGTCCTTTCTTATGTGTGAGAGAAGAAATAAAAAAGAAATCACAGCTACCATTAGGAAATTGAAGTCATCCTGATAATCTTAAGAGTATTTGCCCTGCTTTGGTGCTTCCCTTGCTCTGCAATTGTCTGCCTGCTGGGATTTCACTTCTTATTAAACCTCCAATTAAGATTTCCTCAAAAGATAACGCTGGATCAAGTGAAGCATCCTCTGCAAGATGGTGTTGGAGTTTGGATGACATTGATGAGTCACTCAGCCCGACTCCCTGGGTTTATTGGATCAGGACTCTTGCTCTCCCTGGGAGGGGCAGCCTCCAGGGCTGAGTGATGTGTCGTCTCCCCATCCGAAACAGCTGATTCCAAAAACCTGTTCGGTTAGCACGAGACAGGCAGGTAACTTGGAAAAAAAATCTTGAAATCCCCCTCCTTGGACTGTGCATCCTCGGCTTGCTTTGGGCACTAGAGGGCAATCGCTTCTTGCTTTTTGCGAGGCAGCGCCTGCTCTCCCCTCGCTCCCGCGCACGCAGCCCTGCCTGCGGCCACGCTCCCGCCAGAAGGCTTCGAAAATCCCCAGGGCACGTAAAACACCTTAATTAAGACTCCTGTGTTTAAAATCAAATAAAAGCCAGGAGTTCTGCTTTAAGAAATGTACCGCTAGATCACCCTGGATGCTTTGCAAATGTTTCAGCATACACCTGTGGCTCAAGGGAATAGCTTGGGAGAAGACCTAAGATTGCACGTTTTTCCCCTCGGTGTTTGGCCCCGCTGGATCTCCTGGGTACTGGTACTGCAAGCTGTCAAAACAATAAACTTCACGAATATTATGGCTTACTAAAATAGGAGAAGCCCCCGACTTTATACTAGTCAAAACAAAACTATGGTCTTCATCCCTAACTATTTCCTCCCAGTAACACTGGGAAAATTTCGAGATAAAATACTAATAATCAGATTTCATGTTAGCTACTATCTGTTGTATGTAGGTTATAATTAAGTGCAAGTATTCCCGCTTATTGAGATGTATAATCATATAAGATTGATAAAGTATTTAAACTTGCATAAGGAAACCAGGCATTGGAGCAGACCTTTTTCAGTATGCACATTGTTTTTGAACTGCTCTGTTGAACTGATTATACTGTTCAGTAAAAAAAAAAAGAATGGTGTGAAGTAATTAAAGGTTATGAAAATAAATCAGCTATATTAGCCATTAGTGGAACTTTCTCCAAGGCATAATTAGAAGTTAAGTGCCACTTGTGCCTTTGAAACTCTCCCCCTTAAAGTTCAACACCTTTATATTTGCTCCAGAATTCAACCATCTTCGGAGAGTTCCTGTGATAGATTCATTTGAAAAACATGAAAATAGGCCATATTTCATAATTAGTGTTACTAATGGAGTTTCATTTTGGCAACTGATACTTGGGGTCCTGTGTTCCTGTGGTCACTGATGAGCATTCACTGACTCTTCAGGGGTAAAGCGCAAAGCTGGGCACATTTGGTCAAGGAATCTAGGTTACATTCATCCAGAGTTGGTCCTTCAGTAGATCTTGTCCATTCAGCCGATTTCCTCAATGTGGGGCCTTTCCCCAGCAAGAGCAGAACACTGCAGTACAACTGTGTTGTGATGTCAGAGACATCTGCAGGGACTCTAATTTTTCTTTAATTCAGGCAGCTGAAGAAAAATGGAGGTTTAAAAATTGCTGCCTCCTTGCTAAATAACACTTCCTGCTTGTCTGCAAAAATGCGTTTGATTGATGACTAAAGCATACTGATTTTGAAGATGATTGATTGGGAGATTAGGACTTGACTATTTAAAACTGATAGCACGACAGCAAAGAGAAACAGCCCCTTATTAATGCCATGTGTTAACTGTGCATCAGGAATTAAAGCTGACTCCCTCGTGGGCCACTTCCCATGGGCACAGCTTCCCCCAGGGCTCGATGCCTGAACAAGCAGACTTGGTGTGTGGGCTGGGGGAGCTCCTCTTACCTCCCATCAAGGGTAGGCAAAGGATCTCTGAGCTACTTGAGCTTATGGGAAGCAGAAATATTGATATTAAGCCATCAGCTGTGTTCGTTCACCCTGAGGATGGAGCTAATGGACTTGCCATCTGCAGCGGGTTCAGAGCGTGTCAGTGCTGACAGTGCAGAGCAGAGGGGCGGGACCCTCGTTGTTCCACAGCAGTGTGGCCATTCCTGATCTCCTGTCTGCACCAGAGTGCACTGCTGAGAGCAATTCACCTGGAGGCAGGCCAGAGCCTTCCCTTCCTTATGCCGGCATAAATCAGAAATCAGAATGTCTTTATTGTCTATATATAAAACTTCCCTTTAGGCTAAAAACCTAATGTACAGCCGTTCCTCTTTTCTTTCCTTTCTAAGCTTGTATGACTGCTGTCACTTACTAGCAGCCCAATGAATCATGATGCCTGCCTTGCTGCTCCTTGCATGGGACTCCTCATCAATTACAGAAACAAGCAACCTGATTTGAGTGATAAATGACTCCTGGTGACCATTAGCAAAAATTCAAGGTTTCTGTTCACTGCAGAAGGAAAAAAGACCATTTTTCTTTTCTTTCTCTCAGAAAAGTTTCCAGTAGATTTTTTTGACTGTGTTCATAAAACTTACATCCTCTTTGAAAGTAACTTTTTTTTCCATACTTAACAAAGATGCAACATGTTTTGTGTTTGTAAATGTGGCTTTGGTTGAGAGAGGTGTTGGTACCAGCTTCTCATAGCTCGTCACCAGGTATTGGAAAAATCTTTTTACCTAGGATAAGGCCAGCTTCTCAGCTGAAAAAGGTTGTTGCAGACCTTCTCACTTGTATTTTATCATTTCTGAGTGGAGAGGCTGCTCAGTATTTTCACCTCTTATTTCTTTTCAATGCATATCATGTCTAAGTTAAACCCCCAATTTTTTGGTATTTTCAGCCATTTGATCAAGTCTATAGTGCACATGTAATCTTGTGTGATTTCAGAAAGCTAAATGATGCCAGAGCGTGAAGTCAATAATCAATGAATACAAAGCAAAGAGTTTGAAATAGTTTAACTTGTGCGCTTGATGAAAGCTGGTGTGATTTTAGTGTGAAACAATATTTGGAAGGGAGCTGTTTGACCCTTCTGACTTCTATTTCTCTTTGGCTTTAAGCTTTTCCAGATGACTTCAGAAAGTGGTGAAAAGGCTCCCTGGTGGAGCAGTGGCTGTAGGGTGATTTGGAGATGAGTTTTGCTCACAGGGATATTCTCACATATGTGCACACCTGCGCACATGCACATCCTTTGGTTCCCCAGCCCGTATGTGACATTTCATGTTGCTTAGCTCCTAGCAGAAATGTGTTTTAAGACTTAGCCAGACCACACTTCTGCTGAGTGTTGCCTGTTGTTCAGCCTCCCTGCTTCCTTCTTCTGACCCATTATTTTCCAGCAGTCCCACAGTCATTTGGACCACCCAGAGAATCCCATAAATATCCCATCTGGGATGTTTCAGTGAGGCTTCCTCCAAATGGCACGATTTACGGATCTCTAATGTGTCAGTAGTTCTGAACATAACGAGTAGTTGTAATATTTCCTCAGACATTTCTGACTTGGTCTGGAGTGTCAGGAGTAGAAGTTCCTAGAAATCAGTAATTTAGGTATAGTCTGAGGAGAGCTGTGCACGAAGAGAGAACCGATAGATGTATTTTTTGTTTCTTGACAGAGTGGCTCTAGTGATCATCACAACAGATTAATGTTAGTGACCACACTCACCCTCTGTGCAGCCCCAGATGTTGTGTGGTGATACCAAAATTATCACAATACATGTAACATTTTGATGTCACCAGGCAAAACGCCTCTGAGGCCAGATTTGAAATAATTTAATGAGAGTTTTAGATGTACCTTCTCAATGCAGATTCTAATAAATGTGCCCATCTAGTGTGGGTGATGGTATTAAGATCTATCACTTCTCACCAGTAACTCACCAAAAATTCAAAAAGCTGAATAGCATTAAAGGGTACAAGCCTGACTTTCTCAAGGTCACTCAGACACCCGTGGCTGAGCTAGAAGCAACAGCCCCGTGCCCTTGCATAATGCCCTTCAGCAGCTGTTTCCAACCCTCATGGCATGTGTAGGAAAGTAAAAGGCTGAAAAGGTGGTGTTGAGAGATAATCTGAAGGTCAGCAGCTTACTGTCAAAGCCATGGTGACAGAGCCAAAATGTCACGGCAGGGAGTTGGGCCTGGGATCACAGAGATGCATGTGCCCTGCAGGACTAAGTCCTTGCTTTGCTGTCCTAGTGGGATTAATGGAGAGTGCAGGTGAAATTACCATGCTGTCAGTGCTCCAGCCCTTGTGAATGAAGGTGGGGAATAAAAGCAGGCTTTGCATGGTGTTCTGAGGCAGCCTACCAAACATTCCCCCTGACTTGATGCAACAAATCTCCTGCTCTCGCTTGGTTAATGGCTCTTCATCACTTTTCAATTCATAGTTTAATGCTTCAATGGAAGCCAATTTGAATTCATTTAACTCCGCAAATAAAACTTTTGTGAGTGGCTGTATCAGATGTTTTATTATAGTCCATCTATTCTGGTACTGTTTTCCACTTTCATAAGGCCATCAATTAGCTATCCAGTTCCAACAGAATGATTTGTGTTGTGAACTCAGCTGAGAGACAGCATTTGTCCAATAGAATGGCTGCTTAACTAGGACTCCTTAAACTCAATCAGTGCAGTAGCCAAACTGTACACATTGTTTGATTGGGTGGACAAGCTAAGCGATTTAACAAAAATTGCTAAAAGCCTTTCTATAGTTCTATTAGCAACCAAGTAACTGCAGATTTTCTGTATTGATTTTGAAAATTTACCAAGGATTACAGATTTGTGGGTGATTACAGAACTACTTTTTGGAGGTTTCTTACACACAAAAAAAGAGATCTAGTCCCAGGCTCTGGAACAGCCTGTTAGAAACTAAACCATTTGGTCTTTATGCCTTTTTTTAGTAGTTAATTGTTTCCCACGCTTTCTGTTGTCCTATTGCTTTTCTGGGAGCTAAAAATGTTTGCCACCATGTGAGATAATTAAAATGTGTCCACTCTTATACCAATGCCAATATATTTCACTGAATAACATGTTTTATGGTGTCTGTATCCTGTCACAGGGACTATTTGTGAGCAAGTCAGATGTGGTCACATCTGTGCTAGGAATTAAAAGGAGGCCACTGACTTATTTCAGAGGGACTACTGCTGTCACATAGTAAAGATCTATTGCTACTGCAGAGGAAGTCTATTGAAACCCAGATAACAAAGACTTTGTACTTAAATCTTTAGTACAGCACATTTGCCACATGGAAGTTAAACAGAGGTTTATTCCAAGTTTGCTCAAGCCTGGTTCCAGTCACTCAGTTTCCAAGCTCTGTATACATTAATTCTCATTATAACAGCTTCCCTTTACTTATGAAGTAATTTCTGCTGGAGTCCCCTATCCCCATCTTTGTCGTCACTGGTTGAAAGGTTTTGTTATCATTGAGAGGATTTGGTAGAAAAAGCAGGAGAATACACAGAGTTTGGTCCCACCAATCTCTGATCAGAGCAGATGTGTGGGCTGGAGCATCATCCCAGCCACCAGCGCTGGTGACAGCCTGGCAGGGCTTGGCAAGTAGTGGCTTTCAAGCGAAATGAAGCAAGGAGAGTAAATGAAGCCAGGGTGACCCTCCACGTGTGCCTTCTCTTTTTTTGTGTGTGTGCTTCTTGGACTTCCAAACAGCTTCTAAAGGGGAAAATTCAGTCACTTCCATCTTGCTCATAAATACTTGCATTTACCATTGCTTTTATTGAATAGCAGTTTGGGAGCAGGAAGTTAAGTTTATATTATCTCTCCTGTCTCTTCCTAGTCTTAGTTCTAGACTAGGTTCTAGGCAGTCCTTCAAGAAAATTTTGAGTCTTAGTGCCAGTTCTTTACAGGCCAGATGAGCTTTTAGTGCGAACCACTTAGGGCTGCACATATGACTGTTGTCAGTAAAACTAATCTAAACAGAGAAATTTGGTCAGGTAACAAAAATACTCCAATATCCAAGAGACTTTCCCTTTAATGTACTTAGGTATTGCAGACAAGACAGTCAGAGGAAGTTTTATGCAAGATTATTAACACAAATTCACATTCTTTCCTTGAAATGACTGGAGGGAGGCTGTTTGCCTATCAAGAGGAAAAATGCTTTATGGTGAAAAGATAAGGCAGGGAGTGAGTAGAACCTTTGGTTTCTGTCTCTGCCACCATCATGTTTTGCCCTCTGAAGGCCACTGATTTTTTTCAGTATTTCATTTTTCCTGTTTGTTGAGGGAATACTAGTCTTTTCTACTTCTACATGGCCATTAGCTGTAAAATGCTTTATGATGATTCATGTTTGGTTCAGATGTGTGTAATGTGGATATTGCAAAAGGTACTTTTGGGAAAGCCAGTGCAAAATTCATAATTTCATGTGCAGGCAAATGTGTTTGCTGTGCTTGCTTCCTTTTTCTTCTTTTTCTTAGTACCCTGGTTAAATTCCTTTGTGTTTATTCCTGCCACTGCTTTATGGGGTTTCTCCGAGAGAAGCCACTTTGTCAGCCAAATGAAAGATCTCTCCAGAGATTTCTGGTATGTCATCTGTGACCTACAGATACTGTTTTGCTCTTGGTTCAAAATATAAACAAATGTTTCCTTTCAAAAAATCTATTCTTTGTTTTTCTCGATAAAGTTCAATTTGGAAATGCCACTGGTAGGATAAGGGTCCTTCTTGGGAATTCAAGGGATTTTTTTGTTGAGTCACGCTGAGCTCAGAGACTGGAACCAGAACTAATACTATTAGAGCTCTGTGATGAAATAGAGAGGCTTTGATTAACCTCTTGCTTTCATGAAAAATCTCTGTTTATTGAACTACTGAGGCATTAACTTATTGTTGAAGGGGGAGAGTGTGGAATAAAAAAAAATCCAGATGGTTTTCAGTCTTTCTGAACATACTGCCCCTGAATCACGCTGGAATTGCCTTTACAATCCTGTTCTATCCGGGGGGCTGAGTGCATAACTCTACTTGGTTTTCAATAAGAATCTCCAGGATGTGTCACGGACAGGGAAATCCAGCCTGGCTTTCTGGGTTGTGGAAGGGGCTTACAAAATTATGTCTCATCACATAATATCTTGTAATCCAAAGAGCTCAGTTTTAGGTAACATATACAGAGAGACTATTTCCTGCCTGAACAAAAATATTTTTTTTCCATGGAGGAGAAAGCCTTTTAGGGGGTCCTTCAGTTAAAAATCTGACTATGCAGAATGATTGCTTGTGATTGATGCAGGCACATGGAGCTTGCACCAAGGGTGATGGAGAGTTAGTCTGACGGGAATCTGATATTTCGAGGTATGCATGGCTCGCTTTGCTTTCCATGTGGACATTGCATACGACAGAATTCTCTTTAACTGTGATTTTTGAGGTACAAATAATAGTACCATGCCCTTCTTCAGATGATTAATTCGCCAGGATTCTGATGCACAGTTCCACCCTAAACAGCAGGACCCTATGGGGGGAGAATAGTGAAGCCCTAAATAAAATTACAAATACACTCTATGTAGTAGTAATGAATAAAAATGCCCTATAGGTATACCAGCTATTTAGGTGGATAGAGCGCAGGTAGTCTAGCAAAATATCAAGGCAGAGGACCCTGCTTTTTTTGGTTTAAATTAAAAAACCCCAAGAAGCTATGAGGGCTGTATAATCAAATGTGATCAATAAGTCTAATTTCTGTATCTTACCCAGAAGCCTAGAACAGTGCACTTTCCTCTCATTTTCAAAAAATTTCTCTGTGAATCGCTGACCACCTGCCCTCCCCTCTGATGCTTTAGGGGGTGATCTATATCCCAGTGAGAGAGAATAAATTCAAGAATACCCTGAGGGTCTGGAACTTGAGCTCTGGCCTCTTCCTTGCACAATATGGTCCCACAGGAAAGGACAAGATGTTGGCTAAAACAGCCCCTGAAAGTAGAACACAGAAGAGGTGGGTGCATATTTCATGACAGACTGTTTTAACTTTCCAAACAGCCGCCTCTTTTACGGCCAGCAGCTACTATTAATTATTTATCAGAACACTTATTTATACACTAAAAGCTAAATGCAATCCTTTCAGTGAAGCCTGGCAGAGTGGAGGCTGGAATGAGTAGCTGTGGATAGTCCTTCAGGAAGAAGGTTTCATGCAGAGCTCTGCTCAGGGAAGAGCCTGTCCACATTATTCTCTCTGCTGTTTGTTCCTGGTGATGATATTTACATATGTAAATATCATCAGCTATTAGTAAGAGTCTCTAGCTGTGGGGGTGTCAGCCTGATCTCCCTTGGCCAGGCTAAGTAAGCCAAGGACAGTTCTTATGTCACCAGCATCCAAGGAAGAAGAGGGAATCCCGTCCTGTTTGCTTCCTTCCTCATGGAGGAAGCCCACCCTGCCCTGGCTTCTACTTCTGTATTTGCTTTGGCTCTGTAAAAAGACTCATATCCTTGCAGCAGAGGAGGGAGGATTAACTTGCTCCCTTTGCCACCACTTGGGGAGAGCAGTTGTGACCCCTTCGGTTGCCAGAGGGAAGGAAATAGGCTTAAATACTTCTCAGTTCCTTTCAGAATTGAGTTTAAATGGCCATCCACAACTTCTGATGCCAGTGTTTTCCTCATCAAATACTGACATGGTTTCTACACTGGTGTGCTGTTGCCATGTAATTCTGGTGGCATTGCTGTTTAGGTAAAATATTATTATTTTTCTATAGCAACTATTAATTTCAGTAGAAATTCTGATTCCATTGTAATTGTTCCTGACAGTAGTTGTAATAAATGTTTGGGATTGATGTACATGATTTTCATTTTCTTCCAAAACCTGATGCTTTTAATTGCTCAGTTTTTCTAATTTAAATGTTGACATAGATGGAGAATTGATTCTGAATTTCTAGCTAGTGCTCTTCTAGAAGGTGGTTCACCTTCGTGAGGGGCGTTGCTTTAACATCTCAACAGGAAAAGGAGACTTGTTGCTGTGAGATGTGCATTCCTCAGCCTATCTCAAAATGGGAGACAGGACTCTGACAGTCCACCCAATTTCCAACAGAGACCCTCCTCTTCCTAAGAGTCCAGCCCTTCCACCTGCTCTGATAGTCCTCAACTGCATCCTGGGCCTGAGAACAAGGGATCTGATAAACCGCCACCTTGCACTGTCCTCGTCAGCACTTGCACGTGGTTTCAAGCCAGGCTCTCCTAGCCTTGGAAAGGGTGGAGAGCCCCTGGCTCACCCTAAGCTCGATGCCTGGTTCCTGAAATGACTCCCCAGGCTGGGCAAAGTGCACTATCTGCACAGTTCTGAGCTAACCTTTCCTTCAGCCATCCAGGCCCCAGCTTGCTGCTCTTAGCCTAGAAGTTGCTTTGTTCAGAAAAGCCAACTTTGCGGCTATGGAAAGCAGTCTCTTGGATGCACCTATGAAGCTGCAGAAAGAGGGCTGGAATTAGGTACTTTTTAAGATACCTCCCAACCCAAACCGTTCTTGGATTCTGTGATTATGGGAGCTTTGCAAGGCAAACACTTGATGGAAGCAAACAGCAGTGTGTAATGTGCAGCTGAAGCTCAGCCAGCCCTATGGTCATAGAGGCAATCAAAGCAAAATTGTTTGTGGGCTAAATCAGAATGATTTGGAACAGAAATTATTATATTTTTTTTGGTACAAGTTCATTATATGGTTTCCTTTACTGCTTGTGGAAAACTGATGAATTTTCTGGGGACATAGAGTTAAATGCAATTTTTTGTTTATTTCACTGAAAACTCATAGTCAGAACTAATAGTAACTCATCAGCATTTTTTGTGCTCAGTATTGCCATAGGTTTGCAATATATGGCCACATTTTCCTTAAAGTATCTCATTATACTGCTGGGATAATTCCTGTACTGCAACCTTATAGAAACCATCTTTACTATTAGCATATTTTTATCCTGCTCATAGTGAATATCGTAGTTGAACTCTAGAGCAGCTCGTGATTCCTGCATGGTGCTAAGTCTGATCATGGCCATTACAAAGAGTGATACAGCAGATATCACAGCCTTTAAACACACCCATAAAGTTTTAATAGGATTTCCAGAACTTGATAGTATGAGTTAACAGGGTGTTCAGGCTGAAAAGGATTTGTCTGTGGGGTGGGGGGGTGTGTATGTACGCTCAAGCGGTCAGTCACTGAAGCATCTTCTGCTTAAAACATAAAACCCTTGGAATTTGATTTACTCTGATAAAATGCAAGTTAGAGGAGCATTTCCCCAGCCTTGCAGAAGAGAGTGGTGTCAACACCACATTAAGGTACTCCTGCTTTCAATTCTGAGGCTTTCAGACATTAGGCATCTATTATGAATCAAAAAAAAAAAATGGCCACATTCTGGGGAAATGGCACAAAACCTAATAACAGTCTTAAACTTCTGCACAGAGCAATGTCATTAGGAACATCTAACCCAATTGAGCAGATCATAGTATCTGATTGCTAAGATTCAGGAGAAAACTCGAAGCCAAGAATTTTCTTAGTTAAATGCGACTTGGCAGTTCACACCCCACCCCCAGCCCCTCCTTTAGAGCAGCATTTCCAAAAGCAAGGCAGAGAGTGCAGCTTGGTGGAGGGGAAAAGGTGCATGGGGGAAGTGTACTGACAAGATGGAGCAAGCCAGGGAGTATCTGAAAACATTGCCAACTATTGAAACCTTATGAGCAAGGAGATCCTGCTGTCCTTCCAGAGGCTGAACATTTATGGCAGGAGGATCATCATTTAAACTACTGAAGAAGTGGGGTGAAAATGAGTTACTTCTCTTTTTATCTTGTTCTCTGAGAGCATTCAAAGCTAGGAAAGGTAGAGTAACCTGCTAGAGGGGGTAGGCCAGATTCTGCAGCATTTATGCACATGGAGGGAAGGAAGGAGGCTTCAAGCAATGCAAATGAGAGCCGCAGGGGTTAGTAAAAAATGACCTGGTAAATTCCCTGGGGAAAAGAGAACTTCATGAGTGTGGGGTTTCATAGGTATGTGTGGTTACAGCAGTGCAGTGCTTGTAGGAAGAGACTTCTTCACCTCTAAGCATTTTTCTGCGAGTGTTCCTTCCCACCAGCAGTGACTTGGAGCTCGTGTGCCAGCTGTAGGATAAAAACACTGGGCTGCTGCTGGGCTCGGGCTCTGTAGGATCTGAAGAGCCCACAGTGATTTCTTCAGTTCACCTCTTACTACCTCTAACAATCCTTGCTTCTACTTTATAAATGACCAGGCTGTTTAAAAAAAAAAAAAAAAATGTTGCTGACAGGTGTTGTTTGCTATCAAACTGCTGGAGGAGAGCAGATCTGTAGGTTTTGGCTTCCTCACAGTACAGTTTCTCTTACTTTAGTGCATATTTAATAGATCTCCATAGAAAGATTCTACCATGTCATTTTAGTGCAGTAGTTCCTCTGAACTTTGCTAGATGGTAGCAAATAAAAGCCAGGGATGTGGAGTAGACTAAAGAAGCAATTGTATCCTCTTTCCCCCTCACATAACTTCCCATGCTCTCGCTTCTGTGGTCCTTCATATATTTAGGCAGACAGCTGTTTCCCTCGGAAACCGCCTCCCTTTACATCAGGGGCACTTGCATGCAAACGTGGCAAAGACTATCTCAAACTTCCAAATAATCCTTGGAATGCCAGGCTCTAGGCAGCTTTCGGAAGCACTTACTATGCATAGGTTCCAAACAGATCATTTGACACACTCTGGATATTTATACCTGCTCTGAGTATAGGCACTGTCTATGTGGCTGTACAAATATATACCCAGAAACAGAGGTTGAGAAGCTGAACAATAGCTTACCTAAAGAAGGATTTCTTTTCCTAGCGTGCAGCAGAGAGACGTCTGCTATTCAAAGCTCTTCACAGGGCTCCAGGTAAACTAGGGAGAGTTTTCAGTTGCCAGCAGCTGTCTGAGCAGCATCGCAGGAAGGCTCCTCTCGCTCCAGCCCCAGTCACTGAACTCTACCGGCACAGTCACATCTCATTTATACCCAGCCTGTCCTTTTCGGAGCGAGCAGCTAGCTGGAATGATTCAAACCTCTGCCCAGCACACCGTTCAAAATGCAGCTTCCTTCTCGGACACGGGGATTACGCCGGGGAGCGGTCAGGCTCCGGCGGAAAGACTGCGAGAACTCTTGAATCACCCGAGGAGCAGCTGCTCGCGGTCCTGCCGCCGGCGCCGCGCTCCCGTGTGCCCGAGTCAGCCTCCGTCTCCCGCCGATCTCCAGGAGTAGCGAGGCGGCTTCGCAGGGCTGTGATTGGCAGGAGCTGCCGATTCCTGCCGCTAATCAACCCGCAGACTTTCAAGGACTCGGAGCCGTTCTGATGTCATTCCGGCCGAGGGGGGGATGCTTCGCGAGGACGCCACGGCGGAGGCCAATTCGGAGACGAGCCGCATTCCTCTCCCACCGCCCTGATGGATTCCGTGCTCCGCGAGGATTTGCATAATCTGTCATTGTGCGGCTGGACCACCTCCCCTCCCGCCCTCCCAAAATGCGGGAGGGAAGTGCCGCTTCCACCTCCCGGTTTTACACCTGGAGTCTGCAGCGGAAAGCCTAGGAGAAAGGAAAAGTTGAAAGAATCATTTTTTAATGATTCAGGAGGATGCTTGTGCCCCCAGTGCCTCCCCATCACCCCTCACCGTCTCCAGATGCTAAAAGAGGCTTAGTGAAATCCCAGCACTGGAAGGCTTTTTGGTTTCTACTCTTGTTAGGTCACCCTAAGATAAGATCACCTGGTACAGTAAAAGGTGGGTTTTAGGCTATGACCAAAATCAAGCAGGGGTCACTCAGAAAGTTTGCTACAAATGATCACCCCGGCACCAACAAATATTCGGTGCTCGGAGGTGAAAAGTATTTTCTTGCTGTATGTGACACAAGTTCCACCTATTTGTTGCATAATTTCTTATTACAATCCTTCATTTCATCCAGCTAGAGATGAAACCTACCTCCACAGCCAAAAAACATGATTGCTATGTGACTTCAAATTATATTACAGAGGCAAAACTAAACACTTTCTATATTAAAAGAATTAGATTTTATTCCAATCTAATTTTCAATTTTTGCCAGCTTGACATCTTTCACTCCAAAACCCTTCTTTGTACAATACACCTTGGAATTGAAATTCAGCCAATTCTGTGCAGCAAATGTGAGGAGAAAATAGTTTTGTTCAAGGAGACTGGGACAAACCCATTCTGAGATGATGAATGACGCTGTAAACTCAGATTTGAATCATAGGAGGGTCAGCTCAACCTTTCGTTGTTTCCAAAACAGTGTAAATAAATAGTGCTCCATGCAGTTCACCATTTACATCCTTCATCTGGGACCTTCTACAAGAAGAGCTGGTGGCTCTCTGTGAATATTCAAGTTTTAAAGATGATAGAGATTCTGAACTGGGGACTAATTGATTCCTTCTGGCTAAATTAGAAACTGAGGGAAAATTAAAATTCAAGCTGTCTGAGTAATTTCCTGTGATTTCTAATTACAAAGCACTTGCTGGGAGATCTTTTAAAAATTCCTTGCACCTATGGCCCAGCTCTGGATTTGGGATTTGTTTTCCAAAGACTATTGTGAATGTTGGGTGCAGGGATCCCACTGCAACTGGGTGGTGAGCAGGTGCCACCTTGCATCCTGTGTGAACGTCGGAGCTTCAGTCAGGCTGTAAACTAAAATACCCAAATTGAGGTAGAGACTCTCTTCCCAACACAAGGAAATCTTCTGGCGCAGTTTGTCCGAAAACTGCCAGAGCTTCCCATTGCTAATCTGATGGTGTGAAAAGAAAAAGCCCAGTTGTTTGTGGCTCTTTGTACTGCCATCCTTTGCTCCTGGCTGCACTTGGAGCACCGGAGAGGCATCTGTGAGCGGGAGGGTTTGGCTACGGGACAGCTATGCTGCTCCAGATGTGGTGGGAGCAGCGCTCTGCCCCTTGGAAGCCACCATCACAGATGTTCCCAGGCAGGCCAGCAGCCAAGTGGTTGCACAAACTGTTGAGAGTGCGTGAATTAATTCAGATGCTCAAGTCATTCTTTGAACTGCAATCCTTGGCTTAAGCCCCACTGTGCTGGGTGAATTCAGTATGAAGGAGCAGGGCTGTAGATTCACGCTGCCTCTGGAGCTGTTTGCTCTGCTGGTGATTCATTTTAAGTGCTGGATCGGGAGAATGACTGTGCCAGGGTCTGCCCTCATGAGAAACGTGTGGGAATCTTTTGGCGGAATTGCTCCAGCTCTGTGTAACAGAAGGAGCACACCAACTCTTGGGAGAAAAGAGTACAGTTTGAATTTTCACTTCCCTCTCGTTTGGGTACTAGAGAGATTTGAACTTTTCCAGCTTGGTCACAAATGCACTCAAGTTACCTAGAATGTCCTCCTGATCATGATATAATTCTCAAGCTCTGCTTGAGTGAAAAATAGACAAGAAAGAAAGCAGGACAGCAATAAAGAGAAATTAAATGTGGATGGAGAGAAACAAGAAAATAAGATAAATGCTAGTAATAAAATGCTGTATTAGTGAAGCAGCACACTTATGCTGAGATCCTTGCCACAGGATATATGTTTTTCTGGCTCTTAACCTGCAGCACAGATTTTGCATTAGGTGTTGTACATTATTCTGTACTTGTTAATCCTCATGTGGTTTATTTCCTCCCTGTATCACAATAGCTAGGCAATCACAATAGCTTATTCTACTTACTTTGGTAGTGCAAAAACTATAGATGAAACCTACCATTACTTTGGCCAAAACTTTGTGAAAAACGTGATTTTCAGGTTTTGGGACTGTGAGTTTGATGGTGGTTGGGTTTTTTGGGTGGGGGTTTTTTAGGTGGTTGTTTGTTGTTGTGCTTTGCTGGTTTGGTGAAAGTGTGTGTTGATGTGTTCTGTCCAAATCTTCTTGCAGCTTACACAACTCTCACTACAATGTCTGTACACACATTTAAAGACTTCATCTTCACATCACCAGATGTGGAAAACACAATTCCTGCAGTTCTGTGGTTACAAACACAGAATCCTAGAACCATTTAAGTTGGAATAGATCTTTAAGATTACAGAGTCCAACTATTAACCTAGCACTGCCAAACCTACCACTAAAATGTGTTCCGAAATATGATGCAGAGTAAGGAAATCCTCTCAGAAATTAGTGTGCAAACACATGGTATCTCCCTGGTTCACTCTTCCAGACTGTCTGGAAACTTTCAGTGAAGTAATCTGGATCAATGTTCTGTTGCTTCTATGTCGAATTTCTGTTACCTGGCTGCTCCCAGCCTCCTCATCTGTTATTTTAGTGCTCTGATGACACTGGAATAGGCACTACCTACTTCTCCTCTCAAAAACCCTCTCACAGCACCAAGGCTACCCTTCATAATTAACTGCAATACATAGAACCTTTTCTTTCAGCTAAAGACACATTTATGGTCTTTACCAAAAGAAAGACGGCTTTTGACACTGAAGTTCATAATGAGTTTAAGAAAACCAAAAAATTACTATTCCTGGAAGAACCAGCTTTTTCTTGAGCTGTAGAGACTCCTTATGAACCTCCCTCTAATTAAACAGCAGTGTGTCTGTATTAGACACACAGAGCAGTTCCTCAGATGGTGTAAATTGTCAAAACATCCATTGATTTCAGAGGAACTATGACAACTTATAAGAATTATAGATTAGTCTTAATTCTCCAGCAGCAACTTGAGATATGCAGAACTTAATTATACTCACATCAAAAGTGCAAGAAACATAAAGGTATGCCAGAATGTGGTTTGGGTTTCTTTGCGTATTCATATATTTCATTAAGCAAAGTCTATTTTGTTTTCTTGATATCTCAATAAGTTGTTAGTTTTTCTTTTGAGTATTTTGGCTCTGGCTCAAAATGTGTTATAGATTTTGCAGAATCAGAAGTGTCGGGATGAAATATGGATACACTTGGAGCCGAGTTTCATGCATTAGAACTCAGTTAAGGCATTCATGTCTTCTACTGGCACTGCCTGGATTGTTGTGGGTTATTCCTATTTCCCAGATGTCAGGGGAGAATATGCTGCTAGTGGTCCACTTAAGCATGAAGTGCTGATTTGCAACAACATCAACAGCAAAAATGCTGCTCAGTCCTCAAGTAAAATTAAAAAATGTGGAAAATAGCTAGATTCCCTGGCTGCTGACTTTCTCCAGCTATACAATCTCTTTTCCAGCTTCTATTATTCCCTCTTTATGTCTGGACACACTTGTACAGATGATAAAGGCAAATCAGTGGATACTAGTTCTGTAATGACCTTTATCTTATACTTTTATTCCTCTGTAGGGTGACTTTGATATCCTTGTGTGGCTTTGTTCCTGTATGGCTTTGGATGTATTAGTTTCAGGGAGTGTGCTGATGGAAACTAATGTGGAAATATCTGTTAAACCAACATACATTCATTTACATCTAGCATTAGAGCTGCTCCATATATCTCTAATTACGTTACTGTTTTATGTCTTAAGTGCTTACTCAACTATGAAAATATAAATGCAGTGTCTTAAATACTCTTATTGAGATACCATCAAAGCAAAAAAAAAAAAAAGAGTTTGTGCTTAATCCGCAGCCTGATTTTTGTCACCACTTCCCATGTGTGACACTGAGACAAGCGTTCGTGATGTGTGAGAGAGACTGATGTCTTTGTGTTTCCATAAAGCCTTTCGGGCTCTGTCCCACAATTTTCCTAACAGAATCCTTCCCAGGAAAATTTCTGGTTCTGCTTTGGCCTGAAGTAGCAGACAGCTCCTGGGAAGTCAAAGAGGGTAGGACTGGAGCTTAGAGAGAGAAGAGCTTTTTCCCAGACCACACTTGTGTAAGAGCTGTGTCCCCTTCTGTCTGTTTTCAGGATGACTCTCCTTTGACCTCCCTGCTGATAAGCAAGCCAGTCTAGTTTTGTAAATCCTTGCAAAACCAAGAGTAAAAGCAGGTGCAGGTCCCATTCATCCAACTGCCTCACCCAGAAAAGCTGGCTGCTGCCCCCCCTGCAATGCAAATTGTCACAAATCCAGATCTAGGAACTTTGGTTATGCCCTCATTTTCCCTTTCTGTGAAAACACAGGGAATCATGTGCTGTGTGACTCACAAAGGTTGTGCTTCATCAGAGACCATGCCAGGGTTTCCCTGGCCCTCAGTAGTGCAGACAGAAGTGTTGTCACCCCGTGGGGCATCTGCCCCCAGCCTGAGCTCAGGCTGAGTGAGAACTGATGTGAATGGTAATGCATTTTGAACAGCACTTCTTGACAGCACCTGCAAAGGGCTCCTCTCCTTGCAGGGCTGGGCAGTGCTCTGCTATTCCCCGTATGAACTTTAGCAGAGCTATTCACCAGCCAAGCCACCACCAAAATGCTGACTGACGATTTCCATGAATTGGAACAATTATCGCTGCGTAACACCAACATTCTGCTGTGTGTCTGAGATGGAGCAGGGTTGCTAAGATGGGTAGGGGAATGGGGGCTTCTAATAAAGAACAGTGCAGGTCAGCTGCTGGCAAAGCAGTTATCATAAAGAGTATCTTCCATAAAATGAAGTGATAGCTTACAAATCCCAAACCCAAGCATTTCTTCTTTGATTATTAAAAACAAAGGGGCTCAAACTCTCGGTTTGATGTATTAAATGATTTTTTTTTCTTTAAAGAAATTTTGAGTTAGTCAAACTGGAATAATTCCTAAAGTAGCTTAATTAGACCAGAGCTCCAGTGGGAGTCCCCTTTAACATGTCTACAGAGACTCTTATAATACTCTAATCCACTTCTGAATAAAAGGTGGAACCAGGAATGGTCGTTTCAAAGGAGGAACTACAAAGAAGATTTATCTTTCTCTTTTTGCTCTTCTGTCCTTGCAATCTAGATATCAAGCTTCCATTGCATTCTAAGGATGACTTATTTCTAGATTAGCTAGCACAAGCAGAGCTTTTTATATAGTATAATTTAAAACTTAAAAAACCCTCAAAGTGAAAAATCTGTTACTAACGCGCTCCCAAACTGGTATTCTAGAATTACTGTAATAAACAGATCCTGTTGTACAGTGTTTTGTTTCACCTCCTAGCAATTTTTTAAAAAATTTAGGTCATCCTATTATAATTTGTTTTCCGCTTTATCTGGCACCATAGGAGGAGGCCTCATCCTAATGCTCCAGTAGGGTGGGAACTCCTGAAATGGGAAACGGAAGTATGCCCTAAGGTCTATTTTTAGGCTGATGTGACTAGGCTGTGCTTCAAAATAAAATTTAAAAAAAACCCCCACAGACCTGGGTTCAGCAGAAAGAATTTTTTCAGACTTGAAAATGCTGCAGTCTGACAAGGGAAATCAAGATCATGATGTTATATTTACTTTGAACTGGCCTTCTTTAGAAATGTGAAATCTCTCTGCAACATCTGCTAGAACAGAGTTAACAAGCTAAAGAAATGCTTTTAATGCCTAACTGCTATTGACTCCCTTTTCTTGAGGCAGGAACTGCTTACAGACTTTCAGCACTAACCTTAAAATATCAGGATGGTAGCAGAAGGAATGGTAGAGTTTTTCATTTTGAATACGCAATACAGTTCAGTGTGAACAATGCCCAGCTGTCATTGCTCTCCAATTATCTTTTGACTGAGATTTCTTTTTAAATGTATTTTTTTCTCATGGAAAGAAAACAAAGGTGACTTAATTAAAATCAGCAAAGAAAAACATGGATGGAATAATCCAGAGAGCACTCCAAGTGAATAAGAACTTGATATTTAACATTGTACTTCTTTATCATGCTTATTCCTACTTTACTCCTGGAACTAATGTTCAGCAGGTTGCATTTGACAATTTCTATAATGGTATTTTGGAGTTGCATCTTTGCTCTCTGAAGACTTTGGGGCACTTTGGAAATAACATTCCAAATGTTGTTTGTCTATTCATACCAGTGATGTGGCAACTGCCTTGTGTGCACTTTAAGTTTTGTTTATTTGTTGTTTTTAAGCATGACAGAAATGCTGACACACTTGGAGGAGGGCTTCTGTGAACTGAAATTATCACATAAAATCTAAATACCAGTAGCAGAGATATCTGTTACAATTTGAAGTGTAGGCTTGAAAGAAATCAATTAAATGATGAGAGGATAGTCGGTTGATTTCTCCTGGTGCCATAAAGCTTTTATGTTAAAGAGAGGTGTTTTAGGAAAGTAGATACTATGCTAAAACAAATTAATAGGACCAAAGACCAGCAGAGTGTGTATTTTTGTTGTAAATCTGTTACATCTCCGGCTCCCATAGAGGGCAACATTGTATAAAAGATAGCTTTAAGCCATGTGTTAGGGGTCTGCCAATTCATCTGTGTTGATATACCTTGAGGAAAATTGCTGTTACAGTAAATTTGATGGTGCATTTCCCTTCAGTCAGGCTGTGACTAATACACATAATAATGCACGCCAAACCACATAACAGAGCCTCATTAAACATGAAGGAAATTAATTTTGTAGATTACCTAATTGTAGGTTGTAGGGGGGAAAAGTCCCATTTTAGCTCACAATGTTCTGTTCAGTAACCAAGTCACAGCAAGTGTGCCCTCCTTTAATACAGGCGCTTGAACAAACCTGTGAGACAAAGGCCCCAAGTTTGCATTGTCTGTCCTGGAAACAGGGTTTGTAGAGAGATGTGTCCAGGATATGTGAAATCCTCTGCATTTCTGATTGGATCCCATGTTTCTTTCCTGTGGGACACATGGGCAAAGTTATCATAATGGTTTCCTTTACTTTTGTGCTTTTCTGGTTTTGTGGTGTTGTCAGCACAAGGCCCTGACTTTCATCTGTCTCAACCCCCTGGGTAGTTGGAGCACTGAAAGATCCATGCCCCTTTGAAACAAGTTCCTATCCTAAATTTCTCTCCTATACTTATTTACTGCCTGAAATTTCTCCTACCTTATCCTGCCTAAGTCGTGGAAGTAGAGAGATGGCTAAATTCTTTTTATTACATCTCTCCTCCAGTAGTGACAAGCCCCGCTGTAAATGTTGTACTGAACCCTGGCGCTCAGTCAGTGAGGCTTAAATCCACAGCACTACTTGTTTCACTGACTGTTTCCAAACAGAAGTGATCCAGGGAGTCTTACCGCAGGTTCTTGTTGCTGGCATCTTGGAATTCTTCACAGAATAGGAAAGAAAAGTAACCAACAGGGACAGAAACCAGAGATATAAAAAGGAGTAGGAAAAAACCAACCTTTGTCCAGGACTTGAATCTGGGCTATCAAATATTTTGGTGTATGAGTGGGTTTGGGTTTTTTTCTTTTTTACTCTGAATTAAATTTTCCATCCGGCTTTTGTGTACCTGAGGCCAGGTCCCCTCCTAGGAGTCCAGATGCATCCCTAGGGGCTCTCCTGTTGCTGATGTGGAAGTCTGTGCTGGCAGCCAGTGCCTTCTCTCTGGAGCCATATGTTTCATTTTCTGCTCTCTGCTACTTCAGGAATCTGGGAAGAGTGGGAAAGAGCAGGTTGTGGCTGCCTGTACTAGTCAGGGTCCCAAAATAGGTAGATTCAATGAAAGAGAAGAATTACAGGAAACTCACAGTTAATGTAAGGGTCTGTGCTCTGTAAATGACAATTTTCAGCTCTTAACTAATGTGATATTTGGCAGAGTGGGTTTTTCTGCACTTCTGCGGAGTTCACGTCTCATTAATTTGCACATTCAGTGGTTATTTAAAAGTGAGTTAATGACACCTCCTTGCATTTGTATCCATCAATCTTATATGATCCTTATTTAACATGGAGCACACAGTGGAGTGTTTCTCCACAACCATTTCTTGGATTTCAATATTTGTATGCTCTCAACAGACATGTTGTTTAACACTGGTTAAACAATTAAACATTTTCAGCTTCTATAAACACAGTAGGGAAAATAAACACTTCCCAACACACCTCTATATCGGGGAACACAAGAATACATACATTAGATCCAAAAGAACAGTTAGAAAGGAGATCTGATAAATTTATTTGAGGCTTTCTAGAATGACATGAACACTTGACATTTTTAATAACGTATTTCTTGATAATCAATAACTATCCAACACCGCTGTTCTTTGTACTGCTGTTATTTTGCTGCTAATAAGTCATTGGAATGACATTCCAATGCAAAACATTTATGGAAAATGAAGATGAGTCAGTAGCGTACATTGAAAACGGATATAAGTCATAAATAGGAGTTCTGATTATGGCAGTGGATCTGTCTTCCATCAAGAAGGAATGAGGTGTGGAGTAAGGACATTAGTATGTTCTTCAGAGCTCTGCTCTGTATGGAAGTACAGCCAATTTGCATAACCTCTGGGCTTTGGATAATCCCCCTGTAACCTGGATGTAAGAATTTTAGGTTCATTGTAAAGCTCCATAATTTGAGAAGCTTTGCACACGTTGGTGAGGAGAATTGTAACACCACTTCTAGAACTATTGAAATGCTGCCAACAGAATTATGGTTGGAAGAGGAAAAGCTAACGTTTGGGTTATAAATGGGAAACCACATAGTAAAGTGCATCCTAAAAGTTTAGTCATGCCAAAGATTGACTGAAGTTGTGAGTTTTGAGGTTTTATGTCTGATTGGTAGCAGCTTGCTGCCTCTCAGTGGTGGGGTTCTTTTTAAGAACTTCTCATTTTGACTTTTTGTGGAAAATCAGGTACACTCTATATTTGCACATAGAGCGTAAGAGTAGGGAATTATTTTCATTCTGCACAAGCCTGGAGGTGGAAGCTCATTTGAGGGCACTCCAGAAGCTTTCCATCCTGCCTTGTGGTCCTGCCACAACGGAGCCATCTGTCCTGGGGCTCTGCTGGCACAGGGGCTGTGGGTGTGTCAGCGCCCCGGGGGGTCTGAGCACCCTTGGCCCCAGCTGGGGCCCCGCAGGCGGTGGGGAAATGGCAGGGGTGAGAGCAGCAAGCTGTCAGCTCTTCAGCCTCTTACACAGCACCGGAGCTGGAAGCCCTCCACGTCCCTCACAAGCAGAGCCATCATATTAACAGCCAGGTCTGCTCAGTCATTTCCTGCCCTTTCATCCCAACCCTCGTCTTCCATAGGCACTGCAAGTAGGGCTGACAGGGACCCAGATTCCCTGGACACATCTCTCGCATTCCCATGTTAACAAGGATCACACACAGCTGCAGAACCTGCAGCGGCGTATTTGGAACTGATTTTGTCTAATAGAGACTTAGATGTCTTCTGGTGTGTTGCCTGTGAGGCTGACTGCTCAGGAGGGAGAACAGGTGAAAATACACTGTCCAAAGATCCCTTGTCATTAACAGCAGTGTGGGGATAGCGAGATTCCAATCGGGTAGAAATCAGGATAAATCAAAGCTGGAGGGTGTGTCTGGTGTGATGCACCTCCCATGAGATCTTCTGTGTCCCTTGCAGTTAATATATCAGCAGGAAAAATCACCCTCATTAAAAATGTAATGGAGAAGGCAAAAGGCTTCCAGACTAACAAAGATTCAAAATTAGAGTTTAAAAGTGTTCATTGATTATTACCCACTGCTTTTCTTGCTATGTGCCTACATGGGCATGCAGATGTTACCAGCTGGAGATGCTATTTAAATCAGCATTTCACATCCACTTCTCCAGGCACCAAGATCTTTTCAAATAAAGATGCAAATACAAGACCAGTCAGAGTTTTAAACTCAGTTCAGGTGAATGGGAAAAGTCACCAAGGTGCCAAAACACTGAACTCTTGGTCCTTCAGCTGCTCTGACAGAGTTCAGAGTATATGCCCTGTTTGCAGACAGGGCATATATAACCTCAAACCTGATTTTTTTAAGTCACACTGGTGAATGTTTGGATTTATTTGATTTTCCTGAGTCAGCAAGAAAAAGTAGGTTTATTCTTGTGCCCACTGTGGGAACCAATTCTGCTTCATACAAAAAACCACCCATCTTCTGTTTCAAGGAAATGCTAATTTAATTTAGAAGCTAAATTAATTCCTCACCATCTACAGTTCAGTTTTCTGTTTGTCCATGACCAAAGAATATTCACATAAAATATGTTCATTTAATTGTAGTTCAGTAATGCCATGCAGCTTTCTGTACTGATAGAATGAAGCAAAGTCAGCTGAAATAGAAATAGGTGTTTCAAACCCAGCAAAAAGATATGAATATGAAAGCTCTCCTATTAGAAAGCTAAAAGCTCATTTTCTGTGTTTAAACTCACTTTCTTGTGGTTGCTATGCGACCATCTCTGCACCTACTTTATGGAGCTTTGAACTATAGCACAAGAAGTCTTTTTGAAAATGACAGGCCTGAACTAAACTGAAATCCAATGTGAGACCATCCTGTAAAGTTTTTATAGTGGATAAAATTTTATATTTAGCAATATTTAAGTTGGCTACTCTGAGGATTCAGCTAGCCTTTTCTTCAGAACCTACTGGACTTTTTTTGCTTTTCCAACACTTTTTACTAAATTTTATCTTTTATTAAGCTTATACTGCTGGCATTGACACTATTTGTTTCAGGACATATGCAAGTTGCTGTTACTGATAACAGCAGTGGCTGTTATAGTCCTTAATATAAATGGAAATGGATCAAACTCTCAGTAAAAAAATATTTGCATAATGGGAAAAACCATCCTGCACTCAGATGATCCATCACAAGAGGGCTAGGCAAGTACTCTGGTGCTCAGGAGGCAGAAAGGCAATACCAGGTAAATGGTCTAAAGGTATTCAAAAACTGTAATAAGCATATTGGTGAGAGAAGAAATATGGCAAAGAGAGAGCAAGCACCCTTTGGAAAACCAGAAAATGCAGTCAGCTGTGAGGGTAAAATTGTCATGATGGCTTTCTTTCAAGATCCCATCTGCAACAGCCCTTTTAAGGAAACTACAGGTACCATTCATTAAACCAGAAGGAAGGAGGGTCACATGTGGATGATGAATTCCACCTAAGGGGAATGGTGGCAGGTAACTTGGGTGCTGCTGCTGCATCCCCTAACCTAGAGGGAGAGGGGATGAAGCTCCTACTGACCACTAGCAGGTCTCTGGTCCTGGTTCAGCCAGGCCAGGAGGCATGGCAGAGCTAAACCTCAGGTCCTAATATAGGCAAGCAAGGAAAAGCCTATTATTTAAGGCTTGGGCAGCTAAATGTAGAAAACATGAGGCATTATTCTGCAGAGCCTAATGGCAAAGAGATGGACAAGATCACCTCATGTGACTTATTTCACCTCCAGAGCGATTGTTTCTATGAAGTGGAAATATATAAAATTGCATACCAAGAGATCTATCTCACTGCTCTGAAAGCGCCTTAGAAGAATCATTCCTGGAGGAGGAATATTAGTCATGCAGCAAATCCCTGCCCCCTTTGCTTCCGCCTTTGCACACCTGTGTGTGTATACATATGCTTGCACTTGGGATTGATAATTCCTCTTTATGGCTCTGAAAGGCTCCTGCGTGGTTCCTCAGTTTGGCTGTTTATCATATGGCTGGCACTTCTGTGCCTCCATACTGAAGGCATGGGGAAAGGGAGGGATGTGCTCCTCTATAAATATCTTAACTGTAGTGACTGTAGAGATGCTAAGGAATTACCGAGTATTTAAAAGATGTGATGGCTGGAGACCAGAACAAATTAAGTTCTTTTTATGCTTCAGGAGAAAAAGGCCTCCTTGAGGGAAGGTCAGTCTCACAATAACTTAGGTAGAGAAAGTTCACCATGACTGTAGAAGTGATGATGTGAGTGGCTGATAAGGTACATGAGAAAATGCAGAGGTACTGAAAAATAAACAGTAAATAGTACATAGTTTGTTGTAGTAAATAGTTTATAGAAAATGTTAATGCACTAATGAGCAGCCAGAGGGGAGAGCCTGGCATTCCTTCCCCATCCTTGAGCTGTTTAGGATTCTGCTCCAGTGACAGCAGCAGCTGTTAATCGCCAGGGGAAGGGAGGCACAACAAGATGATCTAGGAGGCCCCTCTCAGCTTTAACATCCACAGGATTCATTTGGCTCCCTCCTGGCACAGGAGTGAACTCAACCTACTCTGATTTATATATCCAAAGTTTTTATTTTAATACCCTTGCATGGAGGGGAAAAATATTACAGCCTGACAGGAACTTTAAAAAGTTACTTGCCAGGGGAAGAAGTGCATTCTTCCTGTTGTCGCCAGGGATTGCTCATTTTCTGCCCACTGGCCACAAGTGCATTAAAGGATCAGTAATGGTAACACCAGTAATAAATAATTATTGTAAGCTGCAATATGTGCTGTGCAAAGACTTTTAGCCATCATAAAGATTACTTTCTGTCCTGTCAGATTTCTGTACTATGGAATTACGAGGATTTATTTTGCTGAAAAGAAAAAGAAGTCTGCTGATAAGATCACATACCAAAAATATGCAAAAATGTTCCCTTTGCATTTGGCTAAGGCAGGGACTGCATTCTTCTTTTGCATCCTAATTTGGAGACCCAAAAAGTGTAGTGCTAATATCAAGTGTCTCAGCAGTCTGTTTTCCCTCTGTTCAACCACACACTGCCAACATCTAATTCTTCCATTCCTACAGTAAAAGGAGAAGGGGGTGGTTGTTCTACAGGACCAGAGTCCAATCTCTGTAAGACTGATGTGCAATCTTGGGTACTTGCTCCTCTCTGGAACATCAGGGAGGAATAGAACTCAGCCCCTTTTCCTATAGATATGCACAGTAAGCCCAATGCAGCAGGGAGGGAGATGGAAAACATGCAATGCATCCCTCTCCCTTTTATTGAACAGCTTGAAGTACCTGTTCTAACTCAGACCTCAGCAATATAAATGGAGTGAACAATTTCCTTACTCTTGTCTTTTTAAGATTGCCATATCTGGGAAGAGCTGAGCTTTGGCCACCAGGGAAGGTATCTCATCAGGTGTCCTAAGTGATCACAGCTTTGTTGAGTACACTTTATGAAAAGGAGGGGTATGCTCTGAGGATTATGATCTCCCCATGCTTTCCTGGCTTTGCAAGGCAGCAGGTAGGGATAAATGTTTTTAGGTTTGGTGTTTTTTTTGTCCTGTTTCTTGATTTCAGTCTTTATTTTTCCCAGAAGAACTTTTGTTTTGTGCTTTGATTTCCTCAGTGATACACAACACTTTGGGGACTTAATCTGTACAAAACAGACTGGAGTCTATCCTACTTTACAACTTCAGTGTGCTCTCTTCCCTTTTAAAAATCAGATAGTCAATACAGCACACAATACAGAGTTCGCAAGGCCCTTGCATAGTGACCTTTATCTTCTCTTCATCCAGCCCTTTCTACTTTTTAAACTCTCTGCTGTTGCGTTGCTCTACTACATATTACTTTCAGGTTTAAGTAGGTTGCTCAGACTTCTTCCCAAGCTTTCTAAGGAAAAGCACAGGCAAATCACCTGAGTCTTTATTTCTTGCATTACTGACTAAACATTCTTAATTTTTTGGCTTTTCCCCCAGTTTTGACCCCAGGTTTTAGGGCTGCTGCATTTCAGGTGACCTGACTGCTTTTGGAACTCCCAGTCTTCATCTTTCAACCTCCTCCTCCTCTTCCAAAGCCCTTAATACTGATGAATTCAGGCAGACGATCTCATGACACGTGTACATAATTTACCCTGAGGTTTCTCTGGAAACAGGACTCCTATTTGTTTGGTGCTCTTGATGACAGCACCTTCTTGCCTAGAGCCATGTACAGGTAATTAATTAGCAGCAGCCTGCTGCCACGGGCAGGGACGCTGCTGTGCTATGCTGAGCAGGCCACACACAAGCAAGCTCCTTCTCTGTCACTCCTGCTCCTCTCATTTCATGTTTAAGATCTGAGAAATTTAAGAGCTAGTCAGGAGAAATTGTGAAACAACTGAACACAAATGAGGGATGAATAAGGCAGAGGCCAGGTCTGCATTGCAAGAGGAAAAGTAGAGACACTGTCAGCCTTTTCACTGAGATACACATTCAAAGGCATGGCAGGTTCAGTGAATTGCTTTTGTAATCTGTTAATTTTATGAGATTTTAAAATCTTGTTTTCTGAACTAATAAAGTTTCAAATGGAGCATCAGCACCCCCATTTCACTGCTTTTCCTATGAATTTGATTTTGATACCATCAGCTTTTCTCTCCCTATTAACTATTGCTAGGTACATCAGCAGAGCTGTGAACACAAAATCTCTGACAAAGCAGCCATGCCACTAGCTAAAACATGAGTAAAGGCAGCTGCATTTCACATGATGCTACTACAATCCATTAAGTGGCAGCTGCCACTGCCAGGCCTGTGGGAGAGCAGAGCTAAGGACTGCCACGCTCCCTCTGCAGAGGCAAATGTGGCTGCGCAGGCAGCAAATTTCCCTCTTGGAAACGCCATCATGCTCAAGGGCCCACTGAGCCTTTGGTGCGTGTGTCAGAGACAGGGCTGAGCTTAGACACGGACTGTATGCAAGGGTTGCAGCTACTTCCTCTCTTAATTCTGAGATTTACAGTCAAAAACCAAAGGGAGATGGGAACACAAAGGTAGGGTGGGAACAACCAGCACCATAGTTTTCCCAGAAGTGAGGAGCAGCCTTGGAACACCCTGTTGCTCCCTTCATTGCAGAGGGACTGAGTGCTGCTGAGCCCCTGCTCTTCCCAAGGCTGGTAGAGCTGGCTCAGATGCCAGCACACATGACAGCTGAAGGCAGCCCACTCCCTCAGACTGTGTGCAGGTCAGGAATCTTGCCAAAGTGTCCACAGCGACATGAGGAGGGAGTTGAAGGGAGCAGATATGACAGCTTACAAGTACGTGTTCTTTAACTATAGTCACTCTAAGTAGGTGTAAATTGCCTACATTTTAAGAACTTTCTTGTTTTCACTGACATGCCAGTGAAGTTCTGGCAGTCTTTTTAAAATGGTAGTTTTTTGTAAAAGACAAAAAGGGCCTTCAAGGGAGTGTGTAAATCAAATGCAGCCTGTTTTAAAAAACCAGTTGGCCTTTATCACTCTTTTTCTTCTGTGCCACAGTCTGTGTCCTGACAGCAATGGCCAAATTAACTGAGCTGCATCCTACCTAGTAAAGGTAACCAGTGCCTGATTTAATCCATCCAAGACATCGTCATGACCCTTAATTTTATACCAAGTTCCTCTAGCCCAATATCTTGTTTGCAAGTTCGAATTCAGATCTGAAATGAGCTTATGCTTCTTTTAAGATTTTTCTTCTGCTCAGTCCTCAAAATCCTTCTTTGTCAGCCTGCTTTCAGCAGGAACACATATGACAAGGTTTTGATCTTTTTATTCTTAGGCCTTACTTTACTTATTCCACATAGCGTGAAAGAATCCCAGGCCAGGCCTACACAGTCAGGAAAATCCTTCTGAATCTCCAGGTTTTGTTCCCATTTTTCTTTGTAATATCTTTCAGTCAATTAGACCAAAATTATCAAATGAAGTAAAAATCTTGTCTTCATTATAATGATCTCAGCAAGGAACAGCAAACAAAGAATGAAAAATCTTCAGCACTGTGGGAGCATCCTGCACAACCTGTAGTCTACCATTTCATAAGTACAGAGAGAATGTGGAGTGCTAATGAGACATCGGACACAGAAAACAGATGCCAGCAGGGGAATTTTTTACCTGCATTATTCCAACTGAGCTTTTGAAAATAATTATGCCTTCTTTATACTATTTCAATTGGTCCTCACGCCTACTGTATTACAATTGCACAATTCCAAGTATGGAATCACTAATTAAAATGTATTCACAGCAAGGTTATTTATTGAAATGAAATAGTTGTGGTGGACACAGAACACTCTTGAGACTAAATTAGCCTTTCACCTATCAATAAAGCACAATGAAAGGGGGGGAAAGAAAATAAAAAATCAAGGATCTCTATTCCAAATTATCCTGTTTTACTTGCATGTTTGAAGAGTGATAGGTGAGAGAAATGTGGTTGATTGCCATCCAGTGAAATTATTTAATGATATTTCACTTCTTCAGTAGCTAACAGGAGTCCTGTTCACACTGGAAACCTCAAAATGGAGGAAGGGTAGAGGGAAAAATGGTGGAAACAGTGTTGAAAACTGTTAAGCAGAGAAGCTGCTGCTGCCCCAGACATAAGACAGGTCGGCTTCCAGTGAAAAAGCACAGCTCAGTTGGGTATCTTCCATGTCTGCTCTCAAGTGGAAAACAGAGTTGGGGCAAAGTGCAGGGAGTACACTGCAGGTGAGATGAGCCTGTCCTTGGAGCTGTGGGATGTGATGTCCTGTGCCAGCCCAGCTGCATATGACCACAGGGCTTTTACTGTAGGAATCTGCCATGAAAATTGATGGAGAGAGCTTTTTGTCCCTCATCCTCCATCACCAAGTTCCTTTGTGTTTGAAGCATGTTAGTTCATCTCATGAGATTATGAGCATCAGGCAAACCAGAGCCTTTAAAGCAACAATTGCAGAACAGTTACAGCAATTAAAGTTGGAATTGTGAATGCAAGCATCATGGCTCTGGTTTTCTAAGATCTTGCATACAACCAAGAAGTAACCTATATTGAGAGCACCAAATGTTCCATCAAAATGTTCTTCATGTCAAATGTTGGTTGCTCATGAATAATCTGAAGCCAAGAAATTAAATGTTTATCCAACAAATAAGACAGAATATTAAATATCTAACTTTAAACTGAGCTGTTTGGTATCTCCTGCAAAGAGCCTGGACATACTAGAGATGCTGTGTTTTCTCAGTGTGTGACTTGGTACAGCTTACACATGGAGTAAATCAGGGTTTCGTTTTAAGCTAGTTTCTATGTTCTACAGGCTCTGCAAAGCCAGGCTTAGCATACAATGTAACAGGGGAAAAAAAATCCTTGTAAAGATTGGAAAGATCCTTGTAAAGATTGCTTTGTGTTTGGCATTCACCATGACAAACCTGAAGTTTTAAGGCAGCTGTGCTTTTGGCTCCTCACCTTGGAGCATTTTCAAAGTAGCTGGTTTTCAAGAAATGAACACTCAGCACTTTGGAAAGGCTCCCACAACATCAATACTTCTGAGACTCAAAGCCATCATTTGTTGCAAACAGTGTCAGTTCCTGTAAAATGAGCTAGAATGTAACAGAGCAGCAGGGAGGGTCAGTGAGGAGGGCTGTACTTCTATTGTCAGGGTGTCTTTTGTTTGGCTTGGCATTCCTTAGGAAGCTTATTCCTGGATCAGTTAGCTGCAATAGGATGCAGTAAGGTCTGTTACTCTGCTCAGCCTGTAAGTGTCCTTGCCCTAAAGGCAATTTACTCATCCATTTTTCCCAGAGAAACTGGGACTGAAGTAAAACTCCTTCAGTGTAGGAGGACCTCCAGCTTTAATTCCAGCTGAGGACACAGCTTCAACTTAGCCAATTCTGTTATTTTGGCTGGACTAGTATTTCAAAGCAACTTTAGGCACAGAGAGCTAGGTGGAAGGGGTTCCTGACAGCTCACAGGTCTAGCAATTAGGCAAATGCTAATCCAAACCTTCAGTGTTTTCTTGGACACATTTTAAAACCTTGTACATCCTGTTGTTCTTTTGCTCACGGGTTTTCTGGTGGCAGTGCCTCTCATAATTAGTCTCTTCTGAATTGGTCCCTAAAAGTGCATAAAAACTACCTTGGTCATACTCATAATCTATTATAGATAATGCACTAATTTTTGACCTTCCATTTCATCTTGTTATGGCTAATAAATTTTTGATGGTCACTATGAAATTGTTTTGGAGACTAAAAAAGCATTTCAAGTAACAATAATGTTTTTAAAGCACCCGTCACTGACTTTGGTGAGCACGAACAAGGAGTCACTCTTTCTACATTATGTATTATTCTTTGCTTGTAGGTATTTTGCCAGGCACTCATAACAAAATGTCACTTTGCACCTCCAAATCTCATGTGAAACAAAGACTGGGATGAAATTCCTTGGATTACGTGGGTGACTAAGATATGGCATGTCATACTTTTGGACAGACTTGTTAAAAAAAAAAAGAGTTGAAATCGAATAGGATCAAATGGGGTTGTGCTTTTTTCCCATCACGTTTTTGTATTTCCACTAACCAAATGCTAATAACCACATGATCCATCAGTCTCATCCCATGGTAGCAAATCAACATAACTGAATGCAAATACCTATGTATGTGAACAGAACTTCAGAGCTAGTGTTCAAAGATAATTGAAAGACTACTTTTTTTCTCATCAGAATTTCTCAGCAGTAGCTGTGCGCTTTACAATGATTAAGATGTTTTGGCTACCTGCAATATTTTTTTTTTACACTATAAATTTTGGTCCTTGACCTTAACAAAAGGAAAATTGTAGTAAGTGTCCCACATCTGTTCAGCCTTCTCAAGATAATTGTGCTTCTGCCCAGCCACGCTGCGCTGTTATCAAACATCACCTGAAATGACAGCTGAAAAGCTGCTCCTGGAGAATTGGTATCCACACTTAGGGCTGCACACATCCATTTAGCAGGTAAATAGGCATTTCCATGGTTGCTTAATACCCTATTATTCTGCAAAACCAGATACCACAGCACTTTTATGGGTGAAGCTCGGAGCAGCTCTTTAATTATTTTGCTAGATGCTTACATAAAGTCCTGTAAACTTCAAGAAATATATATAATGTTCAATCATGTGGCAGTAATATTGGTGTACTGCTGACAGAAAAGGCTATTGGTACCCATCTGGGAATGTAATTTTCAGCTTGTTTACTGGCACAGAACAAACTATCTTCTCGTCATTTTCTCTCTCCTGTTTTTGTTTCTTCTTTATGGGTATTAATTTGCTCTTTGGTGATTGAACCCTTTTTCTGTGTCCATCCTTCTACTGTTCTTGCTTTGAATATGTTCTTAATTAGACTTCTTAAATGTGCATTTATAGGTATGCCATAGGAGGTGGGGAGGACTGAGGGAAAAGAAGCACTAAAAGGGCATAGTTCTATTCAAAGGGAAGAAAAGAAAAAGTGAAACTTCAAATCTTCTCAGTTTCCATTAGGTTTTACCATTGATTTCTGCATTAGCTCATTCACAATGATCCCGAGTTTAAAGTTAAATTATGTTGTCCATTATAAGTAGGGAGCTTTAGACCTCAGTTGAGCAAAACAAGTCTACTTAAATGTTTAAAGCTAAGCATGTGCTGAATTCTGCATTCAGCCAGGATTTTAATAGGCTTATAGAATTTACACCTTAGTTTCAATCCTGTCATGGCTTTCCCTGGCCTGCATCAGTGTCTTGTCTTACAAAAAACTAGAAGGAATCAGCAAACAAAATTATATGCAGCAATATATTCCTTTTGGAGCTGGTTTTGGAGTCTGTATATAATTGTGGTTAACAATTGTGGCTATATCGGATGAATGAGATAACTTGGTTCAAGTTGAAGAATAAATGGCACGTGCAATGAAATAGAACAGAACTGTGAAATGCGAGGAATAGACCCCAGATGGCTGTAGGGGGCCTATGGTACATATCTGCTCCCTAAAGTCCAAAGAGCAGGGTCTGAACATAACTGGGTACCTGTATAAAAATAAGAAATCCAATCGCACGGTGTTCTTTAAAAAAGGACACAAAGCCAAAACAAGAACTGTGGCTAAAATCTGGAGCTCACAAAACCCAAATGCAAATATACTTTGAAGACTCCAACTTATATATTTTGTTTTTTCTCCCTTGGAGAAGGATAAAGTAACTTCCTCACTGATTCATGTCTCTGATAATTTTTGCCAAGGGGCACTTGACTGAAGCTGTTGATCTCAGCGCCAAATTAACGTTAGGCAGGGGTTAATGTAATTTTGTTATAATGGTTCCCATTGCTTGTAGATTGATAAACACGGCTGTACTCTAAAGGAAGGCACAGAGTATTTGCTCACTGATTAGATGAGGTTGTTTCATTAGAAACTCTGATTATTTGCCAGAAGGAAGTGCCTTACCCATATGAAAATGCCCCTTGAAATGTGTTGCGATGTTTGTGTTCTAGTTGTAATAATGGAAGATGAGAAAAATACAACCTGTGAGACCTTCTGAGTAAAACTAGAAACAAGAATCACTTGGAAGCATGTGAATAACTTGGAGAGAAAAAAAATCTGCATTTCTGAAAGTGTGGGTATTGAGTTCAGTCTTATCTAGAAGCTCATAAAACCAGTGTATTTTTCCTTACAATAAGGCTGTAAGGCAGACCAGAGACTGCACAGACATCAGGGAATTTAGCCCTCAGCTGAAATAGTTTTCCTAAGCTCTCATGTCAATACAACAGGAAAATCCCAGAAAACCCTGTTGAAATTCACATATCCATTTCTAAATTTGACAGGACGTGGAAAAGAGTGCAAAGGGCTGCAGTGCCACTAAGGCATCCTAAACCTTTAAAATAAGGGAAAATAAATGCAGCTTAAAGGAATACTAAAAAAGCACAGTATGTACCAAATGCTGATTTGGACTATGGGAATTTGCTCTGACACTACAAAAAAGCAGAAAGATAGAAGTGAAAGAGGAAGTGTCTGTGGTTTACTGGCTGTCCTGCCTAAAGGTGAATTTCAGTTAATTTTTAATTTGGTATCTGGAACAGAAATATTGTGAACATTTCACTAAGTAAACCTTCCAGTAATCCAGGTGGTAGCTGGATTTCAATATGGATGTGATGAAAGATATAAATTTAGATGTCCAGAGTAGGCTGGTATGTGGTGTCTCCCATAAAGAAACATATTTAATGTGGGTGTTGACAGAAACACTAATACAATTGATGCTGCTAACTTACCTTCCAACAAAAGCAGAAAAATCACAAGAAACAAGCCTGCTGCTTTGATTCAGTTGAAAGAACGAATCTTATTATTACCCAGATACTAAGGCTAAGAGGAAAAAAATAACAGATGTGTCTTATTTTATCTGTGTGGGTCTAAAGGTGTTATTTAAACAATATAACCTTCCACATGGGATGTTTGAGAAAGAAATCCTTGGTTATTTAGTCTCTGGCATAGAAACAAGGCACTGTGTGGAAAGTTTCCACTCTTGTCTAGCTGCAAGTGTTGAGTTTCATTCACTTTAGAATCCCAGATGAGCCTTGGCTTAAAAACCATAAGCAAGGCATAATAACAGAGTTACGCTGAGCTGGAAAGCATTATCATCTAGTACTTTTCATAACAGTAAAGCTATAGTAAGTTCTCATCTAACAGGTTCCATAATTTAGAGATCTGCAGTATTTAAGGCTATTGACACTGCCAGAAAGAAGTCACTCACTGGCCAATATGGACTATTTAACCTCAAAACCTCGGTCCTTTGAAATTTGGAACTTTTTAGAGCAGCACTGTCTTTGTTCATTAGGAGATGGGGCATTACACTAAAATTTCTGGTGATTTTCTTTTCAGTCAAAGAAAAAAATTCACAACCACTAAAATTAGATCAGGGCCTCGACTTTAAAAGCTGAATGCAGCCAGAAGTGAGAAATAATATATCAAATTCTATAGTTCATGGATTCTTTATGAGAGCAAATTTAAAGACAGAAGAGCACAAAGGAAAATCTATTGCAAACCTGTGGACTAACTTTTCAGAAGGATTTAGAGATCATCTTTCTAGTCATGTACATGCTGACAGTGCTGTGTGGATGTAACGGAAGGTAGATCTGATTTCAGGTGACAAAAATTGCAGTGTTTAGAGAAGGTCAGATATTTTTTTCTCCTCCCTCGTAATTTTATTTTTTCAGTTCTTGACCAGAAAAACAAAACATATCTTGTTGCAAACACCCAAATGCTTGTAAGCCCTGAAGAGTACTGAAACAACTCCACCTCCCCTGAAATTTTTAACTCATTATGGATAGCATGCATCAAATTTTAAGGAAGTTTGATCTTTCCTAACATTTCAAGGGCACATTTAAAGTTTAACTGCAGGAACACAAACAGAGAAGTTAGAGTGTGGGCTTACCTTGAATTAGGTGCTGCCTGTGTGAGAATTCTTGCTTAGTGGTAAATAGGAGGTTGTATAGATCATTTTGGAGAACCTTATTGCCTGTGAGATTAAAATTCTTATATGAAAGCAAAATCATAACATATTTATAAAACTTCTGTTAAAAGCAGAACTTAAACCAACATATTTCCAAAAGCTGTAATTACTTAATGATGAGAATTCATGAGAAAAAGGTCAAGAATAGTTTCTGTTTATCCATGCAAGTCCCTTGGGAAGGTGACAGAATCACAGAATGGTTTGGGTTGGAAGGGACCATTACAGACCACCTGGTGCAGCTCCCCTGCACTGAACAGGGACATCTTCAGCTACGTCAGGATGCTCAGAATTCTGCTTGGGGTTGGGACATCTGCCACCTGCTAGGCAGCTTCTCAGGTAGGCAGGACAAGAGGAGAACATATCTATTTGTTTTAACAATCAGTAGATCCCAAACTGACCTAAATACAATTCATAGCTATTTTATTGAGAACTTTTGTCTGAGCTTTGGCTGACATATGGCTCATTTACACACTCTTATTAGGAAAAAAATTGGGCTTGTTGTTGATTTTCTGCAGACATTTCTTTTCAGGAACCCCTCACATGTACCTTATGTCCCTAAATGATTATCTGTGAGAAGTGTATGGACATGGGACAAGTTTGAACAAAGCAGAGTATTCACTGTCTTTGCGAAGTAGGGGTGTTATTTATAGATAAATCTGTGAGGTCATGCAGTGCTCAAAATAAACTCTCCCTACAACATTAAATATAATTGTTATGTGGCTGATATAATATCCTAATCAACATCTTATCTTGGGTTTATAGAAGCGTTGTTATAAACAGGCAGCTTTAACCTTCATTGATTTCAAGGACTCCGTCATTATCCATTTTCCAGGGTGAGGTCTCTAATTACTGTGCATTCTGGTGCTTAATTTCATGTGATAGGCCTGAAACTCATAGATAAATGCTCTCCCATCATTCTGAGGACAAAATTGTTTCTGGAGAAAACACATTTGAAAGAAATATCTACAGGTAATATCTAAAAGCATACATTTCACATAGCAAAATATCATTTAAGCAAGGCTTGTGTACTATTAGAGATCACCAAGAAGTTTATTCTGTCTGGCCTTTCTGGCATTGTGCTAAGAAAGCTCCACCAAAGGAATTGCTTTTTTCACCCTTTTAACCAAACATCTAAACACAAGGCACACTGCACTGGAACAGGAGGTTCATTGTTCATTGAGGCGGTGTTTTTTGTGCCCTTGGCTACTTGCTTTAAAGAAAGCACGTGGGTTGTAATTTCAAAATGCCATTTTTCTCTGTAAGAGCACAGTACCTGCTAATGTAAGCTTCTCACCTAGTCACAGAATGATTCTCTGGCGTTTTGCAACTGACATCAAACTTATTTCATACCTCTTTTTTTTTTTTGCAATATTTTGCTATGGTGTTTTAAGTGTACAAGCTAAGCAGCATTCCCACGCTGGAAACATTAGGCAGGGGCAGACATCCTTACAACTGGGCTCTCAGTGGGGAGATGGGTGAGAAATAAGCCTTCACCTTATTGAAAACATGTGCAAACTCTTTTTTTCTTTTCCCATAACCAAGAAGATCTTCCAAACATTTATTTATTCCAAGTTCCATTTTGGAGCACACGCACAGCCAGAAAAGCACTCTGTCCAAATGGGGTTTATTAACCCCAGTCTGGGTAATTCCCCTCCACCAGTGCCATTACACAGGCAGCCAGGTGTCAGGTTCTTAGCTCAGGCACTACTTGTTACTCCTAAGCACACATTTCCACCAGTGAAAAGTAGAGCCAGGTGAAAAACCATCAAGGCTTTTTTTGTGGCAGTTGTAAAACTCTCGTTTTCTTCATTACCCACTGGCTTTAAGCAGCTATGTTTGAAACAGCTGGTCAGCCTCAGCTTAAAGAGCCTTGGGGGCTATTTATGTCATTGCTTTTCATTCTTACCATTCAGCAAGAGGACTCAATTGCAAAACTGGGGACACCAAATTAGAAGTAAGTTTCTGTTTTGACCTTTCTCCAAATGTCAGCCCTTAAGAAGCTGCCCTTATACCTGGCCCACTCCTCAGGTACCCTGCAGTGAAGCGTGTGTCACTCACTGGTCTCTGTGCCACCCCAGCACACACTGTGTAGCATTGCAGCATGCAGAATCTGTAGTGCCAGGGGGCAAAGGGAAAAAGGAGCACATAAGGAAATATGAAACAAGTAGTTTTGACCTATGAATTATGCACTCAGTTGTGCATGAAGGTAACGTAAAAATAATGCAGGAAAATGCTCTGACAGTGCATCAGGCTGAGAAATCTCCTTGCCTAGGAGAAATATCCTCTTAAATGGACTTTGGTTTTGGAAGTCAGGCTTTGTCTATGTATTCATCTGATGTCTTTCTTAATTCCATCTTTATGAAGATGGTTTCATAGTACATTGCAGTGCAGTTGTGCAGGTTTCTTAGAACTAGTGGAAATCCAACCTCTTGTATCACATATAAAAGAATCTCTGATGCCAGAAACAGCAGTTTAGTGTTTAGGAACTCCTGGAAGATGTAACAACATTTTACCTGCTGATAAAAAATTTATTAGCTGGAAAAAGTCCACAGATATGACAGGTATAGATATCACTGAACTGTCTAGATGAATCAAACCCACTTTGAATTCCTTTAGTAAGGACAATAATGCACCCTTTCTGACAAGAAAAATCCTTTGATACTGGTGGGTTTTATCCTTTCCCTCTTGTTCTTGCATCGTAGAGAGAACAGAAACTATTCTTAGATGCCAGGAAGAATTGTGGTTCTGTTCCTTCCCATCTATCAAGTATTTCCTGGAATTTCTATTTTTTTTTTCTGTTAATGGTGCAGGGCACAGACTTTATGATCAAGATCAGATGTTTTGCCTCAGAGAGAGAGGAGGGGGCTGTTATTTTCTGACAGCTAGCAGAGCTACTGCTCTAGCTTGAGGGGCTCAAAGAGAGACAGATTCATTCCTCTGCGTGTGTCCCATGACATTCCAGGCATCTATACAGGGTCCTGCCATTCCTTACAGAAAAAAGCATGCTGTGGTAGTGGAAGTGTTGGGTCCTAAAAGCCCAAAAATAACTTGTCTAGCAAATTACATAATGCTAAGTGTGTTGATAAAAGTCCCCCACTGATGTGTAACCTGTGCCCACAAAGAACAGGAATGCTAGTAATGCATCGGTGTGTAAGTTGTTCTTTAGTCCCAGATGTCCGGGGCTGAATGGCTTTTTGTTGCTGAAAGTCACACTGTTGTTGAGAGTCTGTCCTGCTGAGCCCAGAGCAGGTGTGTGTGCAGCTGCTCACTCTCCCTGACACACGCGTTTCTACAGGCAGCCGAAGTGAGTCTTTGCAGAGGTGCAGCTGATGTTACCGAAAGGCAGAGCCCTCGCAGCAGCAGCAGCCAAGGGCAGGGCCCTTTCCTCCATCAGTATGGGAGAGTGGGAGGGCTGCACAACAGCAGAACCTCGAGCATGACTCGGATTTGCTATTAATCATTCATCTTTGCATAGAATCTTAAAAAGGGCTCAGGCTCCAGCGTGCCTCGTGGTTGGGTAGAGGGCCCTGTCATTAGCATTCAGAGCCCATGCAGGTTGTCTCGGGTTTCTAGACAGTGCAAGGTTACAGCAAAGCCCTGCCCGTGCTGCGTCTCACAGCGCTCTGAGCAGGAGCCAAGTGCTGCCTTTGGCTGATGGCTGGAGGAACTCAGCACAGCCAAGGCATGAGAGAAGCCCCCTGAAATCAGGCTGGCTAGGTCACACTCGCTGGGAGCTGTCAGAAGTACAGGAGAGGGGGAGCTTAGTTGTATTGAATCTACTTCTCAACAAAGTGCCACCTTCCCTTGGTTGAGCCTGGAGGTCATCTCCAGAGGGCTGAGGTGGTTTCACCCAGTTCTTGGTAAAGCACACCTGCCAAAGGAAGAGGACACGTCACAGAACCCTCCTTCTGCCACTCATCTCTTTGCAGTATCTCAGTAACTAAATCACTCATGCACAGCAAATGTTCAATTATGTTCATTTTCTGCTTTAGGTTTTTAAAACATTCCTTGTTCCCCACACTCTAAACACAAAGGGCTACGGTCAGTGTGGGAAAAATGACCAAGTACCTTGCCCCAGCTATTTTTATTTCAAAATTATGATGCAAATAACTAGGACAGAGGGACTCTATGGGCAATGTAGTGTTTAGTGGTTCTGACAGAATTATCGATGGACTGCAGAGCAGTTGGATGAGAGCTCTTTTTATTGACTCTGTGTTGTAATAAGGATCCATAGATTCAGTACTGCATCCATCCTTTTAAATTAGAAGACACATTACTTCTGAAAATGTGTTATTCTGCATACATATGTATAGGAAGCAAGTCCTGGATCTGCATTTCAAGTCTGACTGAAGTGATTCCTGTGTATAATATTTTTAAGATACACGTATCAGTGTACACAAGCCAGCTGTTAAAGTACTGGGGGATGTTTTGAGAGGAGAGGCACGTAACTAATGTATTGCTGGTAAACACTTTGTCTCCTAATGCCATTTGTTCCACGCTGGTATTCAAGCCATGCCTTTCATTTCCCATTGTGATTAAAACTAGGCGGGTGTTTAGCTACAAAAAGGCACTGTGCTAATGCTCAGCACTGTTTATCAAAACATGCATATGCATATCATTCCTGTAATGTTCGAGCCAGAGAGTGATCAGAGCTTAAATCCTGAACTGCAGGCTCTGATTTTGATTAGTAGCACTTACACACCGAGGCAGAGACATTTCTTATTATATGATCTACATTTCAACTCCATTTGGCATAAAGGTAAACTCATTTTTCCGTGCATAAAAACTGTAAATCAGATAAGAATTGATTGTATTTGTTGGTTTAATGAAGTAAGATAGTGTATTTCTGACTAATGCATTAGAAAGTATTTATATAATAGAGAGTTCTGCCACCATAAATCACTTTGTGGGAATGCAACAATTTTTTATTGGAGGTCACCAGAGTCAGCAGCAAAATCAATTCAAATCAAATCACAGAGCTGCTGTATACATCAGGAGACTGCAAAGGAATTAATACACTCATGTATTTGCTCACCGGGCATGCCTAAATTAAATATTAACAGTTTGCATGAGGATGATGTCTTGCATTACAACCAGTTCATGTGCTCTCACGTCAGGCAGTCCAGTTACCTGCTCAATAGAGACTGGAGCAGTTTACACTTAGAAAACCAGACTACATCCTTTTGGCTAAAGAACACATGGATGGTGTTTTTCTACCGTACCAACCAGGAGCCAATTTTGAAAATGTGATGAATTGCTCTCACAGTTAAATTACTTCTTCTGGCAAGAAAAGTTCAGCCCTGAACTTTTAAGCTTTTTTTTTTTCCATGTCGTCTAATTAATACCCACAGAGCAAAATTGCTGCAGTGGGTGTTGTCAAAGCCATTTCGTCTTCCTCTACAGCTCCAGTTCAGGGTCTGCTATCTCATAATTCTGGTTAATGAGCAAATTCTAAAATACAAGAATATTTTCCCTCTTTAGTGGAACCAGAACCTGGCACAAGGATGAGTTGCATGGAGGCGTAGAATGATTGCTCTTAAACTTCCTTTCCTCAGTAAAAACAGGATCAGTTCTCTGAAACTGAAAAGTCAAACGTAGTTGGGAGGCAAAAGCTAAAAATGCCTGTTTCTCCTGATATCCTTTTTTCCTTTTGGGAAAAATAAATGGACATTTGCTACTCTGCCCATCCATGAAACAGGATCATCATGTGTGTTTGGCAGCGACTTACACCTTGGCGTACTTTTGCTGCTGAAGATGAGTCAGTGGCTTCCAGTACATGTATTACCAAACCCTTAATTGCTAGTTCATGTATCAGCAATAGCGCAGACCTTCTCAACTATAGCCCTGTCTAGCAGAAAGGTCTCTGAGCAGGGATTGCTCTGAAGTGCCCTGTTCAAAGGAGAAGCTGTAAACTCAATGACAGGAATAATTATAATGTCGAACAAATTAACAGTAAGTCAGTTCTTGGCCATACAACTACAGGATGTATTTAACGAGTCAGTGATCTAAATTTAAAAGCACAAACTCTAGTCACATGGGCTAAATTTAAGTCTTTTCCTGGGCTCTGCAATTACAAAAATGTAATTAAAGAACCGAGTAGTTATTGGGGAAATTAAATCAGGCAGGAACTCAGCCCACTTTTTCCTTTCTCTTATGAGTTAGGCTTCGAGTCATGCACAAGGGATGCTGGGAACTGAATCTGCTCTTTATTTACACCTGTGTAACTTCATTTGGCCTTAAGCCTGAAATGCCATGGACAGAACAGGACTGCTTTTCCCTGAGCTGTGGCCCCTTGAGCACAGTAACACAATAAAACGGGAAGAAGCTATATAAAATTAGATGAAGAAAGCCTTAAACCAACTCATGAGACCCATGGACTTGCATGAATTAAACAAAATCACTTTGAGGTGTGCTACCTCCTTCCTTGCACTTCACATCACAGGGGATGCATGCTGCCATCTACTCAGTTCCATAAATAAGCTGAGTCAAAGTGGATCAGGCTAATCTAAAGCGTTCCCAGATTTCTGCTGGGTTAAAATGTAAATGAACTGTTTGTTTCAGAAGCTAAAACTTGATTATGTCGTTATATATTATGAATTATAAATGCATACACTTTATACACTTAAATATAGGCATTAAGTATAGACTGATATATTATAAATTATATAGAGGCACACAAACAATGTGTATGTAATGGGTGATTAAAAGTAATGGGTGATTAAAATGAAAAAATCCACATTTAACAATGGGTGGACTTTTCCCTCCAATTATTGTTAACCCCTAAACTCCTGCTTTGCTTGCAAATTTGGATTGCTCTGAAGGCTGGGAGAAAGCTGTGCTTAGAAATAGGCTGTTAAAAATTCTGTAACACAGGGATAAGGCAGAGGTCTACTGGGAGGTGACTTAATGGAGTGTTTCCTCACATGTCTCAACACCCAGGGCAGCGCGGGCTGAAGTCTGACTGTGGTATGTCATACCAACAAAAAGCTGATTCTTAATGCTACAATTAACTTGACTTCTGTGAAACATTCATAATCTGCAGTCTCCTGTTTTGCTGGAAAAGCCATACTGATGTCTTGTGCTCACATTAACCTTAATGTGACTGAACTGGATTCTGCAAAGTGGGTAGGCAGTGTTTCCTGTGCTAAATTTACCTCTGATAGAGAGGTCACTCAGACTCTACCAACAGAACTCATCACATGATGCATTATTCACAGTAATGGATTTATTCTTAATCCCATCACTTTTATCCTCGCGAGGCTGAGGACGGGGCAAGGTGCGAAGGCGGTGGCACCGAGCGCTGAGGCGGAGCCCCCTCGGTGCGGGCACCATCGAGGGACGGGGCTTTCCCGGACCGGGGAAGAGGAGCTATCAGAGGAGAGACAAGGATGGGCAGGATTTTTTGCAGTGCTGAAGGTCCGTGTGTTTAATCAGTCTGGTAGGCGAGTTTTGTCGGTGTCAGGGAAGGAGAATTGCCGTGGGGAGGCCGTGATGGCTCGGAGCTGAGGGCTCTGGAGCCTCTCCGGTGGGTACAGCCTTGTGGTACCACAGTGCAGGGGCTCTCAGGGCTGCCTGGGTGGTGGGAACAGCACCTCAGGGTCTCTTGGGGGCTGTCTGGGCTGATGTGGTTTCTGTCTCCTTCCCTGGGGGATAAAGTGAGTTTTTTGGCTTCGTAGTGAAATTTTGGTTCCCTCTTTCCCACTTTAACTTGTCTTAATCGCAGAATGGCTGTGTCAGAAATGTGGTTAGGTGAGTATGAGATGTAAAATGTATTGAGAGGATGCCATTAATTCACGTGTTTGAACAGTCTGGTTGGTTCTCCTTCCCAGTTAACACAGGCACTAGTGTGTCTTCCAGCCTGACATCTCTCTTCCAAAATATCTGTGCTCCCTGAAGTACATATGTGTCACTGTATGTATTAAGTATATTTGAAAACAGTGACAGAAAGCATTATTTATGTCTTGATTTATTAGAAGTCTACAGTACTATGTAAATTCTGGTATATATGTTCGAGTTTGGCATCTTCGGCTTCAATACTGAAATGCTTGGGCTGCTGTGAAGGCAAGAGATGAAATGCCTTCAAGTGCCAGCCGGGTGTTTCAGGTGAACCTAAGATAAAAGCGGGCCCCTGTATTCACTCAGGCTGCCCTTTCCAGCTGTAAGGGCACAGGGCTAGTTAAGAATTCCTTTATCCCGGCTTCTTACCATTGTCTTGGTTACAATTACCATTGTCTTGGTTCTTATCAGGTAAACTTGCATAGCTGTATTGACATCTTTTCTTAGAGAGCCTTTAGTTCCCAAAGTAAAAATGAAAATGTTCTTCAGAGAGGCTTACTATGTAAAATAAATATGATATTTTAGCTATATTGCTTTTAAGCTCTTACCACTCTTTCGGGTAATTCTGAAGCAGCTTTGGGCTTTACTTTTTCAGCTGACTTCAAGGTTACTCTGTACAAAACCCATGTTTGTTTTTTCAGCACAAACCAACCAAATTGCATGTATCTTAGTTGAGTTACATTTTTGCCAACTCCTTACTCTACGGTACAGACCCATCTCTAATGGAAGCAAATACTTTCAAGTTCTTTGGGAGGTTCTGTATCCTGTAAACTGGCAGGCATCTGTTTAGAAATACCTTAATTTTAGTGTTGCCTCAAGCGAAAGGGATAAGGTTTAGGTCTGCTGTTGTAACTACAAAAAATGAGGAGAAAAGGAAATGAAAGGCGTAAGCCTAGACAAGACTTTAGTGTTGGTAGCAGGAAGAAGACGTAGTGTTTTGTGTGATGGCTGTGAAGTTGTTCTTTCTGAAATAAGCTGTTGATACAGTAAAGTACAAGGTAACTGCAGGGGGCTGAGGCGCTGGAGACTGTAAGGTGCAGGAAAGGAACGAATGCAAAAATTTACTACAAGCTTTGAAAGCTTTTAAAGCTTTTTGTACAAGAAAATTTCTTTTGTGACAGCCAGCCTCTGTCTTGGGGCCTTGAAATGTTGGGACCCTGGCTTTTGTAATGCCATTTCACATCCCATAAAGGGTTATTAGTGGCTTTGTAAATGCATGCTGGGGACTTTTGAAGTCAGACTTGTAAATCAGTTCAATGTTGGGGAGGACCCTTTAAGATTTTGGCTGGTCGGGCTTATAGCCCCCCCAGATCTGAGGGTCTCTCTGAAAGCAGCTTGGCTTCCCCGTGGTCAGATCGCGTTACAAACTCCACCTTGTGCTGTCTCAGATCTGTGCTCAGGGGGGACAAGCCCTCAGGTTTGACACAGCAAAATGAATCTTAATCTAAAGAAAGCACATGTCTCCCTTTTGGATACACTTTTGAGAGCCAGAGTACAAAGTATCGACTGAACACAACCAGTCATGGGTAGTGATAAATGCTCCAGATCCCTGCCGGGGAAAGCTGCTAGAAGAAACTTGTGTCTGCTCCTGATGGTTTCCTTTCTCTCTCCTGGTGAAAGGAGGTGGTCCAAGCAGACTGCAGCAGAAATACTCCTCTGATGGGAGCTGACAGCTCTTTGACCACATTCCCGAAAAAACACCCATAACAGAGAAAGGAATGTCATGTTGTTTTGAGTATTTCCCATCTTAAACAAGGCTGAAGCTAAAGACTTTTCTTAATTGCCAAAATGACAATGGTTTCTATTGTGCAGGGATATCCACTTCAGAAACTCTTACCTGGTGTTTGTCAATGGTCGAATGTCAAAAATAAATGCATGCAACGCCACACAGAATGACTGTCATGAGAATTCCCCCTGTGACAAGGAGTCTAAAAGCTTCAGTAGCTGAAAATTTAATATCCATTATAGTGTAGAAGACTCACTTTCAATTAAACTAGGTGTAGCGCTTAATGGAAAACTTAAAGGGGGAGAGTGTTCATGGCTTTTCTGCAAATGTGTGTGGACTACTTTGCTGTAATATTGGTATTCCCCAGTTTTTTACTCCTGGAAGGTGTGGCTGCCCCATCCCTGGCTGTGTTTGCGGCCAGGCTGGAAGGAGCTTGGAGCAGCCTGATTTAGTGGAAGGTGTCCCTGCCCATGGCAGAGGGGTAGACTAGATGGATGGTCTTTAAGGTCCAGCCCAAACTGTTCTGTGACTTATCTTTGCGTGCTACAACAGAGAAATCTAGCACATTTTTTGGTGGAATATGGAGTGTCAGTTGTCTTTTTCCCTTGTGGCAATGTTTTAATGAAATTCTTCAGGTATTTTTCATTCAGTTGCTATGAGAAAACATAATAAAAATCTGCAATCTTTCTAATAATTAATGCATGTGTGGACTGCAGAACCCCCTTTTCTCACAAGGCCAATGTCTGCTTCAGACAGTAGGTGTGGAAGAATCAAAAACCCAGTGCAGGGAGGGAACTTCTACACAGGCTGAACAGCAGTCCAACAAGAAAACAGTGTTGCTGGCTGTATGATTTCTGACTTAGCTCTCAACTTCTTTACCTTCAGGGATCCTGGAGTACCTCCATCTTGCAAAAATGGGCAAAGAGAGACACTAAGGCTGTATGGAGTCATCATGTTCCTAGAGCAGAATTATCAGGTGTGTCTGTTCCTGGACTTGGATACAGTGTGGGAGGGTGAAATGAGCAGAGGTGTGAGGGCAGGGAAAGGGAGAGAGAAGAAAGAAAGGAGAGAAAAGAGAAACAGAACTGTGAGCACCAATTGCTCTGCAGCATTACACAGGCTGCAGCCACAGCTGAGTTTTTCCAGGACTCACCAGGTCACACAGATGTTGAACTGAAGCATTTGCACATATCTAGGTGGGAACTATGAACTAATATGTTACCTGTGCAATGTAAATGCAGCTCTGCTTGATTCTGTTGGTCATGCAGAAGTTTTTTTCTGTAAGACCCTCCCTCATTTCCTGGGAAAATTAAGTGCAAAGAATGTTGATTAACCTCAATGTGTTGTATGTTCAGTGCATGTGAATTTTTTAAAAAAGCTTATTGTTTTGCTAAATCAGTGACACTAGACTTAAAATTTCTAATTAAACAACAAAAAATCACTTGGCTTTTCTGTATATAAGTGAATGCTTATAGACAAAAAAACCCAGCTGAATGTGTAGCTGGATGACCTTTAGCATACACCATCAAACTCCAATGCCTTGAGCATGTGTATGGAAATCTGATGATAGCTGAATAAAAGTAGCTGTATTTCAGTATGGATGTAACAAAGTCTTTCAGGGTGGGAAGAAAGGCAAAGAAGGTGAAGAGAAAAATATAATGTTTCTTGAAAATGACAGGCTGTTCTAGCAGGAACTTCCAGCTGAAATACTGGCCTGAGGCGCTTGTCGAGCATGGACTATTACACTCCAACCAGTTTAGCTTTTGCAAAACTATCATCAACAGCAAGCACTGAGAAGTGTCAGTCAGTATTAGCCACAGGGAGCAGTGAGTGCTCCAGCTGAAACCTTACACTCCCATCCTCGTCTACAGGGATGGCACACCAAACATTCCCCTTGAACAGCTCCTTCAGGCACAGGGCAGAGGTGGAAATGGGCAAACTGCTTGGCAGTCCTACAGGCTGGGGTCATTAAATAAAAACTTTTTTTGTTATTATTAATTTTTTTATTACCTATTTTCCTGTCTTTCCTGTGAGGTTCTGTTGCAGTGTGTTTTCCAATGATTGTATTTGTTCACATTACTCCAATTNCCCTGTGCTAGACCTGCAATAGCTGGGATTGGCAGAGCTCGCAGGGGGACTGTCGCACCCCTGTTGTCACTCAGCTGGGAAACCACGCACCGCGACAAGGTTCCTTCTAGTTTTCCTATTGATATCCACAGTTACATATCAGCAGAGTGTTTGGAATGAGATTAAATGAGGAACATAGGTTTAACCTTATCCCTTGTGCATGCCTGGTTCAAGGTATAGTGCCTGGTTGATGATGTATTCAAATTTGTGTGCATATCGTATTTTCCTGTGTCATTTTTAGAAGGACAGAAAAGCTGTGTTCTGCATTTCTGCCATAGAAACTTGTTTTTTTCTGCTTTTGAAACAAAGTTAAAAGGGTAGGAATCCTATAGAGCTTTTTTTCGTGGTGAAGTTCTGAAAGGTGAATCTTGCTTGTTGAAGACTATCAATTTTCTCAATAATCTGAAAAGCATTTCAATGTTTTTGTGCTTGGCTTAGCAGAAAAAAAAAAATTGAACATCACATCAGCTTGGAGCACATTCTAACCTTCAGAATTTTTAAGAAGTGTTCTTCAGGGCAAACACAACTCTGTACAATCGTACAAAAGCTTCCGTGGGAGTCTCCTATGATTTCAGAGCTTCTGTTGTGGCATTTGAAAAATGTGAAGACAGTCTGGCTCCATGGATAGGGGAAAATGTGAGAAAACAGAACCTAGACAATTTGGAATAAATAATCCAAATCTGGCATACTAGAAGGGAAATCAAATAAACAAAGGAAAACGCACCAAAAAAATCCCAAACCAACTAAACAAATTTTCCAAAAAAAGGACAAACTGATTAAAGAAAGAAACAAAAAAAACCCCTAAAGTTCCCCACAAATCAACTGGTTCAAGTACTTGAACAAGATTAGAGAGCAGCATAAAAGCAGATAGTTTATAGAGATGGTATATCAAAGAACGAAGAAGCAAATGCTTTAAACTTGAAGGAGAAATGTGGGGTTTTTTTACAGAAACCTGAGCATGTTTCTCCACTAGTGCAGAACTAGTGAGTATCTTCAGGCAGAACACTGTGGGCAAATATGCATGCAGCATTCTTCAGTGCAGTGAGAATGGAGTATAGAGAGTATTAAAATGTTTAACACAATCATTTCCAGGGATTTATATAGCATTTAGTCTGTTATGAAATGACATACTGATAAAACTACTTCTAACAAGAGTGCTTAATGTACATTGGTAACTCTTGGGGATATAATTTCAAGGGTGCAATCCTGCTTATTCTTGGGGAAGAAAAATCTGTTTCACTTGGAGGGAATAGGATTACATTTCCACAGAGCAAAGAGTAGCTGATATGTACTAAATGAATCTGCAACACAGCATAACGATGAAAGAAAATAGTTCATAGGACATCAAGGTTATTTTTCAAGTTTTATTTGTTCCTACATCAGTTTTCAGTAGAAAAATTTTCTCTTCTCTTTGCTCTGAATACACCAGTAACTTTCTGCAAGTCTTGTAAGTTATATAAAGCTTGCTTGCCTCGGAACTTCTTTGCAAAGGAAATTTTCATCCTGGCTTAAGGCCTAATGTTATCAGGTAAGGAACAGCCTCCAGTTTTTTAAAGGTAAGAGTGTGCCTACAAAAGCCTTCAAGTTAAAACCCATAATGCTTGATATCTCACCGCTGTTAATGCTGAAGGAAAACTGAAGGGACCTGTAAATTCATTTGAAAAATATGGGACTGTTTTTATGTTTTAAAACTTAAGGCATCATTTGATTAAGGGGTTTTGACTGGAGGGTGCTGTACAGCAGTACTTGCCTGCAGTAGAATTAAGAGCTCACCCAGGGATGAATGAGAAGATCAGGGGGTTATGTGGGTAGGGCTTTATTCTGTAGTAGTTTGAAAAAGCTCATTTTTTAACTGGAGAGAAGCTTTACTCATAGCAGAAATCAAAAGCAACAGGAAAGCTTTACCTGAGGTGCTGCTCAGCCACTTCCTTCCCCTCCCTCCGACACTCCCACTCTCCCTTCCTCTCACCTCTCTTCTTTCGAGCAGTTATCCTTCTGTGGTCCCCTTTGCCCTCCTATACAAATGTCCCTGTATTTTCACTATTTTTTTTCTGCTTATTCATTTACCTCTCTGACTAAGATGATCAAAAGCAGAACAAGAATTACTGCAACTTTCAACTTCCCTAGAAAATCAGCTGCAGAGGATGGAAAAGGGGGTTGGTTACATGGTGTTCCAGTAGGAGCTCTGCTGTGGTACTTGTAGAAGGGGCAGAGCATGAACATTTATGGAGAGAGAGTTCAGGTGAAGAAAATGTAGTTCAGTGTTGTGCAGTTTAGGGGAGGATCTTCCCTGGGACACTGCTCAGTTGTGCAGGCAGCAGCTTTGATACCGTAGAGACTGGTTTCGAGTCTTTATAGGCAAGGCACTGAGCAACTCTTTTGGAACCTGCCTGATGCTTCCCTGCCCAGCTCAGGAAATGGTTCAGCAGCCAGAACAGTGCTGGTGGTGATGGACAGTATAACTGGGTTCCAGAGCACTGGTAACCTTGGAGCTTTATGACAAAGCTGGAGGAACTGCTGTAATAAAAGTGGCATCAAGGTCGATCTTTTTGCCTTTATTTCATTTAAAAGAGAAAAGTGTGAGCAATTCTTTTCCTCAAGTTATTCCAGTGGAAAAGCATTGCTGCTTTAAAGATAGAGTTCATCAGACTGGATATCCATGGATATTTTGCTGCAGAATCATTTTCCTTTGTAATGAGAGAAAGTTATTTAGCCATTATCAGTAAATAGTGCATCTTAGAAAACTTGATGTTTTTCCTGACATTTTAATCTCTTTTTATATCCCAGAAAGCAAATAGCATCATGATTTTTCCCGAAGTATTTGTGAGATTTATTTTAAACCCACACAACCAAGCCGTGTAAACAGGTGTTAAGTCCTTTGGTGATGGCTCTAAAGTAATGTTAATTTTTTTTCTGTCAAAGTGCTTTTTACCTTACACTAGGATTATATGACTTTCTGTGCCTCATAGAGGATTAAATTTTTAACTGTCAGAAAGTTTTTTGGAAATTATTTGTACTTTTGGTAGTCAGGGTCTGTATGCAACTTGTTCATTAGGTAAAGACCATCTCCCTAACAACAGGCTGGTGCAGGACATATCTTTAACTGCAGATTTTGGAGTGTGCTAATTGCAGTTGTGAACTGGTTGAGACAGTCTCTTAAGGCATGAAAATATTTAATAGCACTGGACTGCTCTCTTCATTTCAGTGTCTGTTCTATAAGCTTGCTGTGCATGACGTAAAATACTAAAAAATGACACGAAAAGTAACAGCTCTAGCACTTAGTCAAATGATAGAAAAATAGCAGCTCCAGTGAAAATGATAAATATTTTCTATGGCAACACAGCTTGGAAAGCCTGGTGCCTTTTTGCTGCCCTGTGTAATAGCAAGAGGCATCTGTGTGCTGCTGCTGCTGAGATTGAGACCCTCTGCAGTCTCTTTGCTGGCTGTATTTCATTAACTTTTATAAACCTCTTGCCTTCAATAACAGCAAATGAAACTCTGGCACAATGTCTCCCTCTAGGCCACAGACAAGTCCAGCTTGCAATAATTCAGCACTGGAGTTGAATAAAAGACAAATTATTCTGTCACCTGTCAGTAGCTGCAATAGATCAGGCAGTAATGCTGGGTACTTACTGTGGGAGAAGCGGGGCTATTTTCAATTACTGCCGGCTCCTTAATTACCCACGGCTCTGAGCCTGCTGCAAGGCACAGCTTCCTGCTTGGCCCCAGCCCTGGGCTTCCTGTGCTGAGGCACATGGCCCCAGGAACAAAACCTGTGGTGGCAGTGGTTTTTCTGGGGTAGTTGGAGGAGGTACAAGGAGTGATAAACTCAGTGTTACCTTCTGCATGGCGTGTGGTTGTGTACTGCAGAGCCGAACCTGAGCAGAGCACGACAATCGCAAGCGCACTCAAGCTTCTGCCTTCCTAGGAGCAGACTTTATATGATCTTGCTCAAAGCAGAACAAGACTTGAGGCTTCAAGGCAGCTTGACTCAAGAGCTCTTTGATATTGTCCAGCATTTGTTTATTCTCCTCATAATGGTCTGTGTTGCACGTAGCACATTGGTACTGACTGAGAAGTGATTCTGGTGGCAAGTCCTGATTAACCATGCTCTAAGGAGTGACGGAAATGGTGTTCTCATAGTGTCCACCCCAGACAGATTTGCCTTATTTTACCCTCTTGAACTGATGCAGCGTGTTTTATTTTCTAGCAAATATTTCGGTTTGTTTTGTTGGGTTTTATTTTTTTAAATAACTTCCTAAGACTCTAGCACCTCACTGCTTTTTCAGTCTGACGAAGAGTTTGATGCTGAAAGGCGGCAGCCTACTGAAAAGTCTTCTGTAAATTCCAAAAAGAAAGCAATGTTTCCATGTATTTGTTTTCATTTTTTCTTTTTCAGACTATAGACCGTTATCTCTCACACACACACACACAAAAAAAAAATCATCCCCCAAAGTCTGTCATTTGAGTAAATGAGAGGTTGTTTTTCTTGAGCCTGTCTCTCTTGTTCTGGGAGGTCTTAGCTATTCATGTTTCAGAACTGAAACAACCTTATTTGATAGGTGTTGCTGTCACATGTGTGTGAGGTTGTACTGGTTTGGGCTGGATAGAGGGAATTTTCTTTGTGGTAGCCTGTATGGTGCCATGTTTTGCTGTGTTTAGGCCTAGGTGCTCACCATGGTTAAATTCCAATAGAGGCTTTGCCCAGTTCAGAAAAACTGCATGGATCCTGGGAGCTAGAAATTATCTGATTTAATGTTGTCAGTCCTTAAGTTGTAGTTTACAGAATTATACAAAAATGCTTCTGTGATTTGTTGCACAGCTGGTTATCGGGAAAGGACAAATATTTCAGACTTGCTAAGTAATGTATGCATACAGCAAGCTGCTTTGTCAATGTCACATTAATTATCCGATGATACTGGACTTAATTCTTGTTGTAAACTTAGATGTGCATTCTCTTGCATCATAATAAATCAGGTACTAAGCCATACCTGTTACTGCAAAAATGTTTCTAGTAAAGCATATCCCCCACAATTAGCTGAAAAATTAATAGGAAGAGATTTCCCCTGTCCTCTATTTATTTCCTCAGGTGTCAGGAATTTGTTTCATTCATGGTGTGGGCAGACTTCTCTTATAATAAGCAACAACATAGGATGGTTTTGTTGCAAAAGTAGCCATCTAATTAGAAGATTCCATTTTCCTGTTTCCGGCCTGGACTTCAGTAAAGACATGAGCTGTGATCATTGCATCCAGTTTCCCTGATCTTTATCAGGATTCTTTGTGGCTAACCTTACAATAACTGTTTCTGTTTTGAAAACCCCTTTGTTCAAATGAATCTTTCAGATTTTAATTCTTGTTTTTTAAAAAAAACCCAAACAAAAACAAAATATAAAAACCAAATCCTGTCGTCTAGGTATTTAGGAACTGAGAGGAAGCATCATAACTTGCTGTTGCTGTGCTGGAACAATATGCTTGGCAAATAAAAGAAATAGAACAAAAAGAGACAAGTTATAAGAAATACCGGCTGTTCTGGAATTTATTTTCTTTTGCAATTGAAAACTAGTAAACCTAGTTACCATCTGACTATCAAAAATCTGTAGTCTGTCAAAATATTATAGTAAAAATAAGATGGAGAAGCCATTGCATCTGATGAATGGGAACAGGGAAAGGAAAACCAGGTTATAGAAACGTAAGAGAAAAAAGGAGGAATACTTTGTTTCCTGTCAACTTTCTCACAGTACACTGTAGTCCAGAGACGCTTCTCTCTAAATTCATTCAATGTGACAGTGATGTGAAATTCTGCAGCTTGTATCACAAGCTATCCTTTTTGTTCAGACAGTCTAAAGCTCTGCTCATGACAGCACGGAAAAGAAACCCAGGAGGTGATACGGCTTCACTTCTAATTGGTAATTTTGCATTTGTTGCTGGTGTTAGTGATGAATAACCCAGAGCTATTATTATGGATGCTGGGATGGCTTCTCTGCTGCACTCTTTCTCCTTTAGTCAGTAGAAACAGAGGGATCATCAGGGTACAAGTTTTGACTCTCAGTGTGTCTGGCTCCATACTTGTTTAAAGCCATCCAGATAGTTCCCTAATATCAGCAGGTTCATTTCAGGAATTTGCCAAATAACTTACGACAGCAAAGAGTATTGGGCAGTACCTTCTGTACATGTGGCTTTGGATGCTTTCGCTGAGTCAGGGAAGTCATAGTTCAGACTATATTTTGAAGAAAGACAAAAAAACTAGCCAAAACAGTACACCACCACCCACAAATTAGACAAAAAGGCTTTAGAAGTACACCGTGTTTGCCATAGAATGCCTCTGTTTTAAAAATACTTTCTAATGACCTCTTGACTTGGTTTCTACATAAAACCTGCCAAAAGTACCCAGCTGACCACCCTGATCCTGCTTTACGGAGCAAAACTTACTCATCAGAAAGCCCTTGAGCAGTGATGCCACAATGTCCTGTCTGCACCTGCTCTTTCTGAGGTAAGCCCACAGGAAAGGACAATGATTGGAGGGCCATGTCATGTCCTGACAGAAGTCCTGCTCCTACAGATCCTGGAAAATGGTTGATCAGGTTAAGGTAAGTTTTGCTTGTTTTCTCTAAGATTATTTCTGGTGTGATGGTCAGTGCACACTGTGCCCTGTGGAACAAATCTCTGAGGACTGACAACATCTTGTATACACCTTTCCTCCACCTGGGGAAGCCCACACAACTGAAGAGACCAGATTGTTTGATCCTGTGTGTGCATTACTGTCATGTGCTTCTCTTCATCATGGCACTCACACAGAGTGAGACAGGATTTGATTAATGAACAGACAGGGTTTTTTTTTTAGGAATAGCTAGGATACTTCACGTCCCCCCATCATCATACAAGAAAATCATCCCAGAAGATCTGGCAGGACATGTTTCATTCTTCTCTTAAGGCTTATTATCTGAACGAGCTTACAGAAACATGTCAGGGAATGCCTTAAGAATATGACAGCTCATTAATCGTGTAGTACTACAATAAAAATAGACATCAAGTGCATTAATTACTTCTCAAACAGGTATAATTGTTGGGACTTTCTCTTAGCCAGTGTTGAAAGATGGCTAGTTTTCCAGAAATAACACTCGCTTTGCTTCATTGTTTCTAAATAATCAGTAAAATCTTAACAGAAAAATATCATGAATAACAGCATGTGTAAATATAGATTAATGTGCTTGAAATTCTAAGTCAAATTCTGTGCTGAAATAATGATTCTTTTTAAATGGAGCTAGTTAAAGGTTGATTGCCTCCAATTTTATTATGTGATACCATTCTTAGAACTAAAGAAGGGTCATTATGCAAAAAATGCATAATTCAGAATATGAGGTGGAGAATGAAGAATACATGCTAGGCCAGTGGTTCTTCTTTTGAGGTACCTTTATTAAAAAGTCTTTCAATCTTTTCCTTGGATACTAATTTACCTCTCGAAACTCACTCATGGAAGAGTAAACAACCTTTAGGAAAGGTAGTGATGGGGGCTTGTGCCCTTAAAGCACTCTGTGTGGTTTTTTTTCCACTTGTCAATCAACAAGCCTTATAGCCAAGCAAAAGGTAGTTTCCTTCATTGAAAATACAGCCTTTAAGGTGATAACTCAGAAGACCACACTGGTGTGCACCAGAGAAAGTTTAAAAGCCCATATGTCAAGGAAAGACCATGCTGTGGACTGATAAGCTTCTGAGCAGGTTTTCTTAAACAGTTGAGGGATTTTGGTAAGTCACCGGGGGCAAAGCTTGGTGCAATTTCTGCATTTTCTAGCTAGACTTCAAAAATAGAAGAAAAATAAAATCAAACGTATGTAGATAAATTATGGAATTCATGTAGGGAAAAGTAAAATTAATATTAAATGCATAAATGTATTAAGAATGTATGCTTGAAGACATTAGACAGTCATCAATGTGCCTGTTGGATATAAATCCCTTGCCCAGCTCTTAATTGTCATTCCTAATCTGTGCAGACATCATTTCACATCATGAAGTTTCTAATCCTTTTGCCTGTGGCTTGAATAAAATGCAGGATTCATTCTTTTGGCTCTTACTGTCTTTATGGCATTTCTTTCAGTAGCATATTCTACGTTTAATGACGCTCTGAGGTGCAAAATTTAAAGTGACATCCTGTTTTCATGCAAATTACTAGCAAATGGACAAATTTACCTTAACTTCTGAGAACCCACTTGGAACACGAGAATAGAAGAGTGATTTAGGCACAGGTTTGGTTTTCTGGAACTTGTAGACGACGCCGGTGGCACCTCACCCCAAAAATCCTGGAGTCATCAGTGCCATTGGAGCTTGAAGTCTGGCTTGGCAGCCAAGTTGGCGTTGCTTGCAAAGAAAGATACCATGCAGCGTGAAGAAGCAAACTGTCTTGTAGCACTAGAAATGAGCAGGAGCAGATGCACTGTCATCATAGTGAAATCAGGACTAATAAATTATTGGCAAAATGCGGCAACTCATTTGTAATCAATTTGATACAGACTTTCCCATTTGTATTTTTTCTTATGAATCTGAGAGAAACATTTCCTTTCATTTGCTGCTTTTGATGATTTATCAGTTCTGGTTTTGAGTCCAGGTGTTTTGATAATAGTGAAAAGCTCTGAAATAGGTGATCCTGGCTCATGCCTGATAAGAGAAGCTGTTTGTTAGTCTGCAGTACCAATATGTATGAGTTTAGTGAAGAAAAACAAAGGGAAATGTAGATGCATTGATGCTTCCCTCTGGCTTTTTCTCCCATATTCTTTGAAAATAATATCTTTCAGTACCAGAATTGTGAACTGTGGAGGGGTCAAAAGGACTGGGGGAGTATCAACCATGAGAGCAAAGGATAAAGAAATAAAAATGAACTGAAGTGATTGAAAAATTAATCAGATTTATTTAATTTTAAATCCCTCAGCCCTGATGCTGTAACATGAAAGACCCAACAGAAAAACAGAAGCCAGAGCAATGGGCAGAGCACCGCATCAGGAATTAACCAAGGCATTAGGCCACGTTAGTGGGGGCTGTGTGTAAATCCGGTTCTGGTGTTCCTGCCTAGGCTGTGGTCCCTTAGATTCGCTACTGTTTCCTGCTGGGAATGAAGGGGACTTGTGCTCTATCCCTCTGAATACCTGTCATGGGCCATTTGGATATCTCATAGTTACGAGACAATATGCTATGGACATTGAAGTTTATTTTGTGATCTCATTAAGAAATCTGATGAGATAAGGGTTGAAAATGCAAATAGGTGCATAAAGGTGTCTAGCTGTGACTCTACAAAGAACTGTTGCTGTGATGGTCCCTGTTTCCTTTTAGCAGCAGCTAACATAATGAATTCAGACATAGAAAAATTACTGTATTAATCCACTAGGAACAAATTTAGATGTTTCATGTGAAATCAGTGGAAACTGGAGATGTATTCCCTTTACTGCCTTTATCAAATTCTGTTGTAAATAACTTCTATTTTTTTTTTTGTCAGGAGGCGTTAAACATGACCCAATTTAACTACATAATTTTTGCTGTTTCATGATAGAAGCCTGGAGATTTGATAGTGTTTCCTCTGCACTCTGAAATAGTGTCCTAAATTTGTATGATTGTGTACTGTAAATTGGTGTATATTCCTCAGAAATGGCTGTAGATACTCAGCATTTGATAAGTCTGATCAATAGGGTATGAAAGCACTGTATGATTCCTGGAGGCAAGAAATGTGTTTTATGGGACAGTAATGCCTGTCAGCTCCAACCTATTGAAAGACTCTAACTCTGTGTTGCTACTTTCAAGCTTAGATGAAAGTTTTCTATACTTTGAAGTTGATTAATACCTAATTTTCATAGATTCTGAATTCATAGTAATTTCATTTTGCAATAGGTGTCATGCAAGTTGAAGGAGACTGATTTATTTCTTTTATTATTTGTTTTTCTTGTGCAAAATGCAAAGAATTCTGAAAAGCAGAGATAATCACTGTACATTTGTATGTTAATGCTACCTGGTAATCATTCTGAAAGACTGAATATGATTAACACCTTGAATCATAAACTAGGGAAAATGTACAACACTTGACAGGGAGTGAAACATCTAATACAGTGTGAAAACATCTGGCCAGGAAATTGTTTTGCAAACACTGAAAATTATAAGCAATTATCAAGTATTTTACCTGACTATACTCATAACTCTGTTTTAGTGACACTTTCACTGATATTATGCTTCGTTTCTCAGCAGTTTGATTTTTGGATAACCACCCTAGATCTGTGTTTTGCACTCTTCCATCTTCCTGCTTGATGTGCACAGCAAGTACTTCCCTGGTGTACTTTAAGGGGGCAATCAAGGCTGCAGATGAAATAAGGCACTCATGACAATCGAAGGGAAGAGCTTAATTTGGCAATTCTCATCAGCAAAGGATCTGACAGGATATCCAGGTGGCCCTAAATCAGCTTGAGCTAAATTTGCAGAGAAGTGAGCCTGCACATGCCAATTTTCTTAGCATAAGCTGTGTGTTTCTGTCAAGAACTTTTCTTGGGGTGAGTGGATGGACTTGGAGGTGTGAGAATTTGCCAGAATATGGTGGCAGTTGTACTGGCTTATAATAATAATTAAAGATGACACTTGTCTATGATAGCCAGCTGCAGACCCTACGTGAAAAGGAAGGGCGACTCCAGCCTTTCCATACTAATTTATGCATTTTATTTCTATTACGTGTTTTCCCAGAAGAAAAGGTAGATAGGGACAGAGTCAAAGGATGCTGGGTTTCCTTTGACTCCAAGAACATTTATAGCTTATAAATCCGGATGCTGTTTCTGACTTTGGAATATGGCTGTGAACTATTCATGATTTTTATTGTGCTAATAACCCTTTTCCTGTAGCTCGCCTCGGACACTCAGTAGAAAACTGCCTTTTCATCTCAGAAAAGGAGCATCCTGTCTCAAATCATTCCAGGACATTTCATTGCCATAAAACTGACATCCCTGGTGGTTGTTTCCTCATCTCAGAGATGAAAGTTGCAGTAAGAAGGAACGGCACTCTGTCCCTCAGCGTGCAGGTCAGAGTAGGTCAGGTCCTGACATTCTTACACAGCTCCAGGAAAAAAAAAAAGGATGTAAATCAGGTTGGCTTGTTAAGGAAATGAGGTGAATTTTCGCCTCGGGTGGTGACAGTGCTTCACTGGCATTTGCCCTTAAGCTATGTGAGGTCAACCCCTATAGTAGAGTTCCTCACAGTATTTTATCAGACACTGCTTTTTGGGTGAACCTCCAAACCTGACACAGCATGAGGGGCCATTAGGTATTGAAGATCACACATGAACACAACATATTATTGGCTTTTATTATTGGTTTTTATTATTTTATTATTGGCTTCAGGTAATATGACCTCATAGGAGGGCTATGCCTTCCTAGTTGGTGTTTTCATCATGCTAGATAGGTTTTATTTTGAAATTGTTTGTTCATACACTGTTTCTTTGATTTTTAGCAGGTTGAGGGAATATTCTTGCTTTTTCCCCAGTGATAATTTTCTTATTTCATGAGCTGGAAAAATAACGGGGAAATTTTCAAGCAATTTAGTGGTTTCACTCTGAAGTATAGTGAAAAATCCAAGTCTCAAAATATTTCAAGGAAAGACTGAAATAATCAAATGAACTTTGGAAAACGTTATTTTTCACTGCAATTGAATAATTCATATGAATGCATACAAGAGGATTAAAGATAAATGGAACAAGGGAATTTGAAATGAGAAAAAGGAAAGCTTCAGATGAGATAAAAACAGTCCAGTTCTGCATTTTGAATTTGCCTGGTTTTTGAAAAAAAGAATTAGTTTCAATCAGAACATTCTGGTATTCTGGTACTAATATAACAACTCTTTCTGCAGATAACCTGCTGTGGAATTTTTTTATTTTTTTTTAAGCTGTATGAGATGCTTCAGATACACAGATTTCTACTGGAATTCTGTGTATTCATATTGTTTGACAAGTGATTTCAGACCTCATTTTCCTTAGATGATCCCTATTTGATCCGGGATTTGCTTCTTTCTGTCTCAGGAATTCAAAGATCTCCAAGCCAGAGGTAAATGTGTTTTAGACCCCCTTGTGTCACTTCAGGTAGCAATCTGGGGGGAGAAAGTACAACGTGGTAGGAAATGGATTTGATGAGTTTTGGAACCTTAAAGATCATCCAGTTCCAACCACCCTGATGTAATTGTTAAATTTATAGAGGAGGCTATAACCAAGCTAATTCATTAAGACCTCTGCATCCAAAGGAAAAAAAAAAAAGTGCTAATCTACTTAAAAACTTGCAAATGAGAAGGCTGGGCTTAAATTCAAGCAGTGACTGAAAACTGCATGCTCAGAGGACCTGGTCTGCTTATGTTTTAAGTGGCATTTCCAGTCAGATTTGAGAGGGTCAGGGTGAACTCAGGGAACTGGAAAGGTGGTGTGCTTCTGAACAATCAAAACAAGCAAAAACCAGGAGGAATAAAGAGTGTTGATTTAAATGAAATCAAATTTTTTTCAAGAGATGTTTAAAGAGTATGCATCATTGTGCCTTGTTCAATTGCAAACTTTATTTCTTCAGCTAAGTCTATGCCTAGCTGTGAGCACAAAAATTCACCTGCCATTTTTCCACCTCTAAGAGGTTAAAATCACTGCTTCATATTACATGTTCAAAATGTTTTAGATATTCCATTTAATTCACATGCTCCATTTAATCTGAAAGTTCCATGAGTCAGAGCTGACTCCTTTAATCTCTAAAGCCACAGACATACCTGAGGTACCTCTGGTGTATGAAAAAGATTGCAAGTGGAGCAGTCCATCAGACCTCTGGAGACCTGATTTTGTTTTTGTCTGCCACTGACTGGGTGGATCTGGAGAAGCCACATTGCTCTGCTACATCCTTGGTTTGCCTCTCAGGAGGGAAAAGATAATATCACTGCCCTTTAGAAAGCACTTGAGATCTAATTATTTATAGATTAGGGAGCATTACAGGAGAGGTTTGTGGTTTATTTCAGTGTAAAAACTTGGTTATTTTTTTGACTGGGAACAGAGCTTTTTCCTCCATTATTTATAGATGAAATCAGAACTTAATGGTCAGTCCAAAGCAAGTGGTGTTTTGAACAGGAGGCTGAAGGCAAAAGATGACTCAGGCCATTGGAAGAGTGCATTTCATTTACAGTAGGGTTAAACACCATTCTATTTATTAAATGTAATGATCAAGTAATCATGGAAAGATAAAAATCTCTATTAGCTTTTCACTGAATGACATTGTAAAAAGTAGCTCCAAAGGCTCCAAATGGTAATTTGATCTGAGTGAATGTCTTCTTCTCACATTCTACCTTCTCAAATACTTTAATATGGAGATTTTGGGAGTTTTGACATATTTATAGTACTGAGCAGTCTGAAGAGATTGGTAGGTTGTGCAATTTCTCTTTTTTAGTAAGTCACAGTAAGCAGTATCTGTATTTTTGTACAGCACAGCCCTATTGCTCTTTTAAACAGTGTGCTGACAAAACAATTTCACTATAATTGAAACAGGTCACTGCCACTCCTCTAGAGAAAATAAAACTGAATTTGATGCCCTGGTTGTTACTGACAAGACATTTCATCATGAATACAGTTAAAATTCCATTTAAATCATTAGACTAGGTTATAAACAGCAAAATATCTAATATCTGAGTTTTCTTAGTTGTTCTTAGTTTGAACTTTGTGTTGCACTGTGAATATTGATACAAAAAGCAGAAATCTGCCGAACTGTGTGGCATTGGCTTTATTGATAATCTTTGGCCATAACATTTGTACTGATTGAGCCTCTCCAGGTAGCTGCCTGCTATGTTAGTTGTAGACTGGGAAACACTGCTGCATAAAAACAGAAACCCAAATATTTGGGTATATCTAGCCAAACAAGGTATGTCTCTAGGTTAGCAGTCTAGCTGGCTCAACAATGGAAATTATGAAAAGCAAATATGCAGCAAAATAGAATAGTTCTGGATATTATCTTGTACTCTTGAAGGTCCACCTCAGTTATCCACAGTTCGGTCATTCAGTGTGGATAAAGCCTGGCAGAGAAACAAACTCTGACTGTGTGGGCTTCCTTATGCTGAGTATTTGCACAGGAAACACGCTTAGGAAATCTTGTCTGTGTGTTCAGCTAAAGCATTTACCTTGCTGAAACCTGCATTTGAGTGCTTACTTACCTGACTAAATAACTCCAGAGAAACTCAGACAACTCACTGAAATTTCCTACAAATCACTACCTCAACCATGTGAATGTGAAGAGCTGGATTTAAAAGGAAAAGCAAAAATGAAACAATTAAAAAATCCCACACCAAAACCCAGCACCCCCCCAAAAGGAAAAAACCAACCATCAACCCAACCCCAAGCACTGTAAGAATTATGTTTCACCTGCAGACTTTGAGTACTTGTCTGCCTGGTTCTTTAGCAGAGATCAGAGCCTTCTGTAACCCTGTTGTCATCCAGGGATAAAACAGGAGGAAAATAAAAAGGGAAAAGGGTGTTTCCAGCTGAGATGGGAACAAAATCTGGTGAGAAAGAATTTATGGGTGTTCTTAGGGACAAAACAGGCTAAATATTGTGATTTGCTTTGTGGTGGTTTTTTTTTGTTTGTTTTTTGTTTGTTTGTTTGGGGTTTTTGTTTTTGTTTGTTTGTTGTTGTTGTTGTTGTTGTTTTTTAACTTTGACACTGGGGAGTACTCGAAGGGAATATTATTCCTGTGACTTGTGGTAGTTTGTGCATGTGTGGTGTTCTGGTGCTTCTGTAAAGCAGTGATATGAGTGTCTTTTATATATACTTGGAGATAGGCTTGAGCAGAGCATTCTGTTGGCCCCAAGCTTTGCCTGAAATCATCACAGATCTTCAAGGTTAAAACCCAAGAAAGTTCAGATTTACAGGCAAGGTTTGTGCAATGGTTTCAGAGTACAGGAAATTAAACAAGAAAACAGATCACCATAATCAACACTGTGGTTATCAGGATGGTTTGAGCTCTTGAAAATAGATCCTTGAGAATCTTGAACTTGCTGAGTGAAGGGTATTTGTGCTGGTTTGACATCCATGTGAACACACAGCTTCTGAGGTCAAAAGAAACCTTTCAAAACTTGCACAAAATTTCATCTTTCTGGTGAAACTACTGCAGTCTGCAGAGTGCTTGGTATTTACTGGATTTGAACAAGAAAAAACAAGAGTACTATACAGCACTCTGTAGCTCTGGGGAGCGTATTTTATGCAGACGGCCTAGAAATTAGATGTCCATGTCCTTCCTTCCTTGGTGCTGTTGTAGGCAGAGAGGTAGATGAGGTGTATAAGCCATCTGAAAAGGAAATGCAGAACTCAGATCATTTCAGTGTCTCAAAATTTGAGATCTATCTTCTGCAGGCAGGTGCTGCTGCCTATGAGTGGAGTTGGAATCATAGCTCTGGAGAAACCTTGCTGTGCACAATAACACGTGCACATAATTTCCTTCGTGCGAACACCCCTTATAAACAGCTCTCTTTCAGAATTGTTTTCTGAGCTAACATCTCAATCTGTCTACCCCACTGTCGATCCCTTTGCCATTAGATCCAGCTCAGAATCTGAGTAGGACAGGTTACTGTGTCTCTGCCCTTTTCTCTGAGGGTCACTGGTTCTGGTTTCCTTCTCTCATCCTCTATGATCCCATTATCAGGTTTTCTTGGGTTGCTCTAGCTTAGTCTTTTCAGATGCCTCTAACCATTACAGATTCTTTCTCCATAGCATCTTTAAGATGTTGCTTTGCTCCATTGCTCCCTGAACAGACTGTCAGAGCTTAATGCCCCAATTTTTGTAACAAATTTGTGTATGATTTGAGAATACTGCCAAAAGATTGTGTACTGCTGGTGGTTCTGATAATTTTTGACTTTGCCTTTTATTCTTCTTCAGGCTCCCAATTTTCTTTCACATCAAGCATTTTAACTTGACCTTCAGAGGACCTTGCTTCCCTTGCCGCTTCTTGCATTGTCATTTACCCATAGGTTGGATTCTGCCTAGGTCTGTTTTCCTCAAATAGACTTCTGTGTGCTTTTTCAGCATCTTGACCCCACATTATATGTGACAAAGTTTCTAGAAACATCTGTACTTCATCCTTTCAAACACCTTTTTTAAGCTGTACTAATCCTGACAGTGACTCTCCTGCGTATATGTCAGCTGTCCATCGCAATGATCAGTGTCCCTCTTTACTTTCCAGTGCCATTCCAGTTTGTCCCTGTTAGTCACCTCTGCCTGGTTCTGCTTTTCCCTAATGGCTGTTCTGCAGCGAGTCTGTAACCTGTACTTTGCTGGCAAAGGGCTACTGCAGGGAAATTCTGGACAATGCTGGTTGCTGTATGGAAAGGAGTTTGATTTCTGTTCCTGTTGGTAGCCCTTCACTTTAAAGGCTGACTGCTTAAAGTGAGAAATCTATTCTCTTTTGTCCAAGGCAGCACAGGGGCAATACACCAAAAAAACAAACAAAAAAAAAAACAAAAAAAAAACAAACAAACAAAAAAAATCCCCATCCAGAAAGGGATTGAGGTAACAGATCGTGGTGGTATGGTGGTTTGTTTTCCATTAGCATTTGTTCAGAATGATTTGTTGCTTGGAGAACAGAATTTCACTGGTATAGTTGAAGTTGGCTGATGTTTCACTATTTATGATTTATGTTGAATTTTTTTGTATCATCTGATTTTGCACCATGAGAACTTAGACATGTTTCCTTGACACTTCTAGCACTAATGTAAAGTAAAAAGTGTTAACATGGCATTAGACAAATTGATCACACCCTGTACACTCTGAGGGGTCAAACTACTGTTTCACATAGATGTTTTTCAGTTTTGGCCAAAAGGAGATGGGAAAAAAAACCCTGGAAATCTAAATGCTAAAAAATAAGTTTTTGCTCTGCTCTTTTTATGTGCATCCTTAGAAAAATGTCTCACTGGATTGGTAAAAATTAAACATATAATCCACAGAAGATGTTAGGTACTGATTCACTTTTGATGCTTTGAAACTGAATTCCAGAGTATACTGCTTCAGTTTCATATCTAATTTTTAGTTCTTATTTTCCTGTTTGTTTTTTTTAAGTGCTCTTCTGTATTTAGTTTTTGTGTCCTTTAACAAATGTTATAGACTCTGAACAGTGACAACGTTCTCTCAAATTTTTATCCCTATTCTTCAATTCTAGCCCTAATTAATTTAGCTGCTGTATTTCAGTGGATTAAGTGATTCTTATGCATGAAGTCAGACAAACGTTTTCAGCTCTTTTGGGATAAAAATTACAGGTGATATATATTGCAGTTGGACTAGATGATTGTTGTGGGTCCCTTCCAACTGAAATATTTTCTTCTCTGAAATATTTTGTATTATTGCCAAGTCTTGTGGAAAAGTTCTACCTGTCTTGTCACTCTTCAGATTATCAAAGAGTTTACATTTGGCCAGTGCCATTAATATTTTTTATGACCTGTTTGGATGCATATATTCCTTTCCTTGCAGCATAAACTTTAACGAAGCCTAACCTGATCAAAATACTTTATTTGAAATCCATGTTTAAGAGTAGGGTCTTAAATTTCTTCTGATATACTATGGTAGAATGATAAATTTAACTGTTTCTGATAACCTGAGAAAAGATAAGCTAGGAAAGAGTTAACATAATGTATCAAGAATATTAATTCAAATAAGTAACTTATTTTTCTACCACAGAAAAGTTAAAGGCAAGCTAAAACTAGAGCTTTCCAAAATGTTTTAATGGCCCTTATAGTATGCTGGTGGGGTATAAAAAATGCTGCTTTTTAATTTAAAATAAATCCAACTTTTGCCTAATGTGTGTGGTGGGCAATTTGCAATTATGATCTTCATGATGAGATTCCTCCATGAATTGAGAGGTGTATTATAATTTAAATAGAGTTGTAGATCTGGTTGATTTTAATTTGTGACCTAGGGGTCAGTAGTTACTGGGTGCAATAACCCTGCGGTAATGTGACTCTTCAAGGCACATTTGTATAATGAGAAATCATAACTAGTTAGAGGAAGCATGATGGGTTTGTGGTTTTTTTGCCTTTCCAATTCCAGAATGCTGCTCTCTCAGTCTCGATTTTATATGCTTAAAATTCCAGTTAGCATGTTATTTTTTCCTATAAAAACCTCTGAAGCTGTTGGCAGCCCCTGATTTACAGAGCTTTACACAGTTCTATTGTTTCAGCATGCAGCCACAGTCCATTGTTTGCTCTTTCCTGGAAAGAGCCTCTCCTGTCGCTGTGTTGCCAGTAGTTGAGATTTTGGTGCACTTCAGCTTTTTGCCATTGTTCCCTATTCCTGTGAGTTGGGTGACTAGTGGATGGCAGTTTTATTACCTGAGATGAAATGACAGAATTTACGTATGTGTTTTTAACTACCAGGAGACAGTTCAGACATGTAAGAGAGAAAGAGCTAGCTGGTGTCTTCCCCTAAGCATTTAAATATGTCTTGTGCTAAGACATCAGAAGCAACTTAATTTTTTCTGTTGAGTACTCATGCATCTGCCAGGGGTAGGAGGGATAACAGCACTGCCGTCATGTCCTTGCGTGTGTTAGAGGAAGTGCTGTTGTCTCCAGTTCCAGCAGTAATAACTGCAAGGCTTTACAAAGTCTGGTGTTCTCGGACCCTGGCCTGAACCCAGTGTGTGCACGTTGCCTTTCAGAGAGAATTTCTTCAGACCTGGGGAAGGAGGGAATACCCTCCTCACACTGCTGTGCTTTGACATATCATCTTGATGAAATAAGCAGTACCTGTTGGAAAATTAATGAGCCTGCTTCATTAGAGTTAATAGAGGAGACAGAAATGATTATCAAATTAAATTTTAGAATTACAAGATGTTTCATAGATGACATGCAGCTGGTGTCTTGAGAATGCTAAGTTCAAAGTAGGCACAGGATGTATTTAGCCAGGCTTTCTGCAATATGTCTTTATGAAGAAATATTCCTGGAGTGAGTGATGTGTTCTGATAGTGGTGTTTGTTTTCATTTTACCTCAATTTGTCACTTAGACACCTCACTCTGGCACATCGGGAATTAGTCTCTACCTCCTTCCCACTGAGCATCCTACCTTCTCATCTGGCCACTGCTTTACTCTGTTATCTGACAGTCCATATCAAACTGGTTCCAGTTTAAAAGGGTAGCCTGAGTGCAGAAGCAAGCCCAAGCTCCTTTCATGCTGTGTCTGCAGAGAGTGAGCAGGGAACTGAAATGCCCTCAAGGAGGAGCAATACTAATGTACACTTTGATATGATGGATGGTTTTGCCCATGTGCTGTTGGACTGAGTGCAGAGAGGAATGGAGGATGATGGCAGAGGAAAAACAAAACCTCCTTCACTTTTGATTTATAATGGCTTAACACATCGTGTCTGGAGGCCATGGACAGGCAGAGAGGGACTATGAAAGCGAAATAATCCTGGATTTAGAGCATGACTGCAGAAATCAGAGAGATCTCAGTAAACCTTGGGAGTTTACGGAAAAACCCTTACGTGCTGAGGAACTTCATGAAACTGGCTGGGGAGATACAAGCTTTGAAGGTCTAATTTTTGAACTTGGGCACCTATGGGAAGATGTAAATGGCAATAAAATAGTTCTTATACCTCTTTTCTCTCATTCTAATTCTGGAGAGTTCTCTGCACTGACGCGAGAGCATTTGTACTCTTAGAAATATATCATAGTGTTCCAAGTGTCCATTCTCAGGATGTGCATGTCTGAGCTCATGAGCCCAGGTTTTAAATCTGGCTTCTTTGTCTGCCTTTTCCTTCCAATAACAGGCACACTGTTTTTCAGTTTAAGAGCATTTTTAAAGGAGTTCTTGGGTTGTCCGTGAGTAAAAAGCAACAGTACAAGCAGTGTGCATTTCCTGGGATTACTATGTTTGCATTAGAAAGATATATAAATACTCATTTATATTTGAGCAAGTGTTGCCAACCTGCTCTGTATTGAAACTTAAATCCTTTTTCTTAACCATTTTTACTTCAGAAATTTGTCTAGGTAATGCAATAAAAGCAGGATTTTTAAATATGGGCAAGTCTTCACAGTGAACTGTCTGGGTTAATTTACTTCTTACTGTGTTAGAAGTTACTGATATCCATTTTCTATTATTCAAGTTGTGAGCGAAGTCTCTTGATTTAATATAGATAGCCCTGATGTGGAGCTTTTTCAGACCCACGTCAGTGGTGGAAGGGGCTTGGGAATTCCTCAGGAGAATGACTGATAATGCAGACTCATGAATTCAGAGTAGCAAAGGGAGTCATTTGAAGGAGCTGCTTTAAATAATATATATTTGAAATGTCTATCGCATTGCATACCTGTAAAAGGCATATGGTTGAGGAGTCTTTAGGATCACTCTGGAACCAGGTACTTGATCTGTTTCATTCAGTGTTTGTTCCAGATGTCTCTGGATCATATAGTGCACAGTTTTCCAGTCACACTTTGCTGTGGTGGCTAAATGACATTCTGTAACCCCATTTAGAATATTTATAACCACTGCCTGATGTCAGTATCTGTTTTCAGTTCCCAAAACAGCTCAGCCTCCCTCTCCTTGGCAGTGGTTCCTCAGAGGTATTGCTCGTCTCTCTGCTCAGAGGCATTTGCTCTGGGATTCCTGTTTCATCCAGTGCTTCTCTGAGAGTCCTCCTCAGCACATCTTGGAGCCTCCCAGCTGGCAACAGCAGCAGCTCTTCCCTGTTCCTCCTTCTGCTTCCAGTTCACTGAGTGTGATCCTGATCCACCCCGTGCTGGGCACCACAAGGCCCTGGCACTAGAGACTCACCATCCTGCCACTCTGAGGAATGGACAGTGTCCTAAAATCCCTTGGATTTGTCTTGTCCTTAACAAATTTCATACCTTGGCCCCTGTGATCATGATTGATCTGATTTTTCTGGTAAATACAGAATCAATAGTTTAAAAAGCTGTTCTTTGCTCAAGCTACTCACCGATTTCAGTGCTAAATGCAAATCTTATTATGCCATTATTTGTTTAGTATTTTGAAACCTCATTTCCAGCCATTTGGTCTGTTTGGTTACTCTTTGTTAATACAAGCATCTTTTCAGTTAAATGTAGCAAAGGTCACTATTTCTTTCTTCACAACTCATTTCTTTTAGAAGTCCCACTCCTACAATAACTTGAAAGGTTTTTCTATGTTGCTCATGACAAACTTCTCCAGCAATCAATAGCAAATATGTATTTATTGTCCTTGAAAATGTGAGCTCTAAATTATATTGAAGTAGCTGTATTTTTCTGGGATGCATTCAGTCTCCTGATATGTTTTGGGGCTGAGAGTTCTCCTTTGCATTGATTCAGGATTGGAATGCTACAAAATTTGTTCACTTTAGCCTTCCTTGAAGAAGAAAGAACCCATATGCTTCCTTGAACAAGAAAAACAATGAAATAATCCAAATTGATTTTCCCCCACAATTTATTTAATTGTAAACATGCAAACTCTGCATTCTGCAATCCTTCAAGAGCCCTTCTGTGAGAATGAGGCTCCAGATACGGACACATTCCTGCAGCTGAGCTGGTCAGGAGAGTTTCCTTTACCAAGTGAGCATTGGAATGTGTCCTAAGATAAATGGACCTTTTGCTTCCATGGAATTAAAGCTGAGGAAGTTACTTAAAACTTTCTTAAAATGCAATAATGGGGAAATTACACCTCAAAAAAAAAGTACTTTTTAAGAAATTATATATTATTCTTTGATTAAGAGAAGAAAGCCTGAGCAAAGAATCTTAAATTAGATATCTATTATGCTCCAGGCAAGCAGGCTTTCTAAGCAGAAGGAAGTATTGATCCCATGTCTGGCTTTATAGCACATGAGTAGGGAGTGCAATCCATTATCCAGTGAAAGCAAAGCCATTAGCCTCCTCGAGCATTCAATTAGACTATTACTTTATCTGCCTTAATTGATACTGCTAATAGTATCATATTTAATTGCTTCATAGAGGTGGAAAACAGGCTTGTTGGTGAGTCTCAGCTCATTCACAGAGTGACATTGGGGCAATAGCAGCAGAGCCTGGGGGTGGCTTCCTGATCAGCTGTGACCTCTCTCCTTAAACTTTCCCTTGGGATGGTCTGAACTGGTTTGTGTTCATTTCAGATGGATTTGTGCAGGGCACTCAGAGTTTGCTTACAAAGCATGTCCCTTGAACTGTGGGGATTATTCGGGAAGTGGCTTCTAATGCTGTTTTCTTTTGTCCCACTCTCACTTCTTCACTCTTTTGATAATAATTCATTATAACTATTGATCCAGAGAAAATTTTCTGCTTAGAAATTCATAATAGAGATGCATGTGTGTATGTGTAATATATTTTATGCATATATGCAAATATACACATGCATTTGTACATATGTAATACACAGATACAAACATGTATCTATGTATCTGTATCATGGCTAGGGGGAATGCTGTGGCTTGGATGCCATTTGCAAATAAATATCTTCTTTCAAAACTGTCTCATGCTTCTGTAAGGATGTAGCTAACAAATTGAAACTGAGTTCAAGTATGGTAACAGAAGCCTACTGAAATTTGATTGACCTAAAAGAAGACAATGGAGGCACAAGACAGAAAAAGAAAATGTACAGTTTGCAATTACATGACAGTAATTGCAAACTGTTCTAGCCACTCTGTGTAAATGTGTGGTTCGTCTCTCCTAGCAGCCTGCCCCTCTTCTCCATAAATATTTGTACAACTTTGTTGCTTGAATCCTGTGTTCTGAGATTTTGCCTAGGTGTCCTAGATTAAAATGTAAGATGTGCCCAAAGTATGTATTCTATCACCATCTTCATGAGGTGTTGGAACCAGGTGGGGCAGTGTTTCCCTTCTCTTCTGCTAATGGCCCATCAATGCCTTGCCCTATGACTCATAGATAACTCCCTCCAGAAGCCGTTTCAGTTTAATGGGCCATCAAGAACCCATTACATGACTCATTGAATGATATCAGCCTTTTGTGAGATGCTCTGCCCAGGGGGAGGAGCCAAGCATTCCCACCTGCATATAATCCTGGGTTTGGGACAGCTGAGTCAGCTTTTTTCCCCACTGGATTCACGGAGGACAAGAGCTACCAGACCTTTCTACAAGACCACTGCTTCGACAAGACCATTTCATCTGGACTGCTACTACCACCCTAACTAACAGGGTGTCAGGTTGTATTCTGCCTCTGTCAGTGGTATTTTATACTATTGAATTTATTTTATTTTACTTTATTTTACTGCTTTTCTTTTCCTCTTATTAAATTGTACTTCTGACTTGGAGTCTCTCCCTGGTTTTTCTTTCAAACCAGCACACTAGGGACTTTACATTTTCCTTTCAGCTGAAAAAAAAAAGCTGTACTAGAGTTTCTAGATTGCTTATGATGATGTACCATATATGCCTCATATTTCTAATATTTAAAAACTGTATCAATGTTTTATTCTTCTTGGAGGCTCCTTTGAAAACTGGTGAAGGCTTTGTCAGCTTCAAAGTTCAGGTTCATCTTTCTTGAGTAGCTTATTCCATGGAAGCTTCACAACACAGCTTAGGTCTGGGTTACTTAATAGGCCCTTACTGTTCCAGAAACTTCTCACTGGTGTTGGAAAGAGGTTTTTTTCTGACATGTAAGATTGGCATGTGCTGTGCTTTTGGTTGTGGGTGTGAGGGCTTTGCCTTTTTTGGCTGGAATAATGGCAATGCCATGGAGAATATCTGCCAGCTGCTCCCTGCCCATGATTACATCAATCTAACTGGCTGTGAATGGGCTCAGGAATGGACATCAAAATGCATTGCATTAACTTAATATACAGCACACATTTCAGCTTGAAATGGCTGAAGAATTGGGTGGGTAGTGAAAGGTCCAGAATACTTTAAATACTGTTTTCCTAGTGCCAGAGTGCCACTGGTGTCATGAATTCTCACATTCCAACAATCTTCATTTCAGTCTCTGGGAAGGTGATGTGATTAGGTTAAACTCTTACTGAAAATGAGGCCAATTGCTCAAATTTTGAATTTTATTTATGTTTTTCCACCTTTTAAATTGCCTGGATAGCTGGTAAGAGATGATATTTCTTCTGGTTATAGGACTGCATATCTCTACAATGTAAAGGACAGCAATAATTTAAAATGAAATTTAAAATGAACTGAAATTACAGTGTAGAATTTTACAGTTGTTTTTATGATGCAAACAAACTCCATGCCAACAACCTCTCCTCCAAAAAAAAAAAACCAAAAAAAAAACCCCACACCAAATCCAAATAACATCATCCTACAGTTTGTTAGCTTTTTTGGAGGAAAGTTAAAAGTAAAGAATACGACATGATCTTTGTTAAAATGACTTCTGCTGATGTTTAGAGAGCATCAGCTGTCTTTGGTGAGCATTCTTTGTGAGAATGAAACAAAAGAATTTATATATTTTTGTGAAATTGAGGTTTTGAAATGTCTATTACCAGTCTGAAAGGTCAAGTTTTCAATTTGAGTCTCAGTGAGGAGTAACCAGGGAATGTTCACCTTGGACAGCTTCATGTTTGAAGCTCTGTCAAAACTGATGCATTTCTGAGGCATTCTGCTTCTGAAACAAAACCTTTCAGCAAAGATGGGTCTTGCACTGCTTGGAGATGTGTTTTGCTGTGTCTGTTTATCCATAATGTATACAATGGATAAAATTTAAAACTATTTATGATATATTAATAATTTTATTGCAGATGATGCTGACTACATCAGCAATACACAGTATAGGTTATGTACTTATTTATGATTAAGTAAATAAAAATTGTCACAAATTTCCTTTATGTGCATAATTATTTTAACACGTGGACTTTTTTTTTTATTTTTGTGTGCATGCTACCTCTTTCTCCACTTAAATCAGTACCATTTTTTTCTAGTACACAAATGCATGTAAATGTATAAACATACTGGCTAGTGACATAAAAGGCAGTTACAGGAAAATACTACAATAAATGCATGAAGTGACATAATTTACATTTTAAAAATTGTCAAAACCACTTTCTTTCGGAGGTCCACATATTTTATCAAATATAACTTGTATATCAATTTGTACTGCTGAAAACTTGTGAACAGTCAACTGCTTTTTACTGACTCTAAGTTTGAAAGCGGGATTATGTTACTCGACTGGAAAATAACCAAAGAACAAATTGGAAAAGAAAAGTCTCTTTATTTTACAGCTCAATAAGATCTTTAACTGTTACATAAATTCTAAACTATACAGCATGTAATATTTGAAAAGCACTTTTGACTTGAGCACGAGATAAGTGTTTTTGTTCTTATATTGCATCAGTTTTGAAAGTCTAAAGGACATTTCAAATAATCAAATGGCAACACTAAACCATGAGAATGTAATTATCTTTCTACAGCTATTCTTAGCTTCACTTTGAACAGTTTGATAATTGAATAAGTCTTCTAACAATTTAAAGTCAGATTCACAGTCTGCATCACTGTGTAATGGCCTTTATAATTTCTTTCTCTGAGTTATTTTGTTTAGCATCTGGGCTTTTCTTTCCCGAATATTCTTTCAAACCAATAAAAAACCCAAAGCAATCCTCCACTGATTGATTTAATTCAATTGCATTGCTTATTTTTTACATAGTTATTATTGCTAGGTGTACTAGCATTGCAACAACTCGTAACATAACATTTGAATAACAGAATAGAAATTCTGTGGTTGGGTAAGTGGCTCCTATTGCACCACTATAAAACCCTGGCAGAAGGGAAGTGCTGTCATCAAATGTCACAATAGTGATAAAGTCTGGTTTAGAGCTGAATAATGGGATAGTGGTTTCTGTTAATACTGCAGGCAGTTCAAAATAAATGTAGCAAGCTTTGAATTGTAACAAACACTGTTTCTTATTGTCCCTGATGGTTATTATGAGAGGAAGTCGGGTAAAGAGGCCTCTCTAGCAGTGGTGTGAGTGCCCATGCTCCCTGGTGGGTGTGTGTCTGGTGGGTCTGTGCCCTGGCTGCCTCTGCAAGCAGGCAGAGCACTGCTGTGTTACAGTGTGCTTCACATGGCAGCTCCACCAACCTTTTGTGACATCAGCTTTCCTAAGGGGCATCTTTTGTTGTTTCAGCTGTCTGGGTGAAGGTCTTGGTGTTTCCTGTAATGAGGTCTTGGCTCCTTAGAACAGGCTAATATTTTATTTATGACATGTCCTTGTCAGGTAGGAACATTGCTTGTGTTTAACAGGAGTTAAAATCATAGTTGGGTTATTGGGCTGCTCTGATAACAAACATACATCATAAAAAGCTGTGAATGCCCTGACCTATTGTGCTGGTAAATGTCTAACGTTTGACACGTGTCAGTCATAGCAATACACTGCTCATGCTGTGGCTTGTGCCTGATTTAGGTGTGTTAAATTAAAACATGTTTTCAAGTGCGAATTCTATTCATATCTGAAGAGCCCTTGACTGAAGTCAGAAGTCACTTTGCCAATGGGATTGCTAGCTCATGGAGCCCAGGCTGTGCTCAGCCATGGTTTCACACCTTATAGCACTGCGTTCTGGTTGACAGGGAAGCCGTGCCCATGGGTAGCTCCTTGGGTCACTTCTCTCCTGTGTACTTTCAAGTCAGTCACTTGGACTGAGCTCTTTGCTTTCAATTACTGTTTCCCTCCTACACTGAGTGTGGTTATGACAGTTTGCGCATTTGCTAAGTATTGGCTCAAATGTTTCTAAAACTATTCCTTTAATTTCCTTTATTAGCACATCCATACCTGGAAATCTGTTACTTGCAGAACATCTTTCAGTTGTGTGGAATTGCCCCGATTCCCACACCCCTGAGGATGCAGCCTGGCTAGCAATAAGCCTCAGGGGGAAATCGGGGCGAGGACAAAGATGAAAGACAAAAGGCGCTCTTTACTCCTCAGGGACGCAGTCCCACAGTTTTAATGCAGAACCTACTCCATGGAGCCCAGGAAGAAGAAGAGACCGAACCTCTGTGAAGGGTAGATTTTAAGCCCTGGGTGAAGGAAGGGGGAGGGGAGGGGGTTTATTGGCCAATGGGGACTGACCCTGGGAGGAGTGAAGTGATAAGCGATGTCAGGTGGGATCAGGTAGCATCATGGGATGCAAAGGTTCATGGGAAGGTACAACAGACACTCCTGTGTGGATACATACAACAAGACACCCAGTGCAACACAACAAAGTGAACCAACTACACAGTGCAATACAACACGGAATGAATTGATCTTTAACCTAGAAATTGCCATTGTAGATAAAGCACCCAAAACTGCAGAGTCCCACAGAAATCTAATCCCCATCCTGTCAACTACCTGAAGACACAGGACTTATCTTCTCTTTCCAAGTGATACCGTGTGTGCATCTAGGGAGAAACTATTTACTCCCAGAAATAAAAAGGAGAGGAAAAGTTGTATTCAACCTGCTTTCTACCTTAAATCTCTTATGTAGGGAGAGGTTATGTTTTGAGTTTTCTGTAGCTTTTTTTGATGCCTTCATCACTGTTCTGCTGCTCTTGCACTTGTTCTCAAAGTGATTATGAGATTAATTAGGGCTTTCTTCAGGCTGGGCTCTGGAGATGCGACAGTAATTTTGCAAGTGGTGCTCTCCACAGCCTGTGTTCTAACAGAAGTGATCATGGGTGGTAATTAGGTGCTACCTAGTTTACACCAATGTGAAGGGCATAATACCACCTAACAAGAATTATTGCTGCAGGTGTGGAGAACTCTTAATTTTTGCTAATGATCCCATTTTAATACATGCTTCATCTTGCATATCTTGTGTTTGTAGTTGTTAATTCTTACATATGCAGGTACAGATACTTCTTTCTTAAGTAACAGACATTTTTATCATTTTAGAATTTATTGACAATGGATTTGCTTGTCTAAATATCAAAAAGTAAATAATGACTGCTGTAGTAAAAATAAAGTTGACTGGGAATCTTTCAGTTCTCTATATTATTGTTTTTGAAGTTTTAATGTAAGGTTTCCACATGAAAATATTTAGAGGGTTTTCACCTGTAGAAACATGTAATGACTGTTCTTTTGAAATTCCAGCAATTTTTCTATTCACTCTGCCTCCTTGTCCCATATGTACCATTCCAGCTTTCTTCAGTGCTGTTGCTCCTGTCTGAAACATTTCTATAGATAAACTGTTTCTAAGCTTTTCTAATTCTCCTTTCCAAAATCACCTCTCCTGACTCTCTTCGAAAGCAAAGGCATGATGCTGGTCACCTCAGCAGCCCTATACACACCTTGTTAAATTAGGTTCAAGTTGATCTGTGTAGCATTTGGATGGAAGTGTTCCTCCACCCTCTTCTTTCTCTCCCTTTGCCTCTCACCATTCCCAGCTGCTTTCATTAACTATGCCATAATTTACATCACTGTTTGTTATTTGTCAGGACCAAACATGTAATCCCTGTATGTATCAGCCATGGTAAAGTACATGCCACTCTCTAACATAGGAAGTAGTCGTGTAGAATGGATTTTATGAAAATTACAATTCAAAAAAACCCCTTTCTGTTCCCTTTCTTGGATTTCTGACAGATTACAGTAAGAGAGAATTTACAAGTTACAAATTAAATTCTACTTTTCTCTTCAATGGTAAACTGCCCTCTACTTAACTTCCATGTGTGCAGTGATTTACACCAAAATATAATGAACATGCTGCTAAATATTTTGAAAGCCTCATGCTCTCTGTATCTGGTTGGTAATAGTCTCAGTTTGGTTTAACAATACTGAAATATTTGAGACTGTTTGTCTCTTATGCTGGCCAGTTGTGGCTGTGGGATACAGCCTGAGTAAAAGTAAATCTAAATCCCTGTTTTCTGAAACACTTAATGAAATGTTTTCATGAGATGTGTGTTTAGCAGTGGTAAGAAGTTTTATGAGTAAATGCCATCTTTACTTGTTACAGTATCAGATTCCCTGTAGTCATCTTTCCTAACAGCATTCTTTTGCGCTGTCCTGCTGAACATCAAAAATCTGATAAATGTGTGTCCTTGTGTGGCTTACATATATGACAGTTCTTGTTCTTGCACTCCCTGCAGCCCTCCTTGGAAGTGAAAAGCAATTCTCTTATCAGCATCATAACAAAGCATGAAATCTTCAAGAATGGACTGGAGTCAGATACTTGATTAGTTTAGTCCAGAATGTGACTTGCCTTGTTCTGATTGCCTTGTTCTTGAAAGAGAGGGGGACAAAGCAACTTCAGCCTGCATAAGGAAGCCTTTGGCATCCAGGCACTTACTGCACCATGATTTCTGAGAGACTGCTAAGTGACTGCTGGGGAGGGAGGTACTAAATAAAATAACGGGTCACCAGCCCATTATTTTTGGTTATGACTATTTTATGTTAGTTTGACATGCAAGAAAAGTGTAGAGGAAATGTTTTCTGCATTAGACACGTGTTGTTACGCAGTAACAAAAGGTGATGGGAAGTTCAAGCTTGGGGTCTCTTGGCAGAGGGGAGACTGGTGGGTGATGTGGGAGGGCTGGAGTTCCAAAGGGAGAGGCATCCTGGCCTCTGCTCTTCCATGGCTGAAGAGATGCTGGTTAGACAAGGGAGTCATTTTTAATGTCAGTGGCAGCACTAACTGAAGAAAGAGTGTCAAGGTAAAGGGAGGTAGAAAGGGGAGCATGGCTGTAAAATTATTCCCAGTTTGTTGTAAGGAAAGATTTGAATCTGCTATACCTGTCAGCAAAGCCATAAAAGAAAAGATGAACCACCTTATTATAGATTATATAGCTCTCTGAGTTTTTATGATTTCACTGACAGCCAAACACCAAATGAAGGGGTTTTTTCCCTCCTTCAATGTTCATGAGATGGTTTATAGTCTAGCCCTCCTTCCCTCCCTTATGCTTTTATCTCTCCATACTTGTTATGTCCTCCCCAAGGCTCTCCCTTTTCCCCTCTCTGTTTCCATGTAAATGAGTCAGCAACATTTTCTGCTAAATATTCTAATAATTTGCCTACTCTCTCTCTTTTTTTTTAAAACAAAAAAGAAAAATGGTGCTCTTTTGAAGTAGGTGTACGTAGGCTGGTGAGAGGTTTGAGCCGTGCAACAGCTCTACCTGCCACCACAGTTTGTAGAGAAATAGAAACAAATCATTATTTCTTTGCTACCACTAATCATGGGGCCTCATCTGTGTACTCTTCTTATGGATGAACTCTTTGATAATAAATATATCACTTTGACAGGGTCATCTCACCCTAACAGGAACATTTTGCAGCTCACCAGCAAAGGGACAAAAAAAGGGAAGAGACTGTGCCTGTCAGAGCTTTGCATCTTGCTGCCTTTCTGTACTGAGACTCCCCAGCTTTAATTGGCAATTTCCACATGCACTTATGAGTTCCATCAGCCTTTCTTTCATGTAGGTATTGATGGTGATTAGGGGTAAATCACTTTATCCAAGCCAACACCTGGCCTCTCTGGCAGGGAAAACACAACCTCAGAGTGGGAGAGGTGATTCTGGTGGGCTTCCAGGTGTATGTGACAGCCACTTCATCCCGTGCTTAACCTTCTTACAAGGGAATGCTGATTGTCCCACAGCATAAGTGGGAGCAGAGGATCCTCAGCTGTGCTGAGCCACTGGCAATTGGCCACTTGGAGACATATGTCCTGGAACAGTGACAGGAATTGCCCCCCCATCTGTGCCACTGATTGTGAGCTCCACAAATGCCACTTGAAATTGGGGGCCAGCTGCTGAGCTCTGCTGCTGACTCTTGCCGAGGGTGTTCTGCTGCAATGGGCAGGAACGCTTCCCTTTGGATAACAGGCACTATCTAAAATTAAAATAACTGTTTAAAAAAAAAAAGATGCTGAATAGTAGAATATTAGGAAGTTATTATATCTGGGCTACCTGTCAAGTCACTTAATACAACTCAGTTTGAAATATAACATAAATACTAATGGATTGGAAGCTGGGGCTTGTGTACCTGAAGTCTGAGATTCCTCGAGTTGCCTAAAGCAAAACTGTTCAAACTTACTCAGAGCTGGAGAGCTAGTGCTTTATAAAGAATGTACTTGGGTGCTTTTAGCATATGGGGACTAAGCATGGGAACCTAATTTCTACATTGTTAAAATCAGAATGTTAATATGAAATAAACTCCAAGAACTTGGAGGTATTGGAGTAATTTAAGGGGGGGAAAAAAAAAAAGCTGTAAAATATGTTGAGAAATAGCATTGAAATTACTTCCAGCCTGCTGTGAGGGGTATCCAGATAGAGATGTGCTTCAGGAACACAGGTGGATATTACACTTTGATTTATGTCAGCAGATAGGATTATCTTTATGAAAATTTTAATACCAATTGCTTTCAGAAATGTACATTGAAAGTTTTTTCATTAGTGTTCGCATCTTAGAGATTTTAATTTTGCTTCTTGTTTTGCTCTGATTGCTACTCCAAATCTCTTCTCTCTTTAATACCTCAGTAGCAGCCAAGCTGCTGAGGTCACAATTAATATCAAGAGTTCCAGTACCTTTTCTTTTGGTCCAATGTGGAGGATGACGCATAATGTTGGGG
>VYXD01005558.1:153340-163721 GCA_013397195.1 Hylia prasina | reverse complement strand
TTTTTCCTGTTCTGTTTCATTATCAGTGCTGTAATTGTTGTGATTTGTTAGCATTGTTATAAATACTAGTAAAGAACTGCTGTCCCTACCCCATAACTCTGCCTGAAAGCCCCTTTAATTTCCTAAATTATAATAATTTGGAGGGAGGGGATTTGAATTCTACATTTCCTAAGGAAGTCTTGCCCCTCCTTAGCAGATACCTGTCTTTCAAACCAAGACAACACTGTAACAGACTCCCAGCTGGTAGAGGTGATAAAATAGCATGTTACAATTTCATAAATAATGTTAAAAATTATATATATGCATGTTGTGTTCTGACAGATCAACTGAACCCATTATGAAGTAGCAATCCACCAGCTTTCCAAGGTGGAAAAGCTGTTGGATCCATTCTAAAGCCTTTCTTTCAACGACAGCTGTCACTGCAAAACAAATGCAGCTTGTTGTGTTTGGGGGGAGAGGATAAGGTGTGCTGCAATGTGTGGGCTGGAAAATACCTCTGTGTTTGTTCAAGGAGTTCATGGTTAAAGAATACTTCCAAAACTTGGCATCCTCGCCACTTTGCTCCTTAGCAGGCAGTGCCCTCAGCCCTTGGTTGCCCACAGCACTCCCCCAGGGCCCCTCTCCACCGCCAGGGGGGTGCTTCAGGCTGCAGACATTCCCAAAGGCAGCTCTTAGCCACTACACCCAGGCACGTCCTTTTGGATTGTCATTGATAGTGGGGCTGTCCCTGGCTTTGCCTGGAAAAGCGGGGAAGAACATATCCAATTAAAACCTGTGGGGTTTGTGTGTTTGTTTTTATTTTTCCTGTATGAACTGCTCAAATAATCAGTCTGCTGCTTAATGAAGCTTTCAATTTGGGACATAGTGACCAAGACCAAGCATATTTTTTCTCTGTTTTTTTGCCTTTTAATTTTCCTCTGTCTGTTTCTTTGTGGGTACCCTGTCAGTAGAACGGAATGGAAGAAACTTCTTTTCATCACTGTAGCAGAAGTGTTGGGTACCAGCATAGCAGAGAGTACTCAGTGACAAAGTCATGCATCAGTTGCATCTTATTTTCGCTCCATCTACATCTAGGATTATGTGCTGTTCAAGAGAGTTGTGTTTGCAAATTAGAATTGTTTGTTCATTTTATTAATGAAATGCTAATTAAATGACAAAAATATAATTACTAATAGCAAATGGGCCTTGGAACCAAATTGCCTTTTGATCACGGAAAGGACCAGGGCCATTAAGAGTAACCTTAGGGGGTTTTTTTCTTAAGAAACATGTATTAAGCATTCACAGGAACATGTCTTAACTGCTAAGTGATTAGGATAGGTAGTTGTAATGTTCTCTCTGCACCTGCAATGATTAGAATTAATACCTGTTCTGTATCAAACTGCAAACCTTTCTGTTGTACTTTTCAAAACATCTGTCTCACTTCTCTATTTCCAAAACGCCCTGTACAGTAGGTACAGCAGCTCCAGGTCCATAAAGTCATCCCCTGCACAGCGGTCAGTCATTTCATTTGTCTTTTTTGCTTTTTCTTTTATCATTCTCTTTGTAGTTGAATCAGCCTCCTGCTCCTGGCACCCAGGGTCAGAGGGATTTTGTAATACCGTGTGTTAAACCGTTCCAGCTCTGATTCTGAACTCGAGGTTAGATCTGCCCTCTTATCCTCACTTCTCTCTTATGATATCTCCATTCTTGAGCACTGAGCTCCACAGGAGGTTTCACACTGACATTCATTGTAGCCTCACAAGTTTTAGAAACCAGCTCTGGCAGGACTGCTTTGCTGGGGAATCCTGAAAATCCAGCATGAACTTTATGGGAAGGGAAGTACCTGCTACATACAGCACTGAAAGCCAAAGGGGAAATCAAGTTTGGAACCATAAAAATAAAACCTTGTGGGTTTATTTGAATAATTAAATGGTGCATTTAGCAGCAAGGAGCGTGTTATCCTGACTGCCTGAGATCTGCCGTAGCTTCTTAGCGTTTGCCTCTTGGCAAAAGCTACTTAGTGCTTCTTGTGGTCATGGCATTTTACAGCTTGGGTTCTGGAAATTTCCTGAGACCACAAATCCATTCCACTTAGGCCTGTGGATGTCCATCAAATGCTAGCAATGTATGCTACAGGCTCTTATTTGTTCCATTCAGTTGCTGTTTGTGGAGATGTTTGGATAGGGAAGGGCGTGGACCCGGGCAGGCTCTACGTAACACAAACAATCTAATATCTATAGATAGAGATAGATATATATTACACCTATAATATAACCTCTCCCTCAGGTAGAGTGTTTGTCAGACAGGAGAGCTGAATTGCCAAGAGTATTCATGCATATTAGAATCCTCAGTAAGTGCTTAGTATGTGGTTTATTCAAAGCACTGTGAGCTTAAAGGCAGGGCCTTATTTCTGTGTTGTCAGAACTCAGAACCAGTTTCCTGCTGGTGGGAAAGTAATTATTCATAGCCTTGTCTCATCCCTCTCTTTATCTGGTCCCTGTGACTAGACTGGTTCATTAACTTGACAAGAAAAATACAGATTTCCCACTTTTGCAGGAGGGGAGGTGGGAGAAAGCCAACATGAGGTGAGACAGGTCATAATTTTAAACATACCTTAGAGGCAAATGAGTATCCGAGGATGTTACCAAAAATCCCTATGTGAAGCTATGCCGATTTTACTGAAGTTCAGTGATGTATCTGCTCTAAATAATTAACCTCTGAATGCTTCCTTTTACTGATGGCATGAACATGGGGCCTTTGTTGATGCCTTTTTTAAAATTGTTGTTTATGTAATGAGCCATTTTCAGGACACCAGTGTCCAGATCCATACCTCTTTATCCATGACTCTGCAAACAAGCAGGATTTTCCTTACAGGAGATGATTGTGAATTCCGCGTGTCCTTGGAGTGGTACAGCCTACTTTTATCACTAAGCAAAAGGTCTGAATCCTCCCAAAAGATCATTATTTGTTGTGTTGATCCGCAGAGGATCTGTGCAATAGGGAGAGAACCGCGGGCTCCCTTCCACTTAAAAAAAAATGTATCTAAAGAGGCTGAACCGTGCTCCCTTTGTCATGCAAAAGCAGTCATTGACTTCAGGGTACCACTTGTGTGAACAACCAGAGATTTGCATACACAGCTTCAGGGCAATGGACAGATTTCTACCTGGGAACTGAAATCCCACTGACTAATCAGAATTTCTGATTACTGGGAATGTGAAACACGCTTTGGTCAGGGGTGACCTGTGGAAAACTCAGCTCTGCAGCTCACCGTGAAGTCTTTCGTGGGAGAGCTGAAAAGGAGAAAAGGCAAATGCACACGTTCTGGGTGCTTGGTATGTTCTGATTTAATTCGAAGTTTTATGTTTTCCTGCCTGTAGCCAGGGGAGATGAAGCTGCAGATGAACAGGGGAGGGAGTTCCATCACCTGCAGTCCTCAGGGAGTGCCTGCTGAAAGACGCCAGTGCAGATCCTGACTGGGGAGATTATTCCTTGTTCAGGCAAACCACATTGAAATTATTCGGATTAAAACTTCTAATTTTACTATTCCATAATATGCTTCTACATGTAGACCACTTTAGTTATAAACTCTCTTTATAAATAGAGGAATGTTGCTTTTTAGACCTTTATGAGGGCCTGAGTTGGGCCCAAGTGAGACTCAGGAACTGCTGGCTGTATGGTACATGTTCTGTAACATTAACAATAACTCATACTTGTCCTTCATTTGCATCTTCTGGGCTGCATATTTTAAGGAAATTCTAGCTGCACAGCTTTGTACAAGCATAGTTCCTCCACGTGAACTTTCAGGATTTTTATGGGGTTGCACTGAATCATAGATCTAAGTGCGGGGAAGTCGAGAGGAAGTGAAAAAATAATAGGAAACCAATTTAAAAACAAATGAAATTGCCACTCTTTGATTTGTTCTTCTCTAATAACATCTTTTAATGTCTGTAAATAATGCAAGAAGACAGGGTGTTTTCTGCAGGAAAGTTGGACTTTTTAAAAGTCTTTCAATGCTACATTTTTGACAAGGTGTTAATGTAAATTTTGAGGGAGACTGGTAGGACTTGTAAATATGGCTGACAAGGATGTTTTCCAGTTTGTTGCCACCTTTGTCATTTTCTGGATGACACGGTTCCATGTATCTCTGCAAGTCTTTACAAATGTGGATTAAGTGACAGAAAATCCTGGGGAACAGGGCGTCATGTCCATGTCTCTCTTTTTAAAAACAAGTTAAAAGCAACCCAGAACTTCCCTTTTATACTGACTCTTTTAAGAAATGAGAAAAGATAAATTTTTCCTGTTGGGGATAAGTTGCTTAAATTATTTCAAAATATTTAAGCTGAGACTGAGAACAATAGGGAAAAATGTGATGGAGTGGGAGATTCAGGGAGTTTTAATCAGCCAAATAAAGACACTTTATTATGACAGTCAATCCCAACAAAAACTGTCACTATAATTCACCTGTAATGACTCTCCACAGAGAGAGCTCTCAATACCAATCTAGTTTAATAACAGCCTCCTACCAAACAAGAAATATTTGTACTGAGTATGTTTTATAGAGCAGGTGAATGGTTTTGTAATGTTATGTGTAAATCAGTGTATTTCTGTTATTATCTGGGATTTTTTTGAGGCCAGTGTCTCTATCCAACTCTGAATTTTCAAGTTACAAGCTAATTGGCATTTAAATGATTTCAGATAAGGGTTTTGTTTCTCTTTTGGTGCCATGTATTTGTACAAAAGTGGGGAGGCCACTCATTAATGGAGCAGCAGAAGTTTTACTGTGATACAGGTATTTATTATTAAATTAATTCTCAAAGATAGATCCCTTTTAAGCTGTACTAAATTTCTTATAAACCTGGGTGAAATATATCCAAGGAGAGCTGGAACTGATATAATTCAATCCAGATAGGTACTGGATTGTTTTACTGATAGGTACTGTATTGTTTACTACAAAATTGGTTGTTTTGTAGTAAACTTTCGAAGTGATATCTCAAAGTTTTGATTAATTACAAGATACATATATTAAATAATAAACACAGGTATAATAGATACACAAAATTGTAGTTATAGTTTTTAATTTTCCTTATAAATGTATTTGGCGCTCAAATTATGTGCCTGAGCACTCTCATGATTACTGTAGTGGACGGATCTCTTTTAGGTAACTCTTCTCTTCCTCCTCCTCCTCTTTCAGAAGTTTATCTACTGTTGCAGAAAAAGGAAAAATAAAGAAGTATTTCCAGCAAACCTGTGCTAATCTGCTGTAGGGAATATTTATTTTGTAAGTGGTGAATGGAAGACTTCAGACTTTGTCAGGGTTGAAATTGCACCCAGTGTACAAAAACTGGTTAGGGCTGTGTTATTCAGTGCTAGCAGGAAATGAAATGGAGTTTTGCATTTTATGGTAATAAATGGTATTTAATGGTACATGGAAATAAATTATTTTTATTATCATTATTGATAAATTCCATATTTACCCTAGGATATTGTGGAATTTTGCTCCCTTAAAGATTCTAAAAACACTCCTTGACAAACCCAAAGGTACAGAATGGTTTGCAATTTAAAGAACCCCACAGTGTTTCATTGCAGTTCTGAGTCTAGGAGTTATTTGCTGTTTTGCATGTAGAAAATTGAATCTGGCAGCAGCAAATTGTCCTAAGTCCTGTTAACTATTGGCCTTTTCTTGGAGTAATCATTGGAATATTTCCAGAAAGTAGTTTTAGGTTGCCAAATAATCACAATGAAATTTTAGGCAGGAGTAGTTAGGCTGTGCTTCTCAGTTGACTTTGCCCAAAAGTTTCCGTTGGTAGACTCCAAGTTATTAATCAGACACCACAGCCCCGGTAGGACTTGAAGGAGAGGACCATGTGGTGTTTCTGGAGTAAGTCTTTGTCAGGTTTTGGACAGAGCTAAAGGACTTTCTACCCGTTTATCATTACTAATAACAGCCGTGCCCTTGTCCCATGCTATTGACAAATGATTTTGTTTCCACACCTGTGGTGGTTTGTTTTTTAGGGTTCATTGTATTTCATTTTGCATTTGGAGTTTTGTACAGTTCCAATGGTTTGTTCCATTTACCCCTTCGGTTTTTCCCCATTTGGTTCACTCCAATTCCCCCCCCACCTGTCAGTTCTGTAAACCCTGCCCCTGGCACCTGTCAATTCTGTCCAAGCATCTCCCTGCCTTCCAGAAGGTTCTGGGGAGAGCGTCAAGGGATTGGCTGGGGCTCAGCAACCCCTCCCCATGTCTCTCACCATTCGTTCCCCTGTTAACAGACAGGTGTTCCACTCCACCCCTGCTGTAACCCCATTGGCAGAGCCTTGTCTCCACCTCCTGTACCCACCCCACTGTAAAACCCCAGGTTTCCCGGGCAAAGCGCAGCTTCCTGGGCACGTGTCATGGAATAAACATCTCCCTGCCCCCCCCAGGTCAAAGCTCTGCTTTTTTCTTACGCCATTGATCGCATTCCCACTCGCACTGCTCAAAGAATCCACGTGGCTGCGTGCCCTGCTTTCTAGCACGCAGCACCCGAGGCGTGCGGCTGCAGGGCTGGCCGGATCCTGCCCCGCTATACACACCTGTATTGGTATTTTGGCAACTCTTCAAATGTACTGAAGCACTGCCGTCATTAGTGTCATGAGAAATACATTTACATTTCATCTCAAGGAAGACAACTGGCAGAGAGATATATTTATGTAACACAAGGTTGCTCAAGTATTTTAAAAACATGAGCATATGCAGTAAGTTATTGTTCAAGCTGAAAATATTGGTTGGTGTGTGTCCTAATTTCAGGTCTTGCACCTAAATGTACCTTTGGTGCTAAGAATCTGAAAATGTGTCCTTGCTATATTGTGGCAGAAACACATTTTCAGATTTTCTTTTTAAGTAAAATGATTCTTTGAATAACTTCTCAAGAGTATTTTAATAGGACCGGGGATTCTTGTTATTAAAAGTAAATATTTAACCTGTTCTCAAGCACCTTGAGTAGTAAAAATTGGAGAAGGTGCTTTTCAGACAAATAACCTTAATTTTAAAGAACTGGGGCCAGCTGGATTTGGCAGCACATATAAAGTGAATGGAGCCTTTTAAGTAAAATGATGCAACTGAACGAAAGGCCTTTGATAATTAGTGAACAAATCCAGTGCTTGAAGTTAAGTGAGCCTTATACTGACATCAGTGGAGATGAGTTAAGGCTGAAGATAACAAGAAAATCTTAACCAGGTACAGAGTGTCTCTCCCAGCTGTACTTCAGACTGCATGAAAACCTGTGTAATAAACAAAAACAATTAATAAAGAAAAAGCAGAAGCAGCAAGGTCCAAGCCTTTTGCTACTTTATGTATCATAGTAATGAGCTTAGTGTCAGGAATTAACACATCCTTTTAAGCTGAGTCTGTACACTGGGTTTAGAAGGTTTAGAGAAATACTGCCAGTTTAGGAACAAAGACCAGTCTTTTCAGTTTCAGGACTGAGGCAGTAATCTCAGAAATATAAAGTAAAATGGTTTAGCTACTAAGGAAAAGAGAGAAGATCTTGCAAGGAACCTAAGAGATGGCTAATATTTCAGAAGCAATGTGCAGTGCCTCATAGGTCATGTAATATTTCCAAGCAGTGATTCTAACTGATAAAGCAGTCCAAAGAGCTTTCAGCTGGAAGTGAATTCAGCACCTTGAACTCTTAAGTGATAAAGTTACAAAATCTGGTGCTGCAGGACTTAAAAGTAGACTGCAATGTAAAGTGGGCAATACTAGGACCACATCATTAGACAAAAATACCATAAATTTATATTTATTGTCCAGATTTATATCTCATCAAATTTGTCAAGCATTATTTTTGACCAACAACTATACAAATTCCTGTTCTTTTACTTAATTTGTAAGTACAGTCTTTTTACAATGCAACATTTCAAAAAATCCCATCAAAAATAAGTGAAACAGTTGTGGAATTTTTGCAGATTAAGCACAACTTTTGTGCCTTCTCATCACAGCAATACTTGTGAAAAGATAAGACCCATCATTTCTCAAGGCTCTATAAATTCAAAAGGCACTTGTTCAGGCTTGAAATGATAAGTGATACTGGAAAGTTGTAATAACTTGGAAAGTAGAACTGAATTTGGGCAGAAGTATCTGCAAGGTTCTGATCCCTAATTCTCCTCTGGGCAATTTGGAAACTCAAAGGGAACAACATGCCTTTCATGTGCTTCATTTTTGCTTTTTTTCCCCTCATTTTTGTGCAAGTTTTTTTCTTATCCTTTGTCTCGTGGTTGTATAGATCACCCTGATAGATCACAGCTGGTGCCCTGCTGGCTTTCAGCCACCACAGAAATGTGCAAATAATTCACTGACTGAGCAAATAATTCTCTGTGGTGGGGGTTTTCATTCTGAACTCCCAATTCTCAGAATTTATTGTAAGGTTCTGCACATTCAAATATCTTTTTCCTAGCTAGAAAATTAAATTAAAGAAATGGAACTATTATTACAGTTCTGTACAGGAGGGCTAATAATATCAAATATATAGTTCTTAGGGGGAAAATTCAAATATGATAGGTGATTAGAGTGGTATTACTGGCTGGCAAATGAAAAGTCACTGTAAGCTGAACAGCAGGATGTAAGGATATTGTAGTGAATTATAAAAACATTTGGCACATTGCTAGAGTTCCTCTCTATGGTGTTGTGTTATCTCATTTCAAGTGTTGTAATTAAAATTGAACAAACTTTGAATTAATGTAGCTGAGACTTATCTTCTCAAGTGCACTCTTAAAATTTTCCTCTGTCCTTGTTTTCATGGGAGAGATTGGGCATAGAGAATTGTCCTAAGGTCCTGGAATCTCTGCCAGCTGAGTTCAGAATCAGTGTTACTACTCAGGCCTTTATCAAATGTGTACCACACGTAATGAGGCTGGGAAAGAGACTGTGGATTTGTTAATTTTGAATATTTCAAAATAGATGAGAAATACACTTGATGTGAAAGCCTAGGGGGAGAACTGTAAAGGAGCTGCATATATACTTTATACTTTTTCTGTAAAAGAAGCAAAATAATGTTTGTAATGCAGTCTGATCAGGAGGGGCAGCTGTTTTAAACCATGGAAGAGGTGAAATAAGGCATTCCTGCAACCTGCTTGTTCAGTCTGTTATTGCTATGGAAGGCTTAGCTGAGGAAACCCAGTTTGTCACTCTTGGAAGATGGTAGGAGGAGTGTTGTTCAAATAATGATTCTCCAAAGTAAGCATCTGGAAATCAAAACCAGCAGGACATTTCATGGAAAGCTTCTCTTCCAGTTTTATTCAAGTTTTTCTTCCTGTGCAGGATCTGCAAAGCCAGGTATGAATCTGGTTCATTTTGCAGTGCCTTCTATCCAGCTGATCTCCTATTTCTGTTTTAAATGCACATCTTGAGTAAGTGCTGGTGAAGGCCTGGGCCCTCGGTAGCAGTCACCAGATGGTTGACTGAGCCTCCCTGACATTTTAAGGGGTAGATGATGATCTCAGCTCCTCCAACTGCACCATGATCAAACGGACTTCCCAAACCGTCTGGCATTGACAGAAAAAAGTTGATTTCCTCAAGGCTGCTCTGACTAAATTGATGGCACAGCTTTGACAGAGAAGAGTTTCTATTTGTATTTCATTTATGTTTGTGTTAGTTTCCTTTCGTCTGTTGCCTTGGGACTAACCAAACCAATCAGTTTCGTTAAGCAGGGCCTGCGGAGGTTTTCCCCATCTGCTGCCTTTTTTGATGTCTATTGATCCGCTGTAGGAAGGACAAAATCTTGAGTAAACTTAGACAGGAGGTGACACTGCTAAGTGTTCCATTTTGCTGATTTTTCCTTAATACTGAATGTTATTTCTCAAGTTATTCAGCTGTACCTTTAAGCATATGATTTCATTTCAAAAATCAAGCATCCTTCAGATCAGCTAAAGATAATTACAAGACCTCTACAAATTCATTAATGCATACAAGTAGTCTGGTATTAATATAGTGCTATTTGAATCTTTTAACACTTAGAAGTATATTTATACACTAGGCAGCAAAAAAAGGAGAACAAAGACATCTCTTGTTCAGTTCTGCCCCAAAGAATTTTGTATCAAAGCTTTGTGCCTATTCCAGGTTGTATCTTTATAGCCTGAGATTAGGTTTTCCCACAGAATATTGGTTTCTTCATTCCTGGTGAATAATTTTGGCTAGCCAAAGTTGCTCATGTCTTTCCTGGGCTTCATGTGAAATTTTAGAAAGAAGATGGTACTGTTTTATACTGAAATTCAAACTGTGAAGTATTTTCAGAAGACGTTGTTGAGATTTGAGCGGATTACATATGAACATTTTATTGTTACTTGTTTCTCACAGCTTTTCCTGTGTCACTTCTCCCTCTCTCTCTCTTTTTTCCTTTTTTTTTTTTTTTTTTTTTTTTTTT
>VYXD01005558.1:102438-153304 GCA_013397195.1 Hylia prasina | reverse complement strand
TAAGATGAAATATCACTAGCCTGGATAATTTAACCTACCGTCAGTAGCAGTAGAGCAAACGTTCACGCGTTGTCTGTTGATGCCTTGTCTTGCCTGTTTATTCAGGTTAGAATTGAAATTGTGCCATGTCCTGGCCACAGGAGTCTTAGGTTATTGTGCCATTGTGTGGAAACTGGTGGTGTCTCACGTCATTTGATAGCTTGTGTTCAAAGTCATAAAAAGAACAAGGAATTTGGGTTTAAGGCATGAACTAATACGACAAACACCTAGGGAGTCCTCAGTGACTCCTTAGTGCAATGCCGGTGACTTCCTGATGCCTGCTTGTTGCTCCTTTCCCTCCTAAGCCCTCAGGTACCATCTCCCTGGGTAATCCCGAAGCTCCAGAGGGACCCCTCGCTGTTCCCTTGGCTCCTGCTGGGGTGCTGAGCCCTAGGTGTGCCATTGCAGCCCCTAATTATAGTTCAGCCCTGACTGATGATTCAGAGTGCCTTCAATGCCGAACTCTGCCATCAATTCACATCGGAATTGCTCCCAACTTCAGCTGCATTGTGCTGCAAATGAAGGCGTTTGTTTCCTGCTTCCAAAATAAGCGACATCATTACAGATTTTTCTAGAGGACACAAGAAGAGATGAAAGAACAACCTCACTTAATCAGTTTACACAAAGATTAGACTGGAGGGGCTGCTGTCGCTGTAACTTGCTGCCATGTGCCTCCTGAGACGGCTGGATCCCTCTGCAGCCATGTGCCTGCAGTGGCACACGCCAGAGACCGGCCCTTCCACAGCTAATCTCCTTCCAGGAGTCCTCCTGTAGGCAGGAGCAAACTTCCTGCTTTTAATGGATCTGGATCTTTCAGCAGCAGGGTTTCCCCCACTGGATTTGGTGGTGACACCTTTCTGTGTTTGTGAATGTTTGATATGCAGCAATAAATGGGAGTTCATTAATAGCTTGTAAGGTCAAGCACAAGGATCATAAAAACGCCGAACCTCTGGGTAGACAGCACATCTGAAATGATTGGTTCCCATCTCCTTTATCCTAAAGACACTGGCAATAGATATAATTAGGAAATCTGAACTGCTGTCCCATTGTCTACCATTGGTGTTTCCAATTAATCATTTAGCCTTTTCTTCCTTAGTCCAGCTAGAAGGTCTTTGAGACTGCTGTGATAATAATATTCAACACTGGGAATCTGGATTAGTGTTTTGAGTTAGGAGTGATCTGAAACACCTAATTTTATCATTTCAGACTGAGCTTCAACTATTTACAACATCTGATCTCACAGAAAGGGCTTTTTTTTAGAGAGATCATCACGAAGGTGCATGGAATTGATTCCCCTTTCAGCAGTTCAGTGGTGGGCAGAGTGCCCAGACTAAATGAGCTTTTAAGGCTCCGCATTTAGAGTGATGCATTTTGTCTTTTTTTTTTTTTCTTCTTTTTTAATGCTTGATTTATTTGATTATATTTATCAAATTAACCGAAATTGATCAGAAGTCCTCTATTTCAGGGAACTGTCAGAAAGTAGCTGTGTTAGTGGGGAGGAAAAATTCCTAGTTGTCTAGTCAGAAAGGGATAAATGACTTTGTGATTACCAAGAGAGAAAGGGGAAAGTCTGAACTTGTGTTGCTATTCAGATGGATTTAAGTATGTGCTGAACTTGTTGAACTACTAAACTGCTTTATTAGCCGAATTTACCTAGGGACAAATTGGTTCAGCCACTGCAAGTACTCAGAACTATTAAAGAAAACTCATTTTACACTGGTGCAGAGAGGGACTGTTGTCCCTGAAAACTGGCGGCTGATTTAGGGAGGGAAGCTGAGGAACCTTATGAAAGCCAGGCATCCACCCTCAAAGGGAACAGAGGAAGAGGGTTGTGTGAAGGTAAAAGTGAGAGTGCAGCTCTCCCAGAGCACTTTCTGTTCAGGCAGAACTCCTTGGTTTCCAGGAGTTTGGTATCCCTGTCCTGCTTGTGGGGTTAGTGAATAATGAGGGCATGAAAGCCAGCCAGGTGGGTAAAATCCTGTGTATAGAGTGTAATGGAAATAAGTATCCATTTTCAGATATCCTCCAGAGAGTACTGCAGCCCAAAAACCTGGAGGATGTAATTTTCCTGTCCTTGCTGGAAAAGGACATAGTAATAGGAAAAAGAAAATTGTATGGTTGTCTGCAGGACAAGCTACTTTTCACTCTTGCAACAGATTTTTCCTCCCTGTATTTCGTAACTAGACCTTGGGTGTCTGCATTCAAAGACAGAAGTATAGAAACAATTAAGTAATTAATCTGAATAACTGCTAATGCACTTAGAATATAAAGTCATGTAATAGTAACCTGGTCATGCTGTTATTCAAGAGCTCTCTCTAGATTGAGTTTCTTATGAAAACATTTTCTAATTTGGATAATTGTAAACATCTTCCATCTTTTATCTCCTAAATAGACTGTGGTTTCTCTAGGCCCCTTCCACAGATGGGCTGTTTTGCTGTTGCACTTCATAACTCTCTCCCTCTCGCTTTGTAACTCTTACCTGGTTCTCTTCAGGCACCTTTTGGTAACTCTGCACTGTTCCATGTCTGTGATGTGTTAGCATCAGTCTTCTCCATTGGATTGAAATACTACATTAAGCCAAGCCTATCAAAATTGGCACAGTACTCCTAATGTGTTTTATTCTCACTTGGAGACATATGTGATAAAGCATATTTAAACTGCTGGATTTAGCAGAAAATTAGCAAAAAAGACTAGAACAGAAGAGGCAAAAAGACATAAGAAGGTACCTATCATGCAAAGATAGCAATCATAGTTTGCTGCAAATAATTTCCTTTATTTCATATCTAATCTTTTCTTTGTTGGAGTTTTTTCCACTTACAGATGACAAGGCAAACAGGCTGATTGTAAACTTTCAGAAAACCTATAAAACAATCTATTGGGATATTAGGGCTCTTTCAGGCAGCTGCTTTTGGTTTTTTAACTTTATTTATTTCTTTGCTACCAACAGAAATGATGTCTTTAAACTCCAGATAAACCTACAAATGGGTCATATTTTTTCTGTAATTCTGTAAAAATAGCTGACAGTTCAGAAAAATTATATTGGAGGAGCATAACGGTAAGCACTTTAATTAAAAAGAGTGATGCACTAAGATTCTTGCATTTAATTTTTTAAAATTGTATTTCCAGGTCAAAAATGTGATTATTGATTATTATTGTCATAATGAACATTTGACCCTCATTTTTATTGATCTGTCTTTTCTAAATATTGATGGCTGGTATGGGAAAGAGCACCAAGAGTTGGAGTCAGGTGAGACAGGACAATTACAAAGTTCTTGTTCTATACTTACCTCATTCCACAGAATTATGCTTTTCCCTTCTCTGCTCCTGAGTGGCCACTTGCTAGCATAGATGGATGTTTTTGCGTGTGGTCCTGAAAGCAGGGTCTGGTTTTTGGTATGTAAAGGTTATATAGCTTTGGGAAATACAAGTAGGATTTTCTCCTCTCTCGAAATATGGAAACACAATAAAAATATTTCATCAACATAGTTGCAATCCTAAAGGCATCTTTCTAATGAAATGTCTTAGAAAACTTAGAGAGACCTCTNTTTTTTTTTTCTTTTGTGCAAATGTGCTGTAGCTGAAGATCTGTAATGTGATTTCCCCTCCTCCTTTACAATAGACTTGTAATCCAAATGCTTTAGAGTGGAATTACTGTCAATATAATGAATTTTTTCTTCGTACACCTAACATGATCTTGAATTAATTTTGATGTAAATGGCAGGCCTAAGTCCAGGTACTGCCAATAAACTGCAGTTATGTATCCCTGGAATGGCTGCTGTGTGAGTCAAACTGTCTGAGACAGTGCAGTTACCATCAGGAGAGGGGCTGTGTGAAGCAACCAAAATTAGCATAAAAAAATTGAAACTTATGAGGCTGCAATTACCATAACATCATAACTGGGAGACACTGCAATTGATATTGTAATGGCTTAGATGGCAATGGAATAAGTCAGTGAAACAACTTCAAATAAATGAATAAAGAATTTTAATGGCATCATATTGCTTGGCTCCAGAATGATAATATTTTAGGGGTGCTGAATCCACAGTTAGCTATTAAAAATGCTATAAAGTATGGCTGCAGTGCATAGCTGCTGTTTCTCATTGTGTTGGATGTTGTCAGGTTTTGCTTTTTAGAACGTTAACGAAGGAAAATTATTTTAAGGATAGGCCCATATTAAGTTTTCTATTTCTCATTCAAGTTCTTAGCTCTGAAACATTTTGACCCAGTAAAACTAAGAGTATAATAACAGATTTTATCAGAATAATCTCATCCACCAACTTAGATCTTCCCACAATTTACTAAGTCAGAGAAAGTCACACCTGTCCAGAAGTGCACCCACCCTGTGTTTGACAGTGACAGTGCCAGGAAGCAGGCTTTGGAAGACAGATGGAAAATTCTGGTGTGACACCAGTGTACTCAGTATTTTTCAATGGCTGCCAGCACAGCGGTTTCAGAAAGAGTTGTCTTTCCCAACCTACCCAGGCTTCCTGTAGGGAGAGAAAAAGGTTAATAAAAAAAGGAAGGTGGAGGCATTCCAAGGGTTGTATGCAAATGCATTCAAAAAGTAGCAGTGTGTACTTGCATTTCATTAAGGTGGTGCTAAACTTTCCACCCCAAAGGAGCTGTGTTTTACATTTTTATATTTAATAGAATTCATCTCGGATTTCTGAGAAGCTGAGGGAAGTCTCCATCAGCTGATATTAAATTTTAATGTGAGTTGTAACAAAGTAAAAGCTTAGAAATTCCAGAAATAAGAGAGTAAGTAGAACAAACCCAGCTACTTACAGATTGGTTATGCTGCATTTATTCTTAACAGAAGAGTAAAAAGCCTCATAGGAACTGAATATAAAAAGACCAAGGATAGCAGTGTAATCAATAACCGGAAATCTCTGAAATGATTCTGTACTTGCTTAATAAAGTTACCTGCATGAAATTATAGAATTCAATTTCATAAAGGTACCTTCAGTATCAGATGGCATTTCACTAACAAAAAAGTGCAAACCAAAATAATTAAAGCTTATGTTAAATCAATTAAGAATAAACTGTTTCTTAGACTTTATGAAGTGCAAGTCAATGGTAAAACATTACCAAGTTCCAGAGGGAGAGAGGTTATGCCCGGTGCTCCTCAACATTCCCATCCTCCGTCTCCAAGTCCATCTCTGATAACATAAAAGGTGTGGAGGCCAGACCTGCAGAGCAAAGGGAAGTGTCTGGGAAAGCAGACAGGCTTTGGAAGAGATCTGGAATGGCGACTGGGAATGGGCACCCCTGAGTCACAGCTAGGGAGCAGCTGGAGAAAGGGGGCCTTTCATCACTGCCTCTGTGCCTCTGCTGGTATTCACGTGGCAGTGCTGTGTTCCCGCCTTGCAGGAGGCCACTTGTTAAAAGTGTCTCATAAAAAGCCAGAGACAGTGCAAAAAAAAAAAAAAAAAAGCCTCAGACTAAGCAGTCTAATCTCTTTAACTGCAAAATTAGTAAATGAGGGTTGGCTGCCTTGGAGTGTAAAAGAGAAATAATGGCAGGCAGTAGATAACTCTTTAGTTGATATTACTTAAGAATCAATATTTAGGACTTAGAGCACAGCCGCTCCAGATGGAGAAACACAGTTTGTTAAGACTGGTGGTTAATGCCTGCAACTGGGAGGGGGAAGAAAAACTACCAGATAAAGCAGAAGTGTTCTGCCTTTGCTGTCTCAACAAAGCTTGGGTTCCTTTTTGCGGAATAATTATTTTAATAGGAGGTATTTGATTTAATTAAATTTTCTTGTGATATTTAATATGCTGTGATCTTTAGGAGACCAGACGGCAAATAATCCAAAAATGCTGCCAGCTCTGGAAGTCCCTGAAGCTGTGAAAGTTCTGGTGGTTATTGTACTTTCTCAGTCACCTGCTGATGAATTTCAGGTGTATGTGGGTATAGACGCTGCTTGATCTCTTGGAAAGAGTGAGAAAATACTGACACATCTTCCCCTGCCAGGATACTTGCCTCTTTTTTTTTTCTCTGTTCTTTGTCCAAGAATGTAGAAGTGTCATGTGAGGGAAATACTCTTCTGTCAGAAAGCTGAGCACAGCACCTACTGCTTGCTTGGGTCAAGGCATCATTTTTGTCGAAAAGAAGACAATTTATGTTTATTTCTTAGTCTTTGCGTGCTAGATTCTTGGAAATTTGTAATTAGGTTGGTTGGAAATCCACGCAAGTTGAGTGTCTGAGTGAGCCTAACAAATGTGTGTGATTCAGACATTTCCATAGCCACCCTTATCTTTTCCTGCCTCAGAGCTTCCCTAATTCCCAGCAAGGCAAAGGGAATACCCTGATGGCCCAGTAATTCTGTCCATGCTGAGATGCTTTGATCTGGTTCAGCACAGCACAGCACTGGCTGATTCCCAACCAAACAACTGAGCCCTCCTTTCACAAAGCACATCAGTAACACAGCACCACAAGTCTTAAATTTTCTCCTAACTCCAGGCTTCTGCCTAAATCTCAAGCCAAAATTTTTGTCATGATACAAATATCATACAAGCTTGGAAATGCGTTGGCTTTCTGAAAAAAAATCCTGATTGTTCAGCTTAGTGAAAAGGACAAATAATGCATGTGGGAGGAAAAAATTTTACTTTTGGAAACCGAACAGCATTTTCTAAAGAATTTATTTGAATGACATTGAGTGGATCAACATCATTATAATTTCAGCCATTCTATTTTGAAACTCTTTGCTCATTTGCAATTCTGCAGTTGCTTTGCAATTATAATGGTTTCCAATTCTGAGCTTTTAGTGACAAGCCTGAAACTGTGCATATAACATAACCATAAAATTATGACCCCGTGATGTTTAAATGCTTTAATATCAAATGGATGGATTTTTAAAAAAAATTTCCCATGCTAATGCATTGTTCAGAACAAATTGAGAAAAACCAAATGAAGTTGAAATTTATCATAACAAGAGCAGTGTTCATACTTAAGTAATGAAGAAATACACAAAAAGCATTGGCTTAAGATTTTAATGACATCTGCAGCTGAGGTACTGTAAATATTTAAACCTCCTCAGCCACCACATGTGCAGTTTATGATCCTTCTCCTTCAGAGTCCGTGGCAGAACCTCTCTGAGTTTCAGGAGATGGGAATGGGCTCAGACTATTGACGCCTGATCTCGTAACGTGCTGCACCTCTTGGTCTTCTCTGATACATGGGATCAAAGCCAAGTGGTTAACAGTGAGCTAAGCCATGTCCATCTCTAATTTTCCTCAGTAGTGTTAGTCCCATTTTCACATGGAGCCACTTGCATTGCATTTTTCTTGCAGAGAACAAATATTGAGACAGGTTGTAGGAAGGCACCTCTGCCTCTTCTGGTCCTCTTTCTCTTTAGGAGGCGAGGACCAGAGGAAAAGAGAAGGAAAGTGCTAACTGTGTGTTAGTTTGGCCAATACGTTAAGGCAGGATCTGTAACTTCACCTATTAACCATAAATCCTAGTCCTGTGAGCATTGCAGAAGCCCTTGAATCCTTGCACCTTTTCCCCTGTCTTCTGCAGCTCATTGATTGGCAAGTGAGGCGGGAGAGGCTTTAATTAAACTCCTATGTGATGCCTGTGCTTTAAATTAGTGCCAAATGGTTGGGCTCAAGGTGTTGTGTAAATTTCTTAAGCATGTCTAAATCACTTCCTCAAGCTAAACCAAGGGCAGAGAAACATCAATCTCAATAAATATTGTACACAGCTTGTTACAAATGGCCAATGATAAGGAAGGTAGATATTCTCAGCACAGGATCTTCCTCATTGTCTGACAAGGTGAGAATGTCTCATTCCGCAGGAAGTGAGGGTGTGCCAGGCTTACTTCTGCTTGGAAAATTACCAAGTCTGGGAATATATTCTGATCTTTACTTCTCTCCTTATGGGAATGATCAGACAGCAATTTCACCCCTCCAAAGGCGTATTAAATTGGATGTGAATCTAAGCTCAGATTTTGAACCTGCTGCTGCAAATGTCTCTGCCAGCCTTTCTAAGTAAATTCTGCTTGATCTGACCTTCTTTTCCTTTCTAATTTGTTTTGTACTGAACATAAGAATACAGTTTTCATTTGTTGCAAATTGAAGCAGAGTCAAGTGCAAGAGCAGAAATAATTTGTCCAACATAAAACTATAGCTCAAATGGGATTAAACTATTCTAGTTATTAGGCTGTATTACTGTCTTGAGTGCCCTCTGTAATCCTTAAAAAAAACCATAATCAAACAAACTCCCTTTGCTATGGATCCTTGAATAGTGAATTTTCCTATCCAGGGACAAGAAAAAACCCCAACTAAACTCTAGAGAAGCATGTATAGAAGAATGTTTTTTTAAACAAGCAAAATTTGAAATTTGAAAACAGGAATTCTGTAGAAGAAGAATTCCTACAGAAAACTGTAGAATTCCAGTTGAAGAAAGCTTCTGCCATTGGAATTTGAAAATACAAATTAAAGTTGCTTTCTGAAATAACTTCTGGAGGGGAAGCATGTATTTTAATCTCCTTGGTTTTGGTTGTAATAAATTCTGTAGTGTTGACTAGTTTTCTTTCAATGTATTTCAGATAACAAAGTGCCATTTCAGTGCAAAATTTGTATTCTGAAAATATTTAAAGTTGTTTGGGGGTTTTTGGTGTGGGGTTTTTTGTGTGTTTTTTTGTTTTGTTTTGTTTTTTAAAAAAACCAAACTTGTGAGTATTTACATAAGTTTTTTCAGTATTTGGTCAATCTGGAAACATTTTTTCTTTGTAAATAAATTCTTCCCACCATAATAATTTAATAATTTTTGTATTCAAAGGGTTTGATTCTTCTCCTCCAGCTTCATCCTGAAAGAAAAAGGAGAACTGTGATAGTGTTAACTACTAAGTGATATTGTTCATTTTTGCAGGTTCAGAGATCTTTCAGTCAGGTTCAGAGATCTTTTCCTATCTCTGCAGGGCCCTTTGTATTGGTGGTGCTACTGCAGAATAAAAGCAGTGCAGGTAACAGGGCAGCTGAACATCCACCCAGGAGAGGGGATCAAGGGCTCAGTGCAGGATTACCTGAGAAAAAGAGCAAGTCGAGGTTGTCAAGGAACAGGCAACATGCAAGGAAATAGATGAAATGCAGGAATCATACAGTGAATGTGTTTCATTTTTTGATATGACAGGATGCTAACATCAGGGAAAAGATGAATTCCAAGTCAGCGAGGTATAACTGTTCTGAGTATTATTGCTAGAGGATGCTGGAAAACGGGGATGAGAATGTATTTAAGTAGTTTTGTATAGCAAATGAACTGTTCCCCTCCTCTTTCTAAAAGCTGAGCATAAAATTTTTGGTTTGTAAATCTCACAGAACAAAATTATAAACTGTGGAGTGGAATGTGGACAGAAAGAACCAAGGCTTCATTTTTTTTCCCTCTTAATTTTAAATTGTATTTGTTTATCTATTTATCTGTCTGTCTGGTGTGTGACTTCAGCAAATATTTTTCAAAAGGCCATAGAAAGAAGGCAACTTCCCCACATCAGAAACAGGTGTCTCCAAGAAGCCTTATTTCTGTTGTGGTTGTTTTCATTGTTTGCTCCTTTGGGTGTCACTTTAAAGTCTGACCTTCACACAGATCAGCATCAACCCCCTCCTTTTCTAGATTAACAATAATAACTTGAGTTTTGCAGAACCTCCTCCTTCTCCTTTCTGCACTGGCCTGTGTCCCTCTGTATAGACATCTCATTACAGAGCACGTGCCACAGAGATCAGCTTGGTTTCCAGCTGATTGCATTATACTAATTCCTAACAATGTTGTTGTATTTTGATTCTGCCTCTCTAATCAAGGAAGGAGGTTTTTAGTGGAAAAAAAATTGCTGATCTATACATAGAATTTACCAAAAACTCTGAAATAGAGGGGATTGGAAAATTTTGACAGGCATTTGCTTTTGGGAAACATATGTTGTCACAACTGAAAAATTTAATGAAGATATTCTCTCAAAAATATCCATTTTGAAATGAAAACCACCACAAAAACATATAAATACTTCTATAATTACTTCTATCCAAGCTGTTTCAGCAATTCAGAGGACTAGCAGAAGTTTTTGGTTAGGAATAACTTCAGAGTCAAACTTTTTCAACATCTCTTGAAATGAGAGTACAGTTCAGGAGGGCTCAAATGAGCCTTTTCTTTCCATGCATACCATTTACTGGAGTGGTGGTTTATAGTAAATTTGGGATTTATTCCAGAATCAGAAAAAATTAACATATGATAAATTGTCCTGGTTGATTCAGGTGTTAATACATTGGAAGGAACTGACCTTAACTATGAGCTCCACTGTCAGAACCAAGGATGGAGGCTGATTTAAAGATGCTGATCTTGCAAATGTCCCAAGTCAAAAATGACATGATTTAGCTTTTGGCCACTGGGTGTAGTTTGCCATCATTCCCACCATGCAGCTCCCTGATATCCCCCCTCAAAAGTGTATTTTGCGAAAACTGTGGATGTGCACTTTCACACCCAGAAATACAGTTTTGGCCACAGCACCACAGTTAACTCCTAACTTAGAACATTTCAAAAGCTGACAAAATCCTGGTAGCTTTATTTCCTTGGTGCAGTCACCAATCTTTACTGAGACAGTGGTGCTTGAGCTGCAATTAAAAGCTTCAGTGTTCTTAGTTATTATTTCCAGACTCTCTGTAAGACATTTCTTCTTAAATGCAGAAGTTTTTTCCTGCAGCAGCTGTATTTTCTGTTAAGCCCAGGTGAGGTGAGGATTTTTTTTTTTTGGTGCTAAGCACTGCATCAGCACAGTATGAAAGATGGGACTCTGCTGGAGTCCATGTAAGATAATTTCCATGTAATTCAATGGAATTTAGACTGTATCAATAGAGAGAGACAGTGATGCAAAGCACTTTGCATCCGAAAGGACAGGGGTTGAAGAGGAAAAGGATTAACTGATGTGCACAGAACAGGAACACACCAGTGACAGCCAAGGCTTGTGACCCAGTTCTTTCAGATTTCAAGCCAGAGCCCCTCACTGCTAGACCCCAGTGCTGCTGCCAAAACATGCACAAGAGAGTGGGCACTGAATGGTTTGGACAACTGCATTTGACTGACGTTGCAGTTCTGCTCCGTTAGCCTTCACTATCATTTCTTGCAACAAGTAAACAGGGCTGTAATTCCTAACTCCAGCAGAAAGCATGCAGGAAATGCTGCTGCTGCTGGAAGTGACAGCACATTGCAGAGCTATGGAAGAAACAACACATCGTAAGGAATTCTGCTGCTGAGGATATCAAAGGGCCCACTTTTTGTTCTCAATGCAAGTAGACAGAGAAAATGGGGAAAAAATGGATGATAATAATGGATGGAGCACAATGAGTCCATTTATTTTGTATTACCTAATGCTCAATATGATAAGGCCCTTTGGGAATTGTTCTTACACAGCTTTCCAGTTCAACTTTGTGCCTTGTTAATTACAGCTAGTCAAAATAGACAGAGCCTTTCACAATTCATGAATTTATCATCTTCCATCTGATAGCACTGGTGATAAAATTTGATAATATGTTCGGAGCATAGTTCTACTGCAGCTGCTGGAATTTTGGGGGCAAGTGGTGGGGTGAAGCTGGAGAGAATGCTCTGCAGATCCACACTTGAACAGCTCCAACTTTCAACAGCCTTTCATTTCAGCGAGGTTCACATCCAAATTTGGGTTATGGTCTCTTTGTAGTCACTACTTTGGCACGGCTGAGACACTGAAAATCTGTTTTCACTTGTGACCTCTCCAATTTTCCATAAAATTTCACATTATATTGTGGAGAATCTTGTCATGAGAGTGTCTGAGTACCTTTGTGAATGTTGTTTTTGTTATTTCTTCCTCAGCATGACAGTTATTTATATTACAGTGATAAAAGACTAAACTCAGTTCCCTGACAGGAGAGGGCATCTTGATTGATGGATTTTGCAGCATAAGTCAATCAGTCAGTTCATTTTGGAATTATTTTTTTCCTTGCAAGAGAGAACAAATTTCTACAAAGAAATGCACTATTTGAAAAAAGTGATGTGAAAAATCAGTTGAAAGTGGAATTAATTTTTAATTGAACAAAAATATGCAAATTTTAGCAAATTTATGTTTAGCATGCATTTTTTTCAGAGTTGTTTTGGGATTTTTTTTGTCTCTGAATGCTTTTGAGCTAGAAGAAATTAAAATTGGCAGCCATAATTATCTGGAAAACCAGAAGCATCTTTGAATTAAGATTTGTACTTTCTTCCTGGGTTTTTAATGGCTTTCTGAACTAGCTTTTGATGGCAATATCCTTTTTTCTGCTATTGTAACTTCAAAATAATTTGCTAAAATATTTGAATGACTACAAAAAGCATTCTTTTTAATGATAGAAAGGAAGAAAAATAGCCCATGTATCTTATCAGTCTTTTTCATGATAGTTGTGGGCAGCATTAAAGTTTGGTGTGGATGATAGCTGCAAACACAATTGCCACCCAGGTGGGTGAATACTCAATTTCCTAAGGCTGGTGTTCAGAAACACTGAAAGCAACAAATTCCATTTAGTTAAGATTTACTACAGCACAAACAAGAATAAATATGAGGAAGATTCCAAGTGAAATCAGGGTGTGTGGCATCTTTGGTACCATTATTCCTATAGCTGTTTGTAACTAATAGCAGCATATTGATGTATTACCATGTGTAGTGGTACTGGTAGTGGTAAATGTTGTAGGAATTCCCTGTTGCCCGGAATGGAATTAGTGGTTCTACAGTACCAAAGAATGTCATCTGCTTTTCTGTAAGCCACTGTATATTTGCCCCTTTTTTGGAGAACTTGATAAATTGGATTAATTTCTCAGCGTCCTTAACAGAGCTGTCATCTTTTAGGTTTCTACCCTAAGTAAAATAGTCCAGTAGTTCTCCAAATAATATTTAAAAAGTAGCATGATTTAGTCAGATTTCATTTTTACTGGGTTTAGGAGGGAAAAATGGAGACGTCTTCCTATCTGCTGCCTTCTATCTGCTAAACCCCTCTGTAAACTTGAAATTATTGAAGTGTGTTTGCTGATACTGAATTAGATTCTATGAATTGTAGATGGTCAACATTTTTCAGGACCGGGCTTCCATTCCTTAACAACCTTTTGTTTATTTCAAATCTTTCCTTAAGTACCTAGAAATTATTGCACAGAAATCTACCATATAAAAAACAGTTGCATAAGTCTTGTATAGTCTTGTTGAGCAAAATCTCCTGATTCCCAGTAATTTAAACAAATTACTTTTTAAACCTTTAATCCTTTCATTTTCATCTACCTTGTTAAACTTACTTGAACCATTTTTTACGAGACAGTTTTAGTTTAACCATAAATGCAACTTTAGATGATTAGATTTTGATTTCTATAGTCAGAGCCACACAGGTTTTTAGGGACTACTTCAGGAATGGCTAAGCAGGGGGTCACAGCTTTGTTTTTATTTACTCAACTCTAAGGTAAAAATGTGCGCGACAGGAGGATCCTCGCTGATCTTGGCATCGCTGTGTGGGTTTCAGCCGAGTCCTTGCTGCCACCTCCTGGTGTCCGCTCCTTGCTCGGCACAGGCTGGAGGGAAGGGGGATGTTCAAGGGATGTTCACTGACTGTGCCTACAGGATTCCCAGGCTTCAGCAGCTCTGCGGTGAAGGAGGGCTAAGGTCCCTACTCGCAGTAAATGATTGCCAAAATTATATTAACTCAGCAGTGTGTCTTACTTCATAGAGAGGAAAGGGTCCTCTTTGACCTGCAGCCAAAACCAAAAGGACAGTAATAAAATTAGACCAGTTATTATTATTGATTGGGATTTTCCATCTTTTTTATATCTTTCCTGTATTTTACATGTAAGTTCATAATGCAAAAACTCCTTTTTTATTTCAGCTGTTTGTCTGTTTGATCCATAACCGCCAATATAACAACCCTGCCCATTCCAACAGCCACCTTGTTCCTCAGCAGGTTTGAGGGGTATTTTTTGTGGGTTTGAGTGTTGTTGTTGTTGTTATGTTGGTTTTTTTATTCTTTCCAGACACAAATAAAATGTTCTAAGATTAAATCTGCATCCCACTGTAGTAATCAGCAAGTTGCCATTGCCTTGAGCAGGGTGGTGTTTGTTGCTTTACCTGCAGCTTTCACATAGGCAGAAATTATCTTATTATTATATGTATTTTGTGATGAAACAATGAAATGGGAAGTTGACAGACAGCAGATATCCTGGGAGGTGATCCATGCCCTTGATACAGAGTGGTGATGAAAGGCTTGGCTGTCCCAGGTCGGGCTGCAGGCACTCCAAGCTCTCTCCTGGGAAAAAGCAGACGCGGCACTGAGCATCAGCCCCAGCTCCTTCCAGAGAACAGATGGGCCATCATCTTGCCTTGTTTACCCTCTCCATCATTTTCTCAATAACCAGGTTGCAATTTCTGGACCTGTTTTAGTTGTACAGGGAATCTTGAACTCCCTCCAAAGGTACAACACACACATTTTGAGGTAAGGGAGACAGCAGGAGGACGGAGAGGCTGATGTAACATGAGAAACTGTCACTGAAACCTGCATTAATTTATACCCACTGAAAATACTACCTACTATTAGGCCAGACTTTGAGTTAGGATTTGACTCTCTACTGGTATTAGGGTGATTCTTTTCAGGCATTAAAGTGTTCATAATTCTCACTTGTGTCAAGCCAGAGGATCAGGGAGCAGAGATCTCTGAAGACATCAGTTCTTACCAGTAGGACTTCAAATATGAACTTCAGAAAAAACTGTACAGAGCAAGAGTTCTGGGGAAAAAAGAAGTGGAGTATAAATTTAAGGTGTGTATTTGTCATCCCACCTTGCTCCTTTATAGCCAATGATTTACTAATTTGTCAGGGGTTGTTGTCAGGGCTTGGCTCAAGTGTGGAAGCATAAGTGGATGTTTTGGTGGTCAGGTGGTTCAGTAACTGATTCTGAGTTTTTCATTAGGAGTGGAAATCAAATGTTCCAATATTATGATGTTGGAAACATCCAGTGCTGGGTCAAAGATTAGTCTTACAGGGCATATGAAATGAGTTAGTGGCATCTGTTCCTTATAGCTCAGCCTCTTAGATGAGCAAGGGGAAGATTGTGAAGAGATGCAGAGTCTGCACTTTGGTTTTAGAATGCCCTGTGAGAAGGACAGGGTGAACTAATGTATTAAAACAGTATGCAAAGACATTCTCTGGCATGGGAGCAAATGGTTTCTCTGCTTTTCCTCAGGATCGCTCAACAACAAGAAGGATAGTTAGGAGGTAATTCCAAAGTTCTTTGGCTCCTGCTTCTCAAAATTAGGGTTCTGATGCTTTGCAGAGGAGTGTGGTTTCCTCACACATAGCCAGAAGTTCTCTGTGTGCTTTTGTCTTGTGGAGCACTTGCAGCGTGGTTTGGATTTCTGAGAAGTGAGCTTGTCTGTCTGAACAAGTAAACGTTCTGACGTCATGTCTCAGTTTTTCTTTGTCCTTTGTCACCCATTATGTGACAAATAGGAAAAATACAATTTATCTCGTTTCTACATCATGATTGCTGAATTAATCTTTATATTTCAACTATGTTTATATGACTCTTGATGAAACAGGATCTCTTCTTGCGTTATCTCAATGATTAATAGTTGTTATTGAAAAAAACAGATGTGATAATGTTAGAAGTGCAAATGATTTCCAGACTGCAATTATAGTGAATTACTTTACCCATTATTATCTTCCAAATTGAATTATGCTGTATATGAGGTCACTGGTAGTGGCTGCAACTAATACTGGCCATATGTGTCTGTCTGTTATTTTAACCTACTCATTGTTCTAGCCAAAGGCGTAATTGATGTCACAAAACAGGGTTTGTTACGCTTTATTAGCTCCTGTTAATTATTGGGATCATTGAACACCTGATTGCGCCATCCCTGTGTGTGCATCTGCACAGGAAACACCCTCTCAGGCTGGGAGCAACCGAGCAGTACAGACCCAGAGTTTTGCTCTTCCCTTCGTGGTAATGAATGCTGTGCTTTCTTTCCTAAAATTCAGTCATCCCTTTGAATGCTCCTTAAAATCTTATTATGTGATGCAAGAAAATACAAACAAAACCATAGCCGAGAAATTAATTCCCTTGATTTGCTTTATCTCCATTTTTATTACTGCTGCTAATTATGAAGCACTTCAGGCAGGAAATTCCATGTAGTTGAACTTAATGGCTTATTTGAACCAGGTAGGCATATTCTACTGAAAATATCTGCTCACTAAATGAAATTTGTTCATTTAAAGAAATATGCAATTTGTTACAATTGGTAGCATTTCATACTCTGAAATTTAAGCAATTTTGTAATGGTGATGATAATGGTATTAGCTTATAAAATTTCTGGTTTGTAGAAGAGCTTAAGGTAATTTTAGAAGTAAAGACTCCATCTTAACTATCACATTGAAAAATGCAGCAGGCATACATTTAAACTTTGTGGAATTTAATATTTTAGTATTTAGTATGTGAATATATTGATGTAAACAGAGCTGTGTCACAGCTCTACACCCCACAGGAACAATTTATGAACTCATGTGTCTAGACCTGGTTTTTGTCCTTATTTAAGATGAAGAGTAGTGTGTAGCTTTGCCCCCCACATAATTGTGAGTGGTGGTTTTGTATTTTTAAAGAGAAACCGTTTTACTGTTTTACTGTTTTCTTTAACATTTGTGTTAATGAAAACAATCGGGAAAAGCAACATCTGCTTGATTTAGAGCAGCTCCAAGTTCTCTAAAGTGTACAAAGGGTTGTGAGTAAATACACACCAATAAAGACCTTGCCAGAGTGATGCATTAATGTGTTTGGAAGAAAGACAGCAGCTAAAAATTTGCTTAAATACTTCAATGAGCATAATCAGAAAGGTGGAATTTGCACAAGCAATTCCAGCTTCCAAAACATCCACACTGATTTAATGAATCTGCTTTGGGCAAACAAGGTTTGTCTGATCAACTCTTAAGGGAAACTTTTACCAGTGGATAGTAAAATATAAAAGAAGAAATATAGTCCAATATAAACAAAGAACTGACTGTTCTAGAGACATTCTCTTTTTAATTTCCACTGTGTGCTTTTTCTTTTCTGCTCTATTGCTTTGAAAGGCAAGGACTTATGACTTTTATCCTTCCTAAAATATTTCAGGTCAGCAAGCCAGCAGTAAAGTATATCTTCCTGCTTATGTGTGCACTCAGTCTTCAGGTCTGTATCAGTACAGTTGCTAAAGGAATAGTAAATTATTTAATTATCTCATAGTAATTAGTGCTGCTCACAGAGAATGCTGTGAATAGCAGTCTATGGACTGGAATGGTTTATTTACAGATCGTGTGGTATGTTTTCCTTAGGATGTTTTCAAATTTTGTTTAGCTGTTGCAGTATAACTGAAACATCAATGAAATGAAGTGAAGGATTGCCTGCAGTGTCTAGAAGGCAGTTGTCTAAGATCCATGGGTTTTGGGGACTTAGATATAACTTGGCTTTGAGATACAGGGTCCTAGCCTGCAAATTTAATGAACAATCAAGAGGAATTATTATTTCATGCCTAATGTTCCTGCTAGGAAGGTATTTACAGTTCAATTTTTATTTTGAATGGCTGTGCAAGTCAGGAGAAAACAATTACTTCATTGTTACACAGAGGCATCACTCACTCAGGTTTTAAAGGAAAAATCACCCAGAAGTAAATATAAGTAGAAACTCACATCTGGTTCTCTTGTTACTAATCTGGGGCTCTGAAAATGTGATTTCTCACTTCCAAAGTGTTTGTATGCAGACTTCAAAGGCCTTTTGTCACTGTCACCATGGAAAGGAGCTGGAAAGGAACATGCCGAGTTCAGAGCACGGCAGTGCCAACAGACACGAGGGAACAAAGGACTGCCCAGATGATGGCAAAGAGCATCCAAGGCCTGGTGGAAATGAGGGTATTGATGACTTGGCAGGACCTGGGAATTTTAGCAGATTTCAGGAGCCCATGCCTTTGATCTGTGGATGAACTCTCTGGAAGTGATGAGAGCCTGAGTGTGTGGGTTATCCTTTAAATAGATGACCTATTCATGGATAGGAAAATAGAGCTGAGCCTGGCTGGGAGGGCAAAATATGATTCTTATAGAAGCTCACAGCACAGTGGGAGACAGATCTGTTTCCTTCTCAGTTGCATGTCTCCCATAGCCCTGGGTAAACCACTTAATGGCATTGATGATGTACTGATCCAGCCAGAAAGCAGATGTTTCACTTCCCCACTTCACAGAGCACTTGAAGATGAACCATCTGATCAGTCAGGGATGGTGTGGTGACAAGAGTGACATCAGTTCTGGAGATGAGGATGTGTGGGGTGAGAATCCAAGTCTTGTGAATCCAAAATACTAGAACCAGAGAGGATTCATCAGTGGTTTCATGTGCTGGTTGTGGCATGCAGACATCTGCAGACTGTTTGAAGATGAAATAGTGAATGAATGGCTCTAAGGAAATGAGCTATTTTTTGTTCTAAAGTATCATTGGTCTTGAGGGAGATACTCATTAAAAGCACAAAGGACATGTGGTGCAGGAATGCCCAGCAGAGTCAGTGTCTAAGGGATTGAGCTGTTCTAGGTTTGCTAAACCACCACTCACAAAGTAAGAGCCAGAACTGCTTCCAGGTCTGCTGCTGGAATGAAACCCCCCCCATCATCTCACAGTCCTCCAAGACAGATTCTCTGAGTGCAGGATAAATTTGCTATTGCAACACAACATATGGCTGTACCTGGCACCATTTCCTCCAAGACATCCCATATGCTTGCAGTCTGGAAGTTGTTTGCAAAGAGCTGTACTGACTCATCCCAAGTATGTAATCAGCTGGGAAAAATAATAAAGAAGTGATCTAAATTTATTACAGGTTAGGTTTTTATTTCTGTGGGCTGCATTTCATCAGATCAAAGTATCATTTTTCTAACAGCTGAGGAAGCAGGTATGCTGAGTACCTGGGTGTCACAGCCAGGCAAGTCACAAAACTAATTATCTGTCAAATTTTACTTCAGAAATGGTGACATTTGTTGGGGAAAGTATCAAGCAGATGCAGACATTTTTTGCATGTTGAAAGGCATTTTGCAGATGTTATTCAGTTCTTTGAACCTCCCTGATGGATGTGTGCTCTCTATCCCAAAGGAAGGGCGATACAGGAGAAATGAGTTCTTATTTCAACAGTCAGTGCTAGAATCTGTTGGTGGCAACTGTGGCATTCTCTCATGATAGGGGAGAAGGAGGTAAGAAGTTTTTTCTACACTCTGGAAATTAATAAAATAATAATAATAATAATAAAAATAAAAAACTACTGGGCCTTTGGGACTTTTTAGAAGTCCTGGGGCGAGACCTTAACACAAATGCTCTTGTCTTTTCACAGGCACACCAAATTATTTTGATGTCTTGAGATTCCAGTGGAATTCTAGTCAGGATCTCTGGTGAAATTTTGTAAGGGAATGCTCTCAGAAATTCTGTCTTGTGGGGGTGAACAGATCTAATATTCAGATCAGCTGCAGGCAATCTGTAGGGTTTTACTCTGTGTCTGTGAACACACCATGCATTACGCTGACAAATGATGGAGATAATTATGAAAAAGAGGATTTGGAAATTCTGGCTCAGGCTGGAGTATTTTAATATAGCTTAAAAATCACCATCTTTTATAAAGGAAGCTTGCTTCTAAAACTTCCCTTCTTTCCTGATAATTTGCGATCCTGGGGCTAGGAAAGCCTTTTGCAGTACAAGAGCTGACTGGCAGGATTTGGAATGCTGCTAAAGCAGCCTCTGGCCCCCAGGAGTGGGATTGGGGTGGCTGTGAGCCCCTCTGGAAGGCTCTGGCACTCGCTCCCTTCCCGATAGCACTGCAGAGTTTGGCTCTCACTCACTGTAGCTCAGGCATTGCTGCAGCTGAGGGACAGATATTATTTCAATTACATGAGCAACTTGGGAGCCCATTAGAAGCTGCTGCTTCTCTGCTGTCAGAATGAAGAAGGTTTTTGCTGGGAATATAGAGCTTTTCGGGTTGTGTCTATGAGAACAGTTAAATCACAGCAAAGACCCTGCAGTAAATGTGCTTCTACGTAATGCTGAAGGTTGCAAGGGTAAGCAGCAAAGATTTTCATCCAAACCAAACCAGCCTGAGGAGTCAAGGATTTTCTCTCTCTTACGTGAGTTTTAGGAGCATGGGCTGTGAACCCAAGCTAAACCTGGGGTCTTTCAAGTGGCCCTTCAAAAGGGACCATATTCAATGCCCAGCAGCATAAAGATTCTAACAAAATGTTCATGGCAGAAAATGATGAGCACGCAAGAAAGAAATCTTTGAATTCCTCAGCTCAGGGGCAGGAATGTGCGTTGCTGGTCTGGCACTGGAGAGAGTGCTTGATGTTTTCCAGAAGTGAAGTTGTTATCAGTGTATTAGATGCTGGCACCTATCTCAACATGTGTGGCTTTAAATGCAGAAAAAAACCCATGTGTTCATTGCCGTAGTCTTGTTCTTTTTAGGGGCTTCCACCTACAGTTTTCTTGCAGTGGAACCTGACCATCTGTCTGCTTCTATTGTTTGTAAAATGCAGTAATGTGGTGGTGAATTCTGGCACTAAAGTGAGGAGAAAGGAATGAACAAGTCCTGGCTAAGGAAGTGCAAAGTGTTCATAAAGGCACTTTTGGTTGGAAAAGCAAATTATGTGATTCAGAGCAAGTTATTAGAAATGGGCAAATATATGACTGTGGATAATGTGGATGTGTTTGAGTAAAAATCTTCTAATTGGAAGATTAGAAACCTCCTTTGTGGAAGACAGCAAGTAGTCACAGCTGTCCTCATGGTGCTCTTGCACTGGAGTTCTTTTGGAGACGAAGAAAAGTATGTATCTGCATGACATGATTAGAATTGTGTTCACAAAACATGGCATCTGACCTTACAAAAAAGAAAATCAATGCAGAACAAGTCCTGATTAGATTTTTTTGCCAGCATTGCACTTTTTAAACTCAAATGGATGTGCAAGGTGAAGCGCAGTGTGTAAGCTACGGGCTTATGGTTTTGCTCTGAGAGGATGAATAAATAAAGAATTTGCAATTCATTTTATCTTGCAAAGTTATATTTTGCCTCCACTCATGTAAATAGATTGTATTCATTTTGTTAGTGCTTGAAGGAGCATTTTGGCATTTTAAAAGTCTAGAAGAAAGGTTTAGATCCACACTTTGAAAAGTTCATGGATGAGGCAGTAAGTTTTTGTTCTATTCTGAGGAAAAGCAGAGTTCACCCTTTCCTCTTTACATACAGAGGTGCTGCTCTGCCTTTTGGAAATAGAGTGTGAATGACTTGTTACTGAACCACATTTAGTTTGCTTGTTTTCCTGTCCAAAACAACAAGTAAATAATTTATTTGCAAATGTTCATTCAGTTTGTTTTCAAGAACATGCGGGTTTTCCACAAAGGCTATAAGTAATGCACATATTAAAAATTCAGAACTTCTCGGAAAATTTGTTGCTGGTACCTCAGACTTGCTTAATGCACTTAAACACTTAAGGTTTTTTGCCAATTAAGCCTGTAGATAACTAATTGTGCTTCTGGGGGCTGCTCAGGACCATTTTGATTTTAAGTAGTTTCTTTACTGAGATCTAAAACTATGTGGTTCCTATTTAGGTGATCCATGAGCCGCTCCTGTGGCACATCCCAATCCTGCAGGTGTCACATGGTGCACCTTACATTGTGCTCAGTGAACCACCGTGAAAGGGCAGGGAAGAAATGGCATTAAAGTTCTAATGACATTATTGCAGAGTGAGGAAATGCTGGAACTGACCAGTTGATCCAGTCAGTGTCTACCACCAGGATTGTTTCCTACACTGTGATGTGGAATTTCCTGTTTGATAAACGTGCAGCCTTTTTTAATTCATGGGGTAGTTATAAGTAGGATTGCAGCTATAGCCTGGTGCATTTAACTCTCCTAAGAGCTTCACATGCCTAGAGTGACAAAAAAGAAAAGTGAAATGCAGCTATTTGGTGGAAGCAATGAAGTTCCACAAAATGTTCCTTTCAGCTTTTCAGGATGCTAGAGTGGTGAATGATGTGGCTTCACTCCTTCCTCTAGAAATGAGAAAGAAAATGTGTAAAACCACCCATTCCCTGCCTGTAATTGATATTCTGTAACCATGGAGTGTAGAATAAGACTTATCTTTCCAGGAGTACTAATCGTTGTCAATCAGTAATACTAATCAGTAATGACTTTCTATAAATCTCCCCAAGAGCAATCGGACCACTCCAGCTTGGGACCTGCTATAAAAAATTGCCTGGGCTATCTAATCTCTGTGCTAGACAGAGCTGAAAATGCTGGCTCAAATTAGTTTGTGATAGAGGCAGATAGCTCCATTTTAACATGCCTGAGCTTGAAAAGATCTCCTTTAGCAGAAAATTGGGGAAAAGCTTAGTATGTCTTAATCCCAAATGTGAGATTTCATTTAAAAGTTTATAAGGACGATTTCTATATTTATGTTTAATTTTATCTAAAGCTGCAGGAACTCTATGATTGCAGAGCTGAGCTTTACTCTTCTCTCCTCCTATTATTCTGCTAAGGAGCATCTCAAACTTGACCAAAACAAGGAAGTCCAGTCTGGGCAATTCCCATTTATCTGCTGTGCTGCTTTTTGTGTTGCCTGAGGACCCTGAATGGACAGGGCTCCATCAAGTCATGTGCTCTGTATATATCTCTGCCACTGATGTTCTTCCAGCTGGATATGCCATCTTCAGACCATTTTAAAGTGACAAAACTTTCACATTTTCCTCTGTGAAACTCTTTTAAGCAGTTTTTCCTCATATTGTACTTATATTTTTCTTTAGGCTGCTGTCAGGCCATTGCTGTGGCATACAGCCCTTGTTTCCCTTGGCACTTTGTCTTGTTCTTCTGTTTATATGGTCCAGATCCACCTGAGCAGCATTATTATTCTCACTCTTTATTAATCCTCTGTGGAAGTCATTAGCTCCAAAGTGGTTTTTGGTTTTTGTCTTTTTTCATCCTAAACCAAATGATGTCTTTGTAGAACTGAGATGTTGAGAAGAGTATGTGGGGAGAAAATCTACCTATCAGTGGCTCTGACATGAAATTATGACCCTCTGCACAACCCTCAAAATTTAAAAGTCATGCAGCATTTTGACTATTAATTTGGGGGTTTGACTATTAATTTTGGTTCTTCAAATTGCTCTTAAAGCACCTGCCTTTAAACACAGATGTGGTTGGGTTTCCCTGTAATATCTGACTTCATGGCTTCTCAGGGATGCTCCCAGTATTAAATAATCTCCAGCCAGTGTAGGGTGACTCTCACTGTGCTTATAACATGTGTTTTACATTTCCTATATAAAACATCTTGCTGCTCCTTGGCTTCTCTCTGTAAGGATCAGCCTCTCCTGGAGGCTGCCTAATGCTGCAGTGGTAGCTGACCTGTCCTTTCCAGAACTGAGTCTTTTCCCTGAGCTGTTTCAAGGAGGTGTTTATTCCCTGTGAACAGATCTTTGGGATTTTGACTTTACTGGGGCAATTTGTTTGTTAGTCATTTATGTTAATTTTGTTTTGTAACTTTTTCTCTATCACCCTCAGAGTTCCATCAAGACCATCTCTGAATATTAATTTGTGATTTTAGCACAGAATTCTTATATCCCTTCCTCTGGAGAGGAGCTTTAATCTGTATTGTTTTAACTAGAGCAGTAAGGAAAATTTAGAAGTCACTTTGTTGCCCTGTGGTTTAGATATCCAAAAGGACTTTTCTGTATTCCTTGCCTGCTTCTCCCTAAATTTTCTACCAAAATAAACTTCAGCTACTGCCACCTATATAATACAGCACTTTTATTACTATTTATTTTTTCTGAATCAGGACTGTTTACTGGGCTTAAATGTCAGTGGTTTCGAGTCTCAGAAAAGTAATGTTTCCCTATAAATGAAGGGAATGGACATTTTCTCCCTGCTGCCATTATGACAGCAAGAGTGATTCAGGTGACACAAAGAAAGAAACCCTAAACACGAACAATTAACCATGGATCTCAGCGCCCTGTCTGCGAGCAATGTTAAAGCACAAATGAGCAATTGCAGAAGGGAAGCCTAATCTAATACACAGAGTGGATTAGTGCCTCAGGCTCGTGGTGCATTTTCACAGCAATGCAATCATAGGTTTTATGACCCTATACTTCATAATAAGATTAGAAAAAACCCGTCTTTGTTACTGTCCAGAAAATGAGCAAAGCTGGCAAGACGGGTGTGCAGTTTAACCTCCTGTATTTAAGAACCCAACCTGTGGAAAACATCTCAGTTTTGGCAGAAGAGTTCTGAATGCCCAAATGTGATTTATATGTAGCTGGCATATGGGGAAACTGCAGTTACTGAGAGAGGATTGTTGTGTAGTGATACAATAGTGGTGTTGCTGTAGGCATTGTCTTCTGAACCTGTAATAGGGGAAATCTGTGGGTGCAGATAAAAGCTTGGTTGAGGAAAGCTGACAAGGCAAGAGACCAGTTTTGGTGTTTGGGGCCCTCCATGCGGGCAACTAAACTGTACAGACTAGAAGTAGATAGTATATTTTAAATAATTTATGCTAAACAGACCATCTGAAAGGTAATGGTGTTTGGACTCTCTGGGTGTGGGTTAGCAGATAGCTCAGAGTTCAGCAAAATGGAGATGGGGTCTGTGGCAGACACTGGAATGAACACACAAGCGTGTGGTTATCAAGGGCCAGCAATTGTGAAAAAAGATTGTGTGCTTTGTCGAGGATAAGATGTGAAAATGGCTGATGGTCAACCATTATGTAACCTAACAATGCCTTTTAAAGCTATGTAGTATTTTCTTTTTATAGTTTTCTTCCTCCTGGTAGGTGAAAGGGAATTATCTAAATTTATTTCATGTCTCCTAGCAGCTTTCTTATCTGTCCTATGGACTTGCTTTTGAGTTCTGCTAAATCTCTTAAACTCTGAAATCTTTTACCTCTGATGAAATCTGTTTTGCTGGCTGTTTAGGGAAATGGCTTTAGCTGCCGTCCTGCCTTAACTCCTGACATCAAGGACCATCTGCCTCTCTGTTTTCTGAGCGCGGTAGCTGCCCTGGAGCTGTCATCCAGGAGCTGATACGGGGAGAATGAGAGGCAGTGCTGAGGGCTCCACAAAGCCAGGGAGCACACAGCGCCTTCCCCACAGCAGGAGATGATCCCACCCAGAGCAGGAGGGGGAAAAGCAGGGCAGCATCTGAAGAGCAGGAGTTGCAGGCAACCTGCTGTGGGACATGCTCTGGGCACAGAGCTGAGCCCCAGCCCGCAGGAGCTGACTTTGCCCAGCACAGGTGCCTCACCTGCACAGCTCCACAGCCCAGTGCCAAGAACGTGCTGCTCCTGCTGGCCAGAGCAGTAGGGAAGAGGCATCCGATTCACAGTTGTAAATTTTGCTTCCCTCCCATAGTTTTTGGCGTTTGCCTTTTTCCCCTCCACCTCCTGCTCTGTGTAGTTTAAATGTGGCAAATGCTGCTCGGCAGGAAAAGACTAAAGTCTTCTGCCTCCTGAAAAAGATGAGAAGACTGCTAACTTTGCACAAGCACAAATTACCCCAAATAAAGATGGTGTCCTGCATTCTTGAGATTTGTACAGAAAGGAACAAGGAGTTCCTAGCTGCTGAGGAGTACATAAGGCAAAACCAGTCATCAACCCTGTTAGCTTTATTGCAGGAGAGAGAAATAACCTTTTGGGACTAAATGCTATCTATGCAGGGTTTTTAGTTGAAATTCAGTCAGTATTTGTGTTGGTTCTCTGCTGGGTGCTAACAGGACATTAGTGTGTGTGTGTGTGTGTGTGTGATGCAGCTTAATCAGAACATATTCATGCAATTTGCAAGGCTCTCCTGTCCCTCTCCTTGAGAATGCATGAGGGAACAGTCAGATCAGGAAAAAGTCAGGAGCTGGGACATGTAAAAATTGGTGTGTGCCACGAAGTGGAGCATCCTGAAATCTGCAAATCGTGTTATGACTAAGAAGTACAAAAAAAGGCTGAGGTGTGAACAGGGGAAGAAGCATGGATATTATGACAGTTCATACACCATAGTGCTCATAACACATGTTGTTCTTGATAGCTGTGAAACGTTACCCATGTGGAAAAATAGAATATTCAGCTCCATGGGAAATATGTCTCAATAAAACTAAATCATCAATGTGTCTTTTTACACATTTTACTGGGGATGTAATTTTCATTCTAATTCTGAAGCCACAAGATTACCAGATAAAACAGTGTGTTAAAGCATCTTGACTACTGTGCCAATGTAAAGTGGTAGAAATGCTGTGAGTTTTTAATAGCCAGTATGAATATTGAAGTGTTCAAACTACATGTGCTGGGGTTCAGTAATGTGAAATGACTTAGTGCTGTTCTTCTGAGGGTTCATACACAATTAATTGATTTTTACTTAAGAAAAAGTGTCCTTTAAAATAAAAATAAAAAAAAAATCCAAACCAAGAGGGTTTCTGTTTGAACTAGAATAGGCATTTTAAAAGAGTTTGCTGGCAAAGGCAACACAAAATGGTCTTTCCACAGTTCTCTTCTTTCCTCACTTCTCTTAAGAGGTATAGATTGTAGCAGAGAAGGGAATTTTACTCAATAAAATAAAAAAGAAAATCAACAGGGTTTATAAAGCTGAAGCTTCAGAGAAAGATACTGCAGTAGTGGTTTGCAGAAGTTGCAGGGGTGAAAGTATATATTTTTAGCCTTCTGTCCACACTATATAAAATAAGTGAAAGGGAGAGAGAGAAGGGTGCTGGTGGTTAAGGTTCTTGCCAGGATGCTCTGTTGTGGTTCAGGAGAAAGAAGCAGCTGAAATACCTCTCCCATATCTCCAAGGGTCACTTAAATCACCAGACTATCTGCTCTCTGATGCCATCTCTTGTTTCTCTGCATCCTTTTCCACAGAAAGGGCTCCTAGGCACACCAAGAAAAGGTTTCCCTTTTTTATTTTTAAGGATTTCATTGAGACTGGAGTGTTTCTTGTGAAGATGAGCTGTTCTCTGTGAAGCAGGACCTCATTCATAAGCTGTTAGCCCAGTCAAATTAGGCATATGTTGCCAGGATGACAGGGTACTCTCCAAATCTGAAACTGTGCATTTTACAATTTCCTCTTTATTTCGAGTGTTCAGACAGGCTCAGAGAGGTTCACCAGGGCAAGGAATTACTGGCTTTGAGCACTGCTGAACTTTTGAGCATTTGTACACCAGCCAGCAGGGATTGTTCCCTTCAAGTCTCTCCATGTACATCAAGTTTATAAGCTTAAGATGTTTAGGCAGCTCTTTTCTCCCAGGGACTAGTGAAGGATGTGCGTAGTAGCAGAATTTTTCTTGTTGCTGCATTTACTCAGGTCTTGTTTCACTTTTGGAGGCAACCTCGACCATGGCAAGTAAATCCTTAACAAGTAGGCTTTTTGTCTTTGTTTTTTAAGTTTTTACTTTGAAAGGGAAAGGGTGACATCACGCAATTAAGAAATTTTACAGGGGAGAGTTTTAAGCTACTTTTCAAAACTAATAATGAAATAGGAGCAATCTTCCCCCTTAGCTCATGTCTGCCATTCCCTCAACAGCCTCTTACAAATAGGGTGTAATTGCAGGGTAGGCTCTGTTTTGTCTCCAGCCAGTGCTGCTCTGCTCCCTATTGTAGTGGCTTCCATGTCATACAAATCTGAATCTTTTTTGTGAGTTTGAATGGGTTTCTGTGGTTTATCAGAGACAGGCCCAGCTTTTTAAGGCAGTTGGGTGGAAAGCTGGCTGAGGAGGCCATGAGACGCTGTCCTGGGTTTAGGCTCTAACACGTGTGTCTCTGGCTGGCTATGAAAGATTGCAGTGCTTGCCCTGGAAGAATTCTGAGTTTGGCTTTCACATCCAGAGGGTTCTTTAATAAAATACAGTGTCTGAATCTCAGGCTGTATCCCTTTAGTTCTCTTGCTTTGTCAAAAATAAATCCAGTCCTACTGCTAATAATAAACCTCACTAAGATTTGCAGTTGGACTTCATATGCAGCACACACTCATCTGTTCTTTGCAGGTTGGGAAAAGCTCTCGCCCACCTTCCCACACCTCCCCAAAATCTGGTTACAGCCCACTTTATGCTCTATCCATATATAAATTGCTTATATTTTGTCACAGTGGATGTTTACAGCTTGTTAATGAGCTATTAATGTTCTGCATCTAAGAATAAAGCAGAAACAAAAAAAAAAGGGTTGATGTAAAAACTAAGTCCTTAAATCTGAGCAAACTGAAAAAGGAGTTACTGATGCCTTCAGTCAGTAACAGTAGAGCACGCTTTAAACAAACTATGATTTTGGGTGACTTGGATGACTTGAAGTTACCCCAGAAATAAGTTTGTATTCTGAGCATTTTAAGGAGGGGCTGTTTCCAGTCTTCTCCCTCCCTTGCTTCCTGGGAGTAAACATATCATTTTGTAAGCACTTGTTAATTTGGTGACAATCTGGGTATGGGGATGGCATCAGGATGGGGGTGAATCACACAGGAAAACTGGATCAGGGAGCTCAGTGTTGAGTTCTGTGACTCAACAGAAAAACTCTCTGAACGTAAAGAATAGCCAGACACTGCATCATTGATGAAAGTTAATATGTGAAAGGACTGGACTGAGTCACTTAACAAGTAAATAAGTGGTAAATGAACTGTGTGATTTACTTTGGCTCAGATGGATTACCTCAAAAGAGAGAAGTCCTCCTTAAGCTGCACGGGATGTATGGTTCCAGCAGTGGCAGGAAATGCCTTATTCAGAGGCAGGAGGTATGGAAGGGAGTAGGGCATGAATGTAATCATCTAAGACAGAAGCCAGATCTGACAATACTTGGGACTCCTGATTAATGATTTCCCTGGTATTTAGCTATCTTATTGCCCTGTCAATGCTTCCCTAATCAGAAAATCAAAGTACCAAGTGATGAATATTGATGATGCCTGGTGGTAACCTTGAAAGTGTAATATATGAAAAGTTCTACTTCAGGACCTGGTAGTTTTAGAAATAGGGGCTGAAAAAGACAGTGTGCCCTCAAACCCATAATTTCCCTGGAAAGAGAAGTCATGTTCGTTAGTGTTTTCTGTTCTTAAGGTGCAAAATTGGTAGCACTGGTAACTGCTACCAACAGATTCCAGTAATCATCAGTCATGTCACCCATACAGGTGGCAAGAGATTGGTAAGACCAGCAAAGAAGTCCAAAATACAGTGCTGGAAGCTTCCTGCTAGGCTAAGTTGAAATATAATCTTCTTTTCTTAAGTCTCCTACTGAAGTGCTGGGAGTGGAATTGGCTATCCAGAGAGCATTCACATTCTGAAAACCAATATCAACGTATGTCCTGCTGTCAAATTGTGATCCTTTGCAAATGCCTGGGGATTGATTGTCCACTGCACCAACCTGGCATAAAAATGCTGTTCTAAATGGAAATATGTACATAGAAGTAATGTGGCAGAGGAGGGAGCTAATAGCATACTGCTGGGGTTTGCCCTCACCTCAGGCATGTGTCTAACATCATCCTCTGCAATCAGCTCTCTTGGAAGGACAGCTCGTAATTACTGCAGCTCTCACAAGGAAAATTGCACATTACTATGGTACCCCTTATAATTTATTATTTTAAAAAATTTAACCCTTACAGAGCAAATGGTACCCCAAAATAAAGTCATTTTGAGGTGGAAATTCCTCCTTGAAATTCCTCTTAAAAGGATATGCAGCTTTTAAATTGAAGCCTTACAGAATAGTCCTGATTCAGGATGTAATGTATATGTGAAAAGGAAGATAGCTGCATGTTTTATGGATGGAGAATGTATATCTAAGAGTGGGGTGAATTATCCGGTATTTCATGGCTTTATTTTCTTTTGGTGTTTATCAAAACTGAAACCCTGTAAGTTTTTGCTTCATGCAGGGCATCTTTTTCTATGCATTCCCACAAGTCTCTTTGTTCACTGCTGATTTTTCTCCAACATGTGTGTCTATAGCTGAGGAACTTTGATCTAGACAGTTGCTTGTCCAGGCTTGTTTTAGAAGAAGCACCTTTCTCAAGCCCACTTTTCCTCTCCAATCTGTGTTTTCCACCATGTCACATTAGAAGGACATGGCTTTCTGAGGAGATCTGTATTTTGCGTTACAACTGGCAAATCCACCCTCTCAGGAAACGAATCTCATCTGTGTTGATTGTACCAAGTAAAGCAGCACAAATTTATGCTAAGAAACAGCCTAATCTGACTGGAGCATATGTATTGAAACTATGCTCAAAAGAGCATTGATAATTGTGAATTCCTTTATTTTGGTTCTGGAGAAGAAACAGACTGTTTCTTTTCTTCATACACTTTGCTCTTCTGCAGCCTTTCAGGCTCTCTCCTTTCCCCCTGGGCAGAAACAGTAATAGGAACCTATGTTTAGGGGGAGCTCAGGTTCTCCTGCTTGCACTTAGTTTCTTGGCAACTGCCCTCCCTCTCTTTCCCTTTGTGCATCTAATCAAAATAAATAGTGCTTCATGGTGGAGAGTCTTCGCAAGGAAAGCTTGTTGAGCCAAAGGGTAGTGAAACTTGTCCTGGAAAAAGGGACTGTGGACCAGCCTCAGAAATGTGGTAGAAGAGAGAGGACATTTTTCAAGCATCTGGCCAGCTGATTTTCTTTGGCTTAATTAAGGGATTTACTCAGCCTCCAACTCAATTTTTTTGTTATATTTCCAAATACCTGCTTGGAACTTACAAAATATGTTACACACTATACTAATTTTGTATGTTGGTATTAAAAAAATCTACTTAATTCTTACGTGTTTAAAACATCTTCCCATAGGGTATGGATACTTCTGCTTGACTAACAGACTATCACGCAAGGTTAGCATTGCCTATATGTCATTAAATTAACTAAGTGGACCAGCTCTGTGAGCTCTTAATAAATAGGTACTGCAGTAACAGGAGATTAAAAACTAGAGTAATGTGGTATTTTTATAGCATTTTGTTTTCTTATGCTTAGAAACTGTTGTGCTGTGCTGTGAGCTGTTCAATTTCTTCTCAGGGAAGAAAAACACACCATTATTTTTCTCCCAAGTCCCATCAGTGTGTCCTCTGTAAGAGCATTCCTGGCTGCAGGACAGTGTCTGGCACAGAGGGCAGGGAAGGTGAGTTTTGGTGGGAAGAAACACTTTATAACAGAGAAGTTGTAGTCTGGTGAGCCCAGCCTCTGACCTGAGGGTGAAAGATGATGCAGCTGAGGAAATGGAACATGTGGCATTAACACCACAAGAGGTGATGCCAGCACAGATAGATAAATTTATCTGCACACACATATATATACACACTAAGAGTTTTGTGAAAACGTAGCTTTCTCAACCACATTTCCATTGCCTGCCAATCCTGCAAATCTGTCATCATGCATGGATTAGCATGCTTTGCCCTTTTGGGGCTGTGGTACAAAAAGTCAGTGCTGATGAGACATATTTATGCCAGGAAATACAAGAAATTAATTTCCCACATTGATCAGTGGAAGGCGTCTAGGCTGATTTCAATAATGAAAAATAACAAGCGCAGCAGCAGCACTGAAGCTTGCAGTTCACTTTCTGATAACTCTACCTGCAGCAACCCAAGCTTCTGGAACGATTGCATGTGAAATTATGTGAATAGGTTTTAAAAATTCAACTACAAATCATCATTTCACTACTTAAGACTAGTGGGGCAGGGGAGAAACATTTTACTACACTAGTTCTCTGTGAGAATAATGCTCTATTTCATTTCTGCAGTAGCAACCTGGATGATAGAAAATATATCCCAGGAATCCGAGACCAGTTCTTCTTTCCTCTTTGGAAAGGCACGTCAGGTCCTGCAACAAACCAGTGTGTGAGATCTGACCTGGTCCTGGCAACTGAAGCAGTCCTGAATTATTTTTCTGTTACTTTAAATGACAGCAAATCAAAAGGAAATGGAGTCCCTTGGAAATTCTGGGGAGATTTGATGAGGATTTTTTAAAAAATTTTGGCTGTAAAGGGATTAGGTACTGGAGAAATGTTTAACCATAGAGGGTCTTTTAGAAGCTTGTTGTAACACAAATACACACATTCCCCTCTCCCTCTCCTGGGAATTGATGCTATGCTGGTGAATACCTTTGCTACCCAGGCGTGCAAACAAAACACCATTTCCCACAAACACCTGAAATGACATTTTTCTCTACACTCAGTATGATTTCAGGCACACCATGTGCCTGAAGATTTTTTAATTAACTTTGGATTGTCTGGGCTATGCATCTCTCTCCAAACTCTAAAAATACCTTGCAATTTGCTAGAGAGGAAAAAGAGCTCCCATCATATCAGTGTTATCAGTGGAGGTAAAAGCAGTGGCAAGCTGCAGGATCCTAAAGCTTGTCCATTTTTAATCAGATACCCCGGAGCTTTGGAAGTGCTCTCTGAGTCTGGACTAATGAGGAGCAAAAGTGAATATGTCATCTGAGCATTCAGGTGAGGAGGAATAAAGTTCCTCCTGACCCTGATAGCACGGCATTGTCACTTCCACAGGAGGCAAAATGTGCTCGGCTCCTTGGTGGAGCGGGGCGTAACATCCTAAATGGCATTTAAAGAAACAACAACAAAGCCTCAACCTGTGCATCTCTTGTTTCAAACCCAGTGATTGAATACAAAATGCCTCTTTATGAACAAACAAGCATCCAGAAAGCAGAAGATTTGATGGATATTTTATTTTGAGACCCTTTTTTATGATTATGTATCTTACAGTTATACTGCTGACTGTTTGTGAGCAAGATGGCAAAGCAGCCCAGGTGTCAGCAGCCTGTGCCATCTGCCATATTAGATTGTGCACTGTGCTGGTTGGAACAATGCTGTCATCTTAATATTCCAGATACCTTAATGAGTTTCTCAGACTAATTAAATGTGCAACTTGCAGAGATCATTGGATGCCAGATTGCGGTGGCTGGGAAAGAGCTCCTCTGTGTTCACAAGCAGCTTTATGATGGTAGAGGTGTATTTCAGATACAAAAATGAGGAGACGTTTGATTTTAGATTAAAAAAATTAATAAGCATGTGGAAATGTGTTTTCCTGAGCCTGCTTTCATAGATCTGGGAAGTTTATTTAGAAGCAAAATTCAGTGACTGGCAGTCACTGAATGAAGGGGATCTTTGTAGAAAGTGGCAAGATTAAAGAACTCTTACTTGATTTAATGTTTGTAAGGAGTAAGAAAAATGGAGAAGTTTCTGTGATTGCCAAACACGCATTTGAACTGGATGTTTTCTTAAATTTTTGACTGATATGTTGGCTTGGATTTCTCATTTTGCTTCATTGGTCACACAAGAGGAAGGGGAAGGGGAATTAAGGGGAAAAGTTGTCTTTTGGCAATAAGATCTATAATGAAGTCCAACCATCACAGTACAAACTGTAGCAAATGAGAGGAAAACTGATCTGATTTTATGCTCTGGGTCATGGGTACAGGACTCGAACATTTCCCCAAGAAATGAGAATCCTGGCCGTAGGATTCAAGGTGTTTGAAGGCAATTCATCAAGACAAATGTCAACACATAATGGCTTTCAGCTTCCGTCCTCAACATTTGACTCAGAAATTCATTTTGGTGTGTGGTTTGCTTTTGCTTAAATATTTATTCCTACATGGTACCACTGTTTAGTCAGGTAGGCTAAGGTCTCACAATACTAATTGGAAGAATTAACTTCCAACAGGAATTTCAGTGTAGCTTCTTGAGAGACATTCAGTCCAGGTTGGTAGAAGAGAGGCACAGCTGGCATTTTCCACCCTGACATTTGCCCCTCACCTTTTCCCTCTCTAAGCCTGAGTTTACCTGGAAAGTTTTGACTTTCAGGTAAAGGAGCTGTTTCCTTTGTCTCCTTATGTCAGAAGTGTCACTCATCTGTTTTTGCTGCCTCTTTCCCAGACTCCCATGACATTTCCACTGTACTTAGGGAGCATACTAATGGCACAGCACTAATGTGTGCCTCCTTTCCCTCACTGGCAAGGCCTGGACTAATAGCTTTCTATTGATGGAAATGAACTCCTGGGAAAGATCAATTAATTTGTGGCCTCTCTCTGCAGTGAATTGAACTATCTCATTTGCAAGAGGGGGAAGAGAGAAAAATATAAAGCAATTTGTTTGTAAGATGAAACCAGTATGGAGCCCCAATTTCAGTCAAGGGTTTTGTGTGGATCTTGGGCGCCTTGCTCCAAGCCCCGAGCAGCTGGCAGTGTCCCATCCCACAGTGCAGTACTGGGAAAAGCCTGCCCAGCAGGAAGGGGAGGAGCACCATCCTTTTCACTGCTTTGCTTTCAGTGGACCGGTCATACTTTCTGATGTACCTGCTCTACTGAAAGAGAGAGAGAGGAAATAAGTGAATTATTCCCGCAGCAGCTGGAGTCAGTGTAATGTGGTAGAGGACCACACTACACAGAGAGTGATGCTGACCTTTAGGAAATTTCTCGAGTTCATGGAAATAAAGCTTGGCTTGCTTTGAGTGGCAGAAATAAACACTGCCTGCTGATTTGTGTTGTTTTGCAGAGTGGCTGTCCTTGTAATCCCTGGCAGATCTTAAAAGTTAAGTGTCCTAACTGTTGCTGGGTAGGCAGGAGGAAACCTCATAGCTCTTAAAAGCAAATTTCTAATCCGATTAGAAACTTTCAAATATCCTAGCTTTTCCTTATGAGGAAAGCACAAACAATAAAAGTGCCACGCATGGGGAAATCAGGAGGGCAGGTTTTTTCTGAAAGCAGATGGCAGATACCAAGAGCCAGTCTTGCTATCAAGAAAGCAAACCGGTGAGAATTGCATTTGGGATTACAGAGGAGCTTTTGGCTGATCAGTTTTGTTTGTTTTTAATCAAGTGTTGTTACATTACCATTTTTAAAAAACCAAGCAAAACCCCCAAAGTACATATTGAGGAAAAGTACAGTGAAATGCTCTAACCTGGAAAAAGCCACAAGTAACTTAACTGTTGATTCTTGTACAAGCAGAGCAAGAAGACATTCCCTTTATATGTGCTTGATACATGACACTAAATTGTGCAGCCTGGAGAATATATGAAAGAAAGGTAGAATGAATATTTACATATCCACCATTCACTCTCCATTAAAATATTAAATCACACTGCAGCTCCTGCAGGTGTTTTATAACTGAAAAGCATTGTCTTGTGCACATAGAATGGAAAGTTTCATTTTATTCAGGGGGAGACAGGGTTGAATTTGCTAAGTAAAATGAATTACTGGTAGCTTAGCCGGGAAAAAAAAATTCAGAGAACTATGGAGAAGTCAGTGGGTTTTCAGAGTAAAAAGGTAATTTAAAAAGGGAGACATTCAACTGAAAATTTTCCAAAGGCATTTGGAGCGTAAAACAATAACTGCATCACTGATGAGTTAATTGTTGTCATTTTAGTTTTTCTGAGTTGCTTTTAATTTTCCTTCAGGTCAATTTGCTTGCCTTTTTTTCCCCCCCCCCCCCCTTAGTAAGGATTATTTTTTGTGTGTCTGAACTTTTTTCCAAACCTGGTTTTAAAAAAAAAGTATTGATTATATCTTGCCTTCCCCAAGAAGGTCCTCCATCATTTGCCAGATACGAAGTTCACTTAAGATGATGCTGTTCAAGATTACAACGACGCAGACTCCAACTCAGAAGGCTGACAGTGACTCCTTTATTTTTAGTTATTTCTTCCCTTTTATGCTATTCTACAAAGAACAACCCAATGGGTGGAAAAAAGATAAACTTCTTCACCTACATTGGTCAAGTCAGAGGGACATCAAGAAGAAGTCCCTTCTAGGGAAAGGAATGTAAACATAGGTTACAGTTAGGAAAACATGTCTCTTGTTGACAGAACAGTCTCTGGGAAAGAGTTTCAGAGAAACCAAAACATCACAGGCACGAACCAGGGCTACACACTTAGCAGAAGAAAATCTCTCCTCTGATCTAATTTGCACGGATTAAAGTCCAAATGTTTAAAAATATGGGTAAACTAATACATTTTGTTCCTTGCATGCTATGGCAGAGCTAAATACACACATTTCGGTTTCTGCATAGTTCCTGTGAAGTCATCGGAGTCAGCCTGTGGCAACTTCTAAATGACATTTGTTTTATGCATAAGTGACAATAAATCTCTCCTCTCCTAGCCTTGTTGTCCTGGGAAAGAAGTCCCAAATCACTTTCAGTTCCCGCTGGTTTCCCAACATCTGTTTAAGGGTTAAGAGAAAAAAACATTGTGTGATGGTCAATGCCTTAAACAATGAGGCCACAACCAACCTGCCACGTTTACTTTGATGCTGTTACAGGATCTGCCAGAGAGACCTTAGGATATTTATGTATCCTTAAAAGAAAACTCCCCAGAAAGTTAGATAATAAATATCAGCATCTTCTGCGCTGTAGTTCATTCATAAGTTAGGCCCAGTGCCAACATCTTGTTTTTCTTTGCCCCAGATAAATCCTGCTAGGTGTGTAAGGGGGAGCCCCTTGCACAGCCTATGGCTTCTTGTCAGCACATTTATCCATTTTCAGAGTTGAAGGAGATGAAAATTAACATGTCAAAACCAGAATATTTATATGCAAGGTAGCTTTAATAAGTAAGATAACATTTTCTGTGTTGATTTACACTGAAATTTCTTGATTGAATTCCGTGGAAAGGAGCTTAGACGTGTCGTCTTGATAAGTCTAATTCTAACATGTAGTATCTGAAGTCCCTACAAAACCAGTAACTTAGAGAAGCTTGTAAATGAGAAACAATTGGTTCTCTTATCCAGAGTGGCTTATTCTGATTATTTCTTGACAGATCTTAATGTTCTTTCATGTTACCACAAGAAATAGAAAAGAATCACTCTTGTACTGCCTGTGCTAACTCTTGCATTATCCAGTTGTACAGCCACATACTATATTCACGTTTCAGATATTCTCTGTCTGGTTAGTCAGTGGTGATTATATTTATTGTTGCACATATTGGAAAGATGTAGAGAAAATACCTGTCTCAATACAACAAAACCCTCTCGATAAGGGTTGACCTAGATCTTTCGCTGAAGGCATTTTTAGGGACATTGCTTTGTAAGTGTGCTCCTAATTGCCAACAAAATACACCAAATATAAAATTAACTATTCTGGAAAACTAATTCCATCAAAAATCTAGTCTTTCATGACAGAACATCCAAGCTACTGGTCCAAGCCACAGGACTGATTTCCCAGCTTGGGGAGGCAGGGACAGAAAACAGCAATTTTGTAATAACAGTGTTTGCCTATTGCTGAAAAGTCTGTGGAATTAGGATGCTATCATTCCTTCTGTACACACAACACAGGGAGCTTCAGGCCTTCTGTAAATATTTGCTCTTTGCTGTGAATTTGCTAAGTTATTTTAATTACAGCGAGGGAAAAGGGGAGAGCAGAGCTTTTGACACAATCTGCTTTAGGTACCTTTTGTTATGGTGTCCCATGGTGAAAGCTGTGGAGTGACACTCTGCTGTGAAATAAACTGAGATGAGGTATTGAATCTTCAGCTAGTTATGAGAACTGTAAATGAGGCATTATTGAAAGGAAATGTTCATTCTAAGAATGGCAAACTGTTAACACATAGATATATGTGGAAGAAAATTTTATATTAACTTCTCATTACAGTTAGAATAGGTATTTTAAAATTTTCAAAATGTTCCAAATTTTTCCAAGTGTTTTAAACTTAATTTTATGTCATTAAAATTGTAATTGTAAGAAACAAGTTTAGTTTTTAATGAATGAAAAGGCTTTTATTGTCTAATGGAAATGATTTTAGAATTTTAGCTTTTGCCAAATTTTAAATTTGCTCTTTTTTTTCCTTTTTAGACTTTTTCTTTTGTGCTGTTATGCATTGAAAGGGAGCACAGTATCTATAAATTCTTTTCTCCAATAGAAACAAAAATTATCTCTTTTTGTGTATAAAGTTAGTGATCCTGGGTAGGAATAGACTTTGCAGAAAACAGGAATATTTGATTTGGAAAAATAAATTGGTACTCTGTTTTAGGAGATCCCTATGAGCAGCCGTGCCCCATCATCTACGGCCTTTGCTGTGAGATATTCACTTTTATAAATTTTTTTAAAAAAGACCACCACAGCTGCCTTGTTTTGAAAACCAAGAACTTACTCTTGACAGTTAATCAATAGGCAACAAATGAAAAGCAATAACTCACGATCTGAGAAATATTGTTGTGATTCGCAGCATGAGACTGGGCCTTGCCAGTCTGTTCAGATCAATCCATCTTCCCTGGATTGCGCTGGCAGCCACAAGCACGTGGTTCACAGGGCAGCAGGGCAGGATGGTGTTCCCCTGCATCTCCTTAGCAGTGAAGAAAGGCAGAAGGAGAGAGAAAACCTGCAGCAGAGGTCGGGAATATCCAAGGGAGGCAATCGTTTTCCTCACAAGGAAATTGCAGGTGCTCTGAATGTGCTCTGGTTGATTCAGCCTGGTGCTAAATCTTCCCATGCAGAGGCAGAATGATGAACAAATGAGCAAACTCCCTAAATCCTGCTCAGAGGGATTCTCTTCCATGGGAAAAATGGATGAACTTGGCGTTGGGAAGAGGCATCTTTGGTTCAGTGTCATTCAGTTGTCACAGGGAATAAGGAAACAGAACCATGGTTTTGTGAGGGTCATTTTTCCTTGGCCAGAGGACAGGGAAAAGGAGCAACAGAACTTTTAAATTGACATTGAGAAAGGAAGCCAGCAGGCAAACAAGTTGTGCAGGCACTGTATTGCAGATACCTTTCAGCAGCTTTCCCTGGGTAGATGGCAACTAAATTGCTTTTCATGGCCCTGCCCTTTATCAGCTATTCCTGAATTTTCTGCATGTAGTCTCACTCTTACAACTAATCTCAGTAGGTAAAATTAATTAGGACATAAACACACCTAGAAAGCCTGTAAAACTTCATTTATGCCTGCAATATAAAGCAGTATAAGAACATTTGGCAATGTTAATTGAAATGATAAAAAGCTTTCTAAGGCATCAAGAACTCTTCAAGTCCTTCCTACCTTGGTTTAATGACACAGTAAATGCTTGTTTTTCTGGATATGATTATAGTTTTAAACACTAAAGAGTGAGCAAATTCCATTGTCTTGTGTCAGGGAACCCTCCAGAGAAGATAAAAAGGCAGTTAATAAACAGTATTACTTTCCAATGGCAATTGCTCCATAATAGAAAATTCGCTTTCTAACCTTCTGCTTTAGGATGCTGATCAGTTAATCAGCTCAGTCCCATCGGAGTTGCTGGCAGCAGTTTTTCCTCCCATTGGGAAAAAGTAAATGCAAGGTTTCTGCTGAGGTAAAGGAAGAAAGGAAGCAAATAGTAAAAGTGCCTGGTTTTGTTTGGAAGTGATGGTTTATGCACATATGCACCTGCAGCACAGACCCCATTAGCAAGCAGCATAAATAAACTACAGTAGGACTGTTGAGCCTTTTTATTTCCCCTTTAAATGAAGTTAAAATACTATATTTGTATGTATATACCACAGCAGGGAATAATGTCCGTGTTCAGGAGCTGGCATGATTCCCACACACCTCTGCCTTTAGCAAGGTATTAATCTGTGCCATGCTCTGGTGTTGTCTGGCATCAATCTCCCCTGCAGCAATACACGTTTTGGACAACATTCAAAGGTCTTATATCCTCTTCATACAAAATCTTGCACTTCATTGCTAATTTACTAGTTAATAATAAATGAAGTATGGCTGTGGTGTTTTCCCCTAATTCCCTGTTATGCATAGCTAATATTATTTGGTCTTCAGGACATTTGCTTTTTCTGGATGCACTCACCTCAAAGTGAATATTCAGTGTATATTGCTTTTTGTTTCCTAAGCATTAGAATATTTTATTAAGGGTGATTTTTCTCTTGATAATTACTTCGTTTACTTTTTATAATTATTATTTGATATTTGCATACTTTGCTGCTTTAAAAATGTGTATATTGAGAGTAAATTTTCCCCTCATGATCTCCAGAAATACAGACTTTTGCCCTGTATTTATCTTCTTTTCTTCTGACCTGTGTAATATTCAAGATGCCTTGAAAGCAGGCTTGATCTGACAGTCAAGCCTGGCTGTGTTAGCACATCCCAGCCTTTTCTTTTACCCCTTTTGCCCAAGATTAAATGCCTTTAGGAAAGGGGATTATTATGGTAGCCCACAACAAGCTATTTGGAAAAAACCCACCATGCTTCCACTGTGCCTGTGAGAGAAGAACTCTTAAGAGAGAAGTGATCAGTGAAATTTAATTCAGTGTAAAGAACAAAACTTGCAGGTTGTCAAAGGAACTTGATATTTTTTGTGCATGGCAAATCCAGCTGGTAACTGTGGCAATATATTACATGTGTATTGAGTCTTTTAACTTGTATTAACCCCCATCCTTTGTAAATAGCATGAAGCCAAGTTATATATTGAGTTGATTAAAAGCAAGTCTAAAAGATACCCCATCACTGATTACAGTGGCATTTCATTAACAGTGGGGAATTTTGCAGTTTGGAAGAGATCTATCCAGGATGTCCCAGCAGAGTTTATTGTATTTATGACTGGCTTGGAAGGCACAGTCAGGTGACACCTTTGCTTCTATTGCCTTTGAGAACTCCTTTCTTTTCAAAGACCAAGTTTTAAGGCTTAATTCACATATCTACTTAGAATGCACTAATGCACAAAAGATTGATTTCTAAAAGTGCAAATGCAAAATATTCCCATTTATTGTTTTGCCTGTGTGCTAATAGTTGTATCAGACCACGGATCAGATGGCCCATTCTGAAACTTTGTTTTAAACTACACAATCAGAAAACACATAGTCTAGACTTTTTGAATTTCTTAACCTTGCTCCTTTGCTTGTTCTTCTGACTTCACAACTGCACTTTACTGGACAGTGGGTAGGTAAAGGTGGTGTTAACATCCCATTGATGTTGGGAATTTGGTGATTCTGGTTTATTTCTATCAGATTTAAAGATTGCACCTTAATTTATTAATTTTTGTATGTTGAGGAAACCAGCACTGTTCTTTTATGTTTCCATTGCACACATTCCTCTTCTTTGTACAAAACTACTTAGCTGGCATTAGACAAGCTCCTTTCAGTATTTGAAATAAAAGCTGAGTGCTAGCAATTATGTGGAGCTGCTTGTCATCCAGCAGATAGCACAATCCATTCTGATGTTCTCATACAGAGCATTTGTGTTCTAAGGTTCTTAATGCAAAAATCACCCTAATCCAGAGGTAGAAACTCCAGCTTCAGTGAAGCAGGGTACACAGTCTCATCTCTCCTGCAGAGGCAGGGATCTGCGAACAGGCTGGAGAGATTTTCACAACTGGTTTCCAAGGTATTAAGGCAAGTCTGAGCCTGGAGGGGAAAATCTTTCTGTAATACAGGCATCAGCTGATGCCTGGGAGTCTCTGTGTCCATTTTCCTGTTCAGCTGGCCCTTTCCATTGGGCACTGGAGGGATTGCTTCAAACAACAGGCTGCTCTTCTTTCATTACAAGGTCTTGAGGACAGTAGTGTGCCTGTACTTCACGCAGAGTCCTGTACCTCTGTTTTTTGGTGGTAGAAAGGATAAAAGCTAATGTGCTTTTAAAAGCTAATTATTATTTTTAATTTCATTGATGCCTTAAGTTTTAGCTTTCATGTTTTTCAGATTCTGTGCTGCCTAGGTGTGTAGCTCTGAGCATCATGCTAAGTGTTAGTGAGGTCTCTTCACAGAGTAGGTAGGCAAAGCAAATCCTTTTCCTGCTGGACACCAAGGACAACTGTTACCATTTTTCAGGCCCAAAAGCACAAACAATTGTGGCTGAAGAGAAAAAAACAAGAAGGATGGGACTTCATAACCTGGAGCTGTAATTGGACAACTAACCCTAATATGCAAATAGACCAAAACTTGGAAAAGTGTGAGACCTCGTGACCAATTGTCCATTTTGTGACCATTTTGGTTCCATCTTGGGTGTAGCCCTGGCCAGGCTCTTGTCCTGCTCAAGGTGTATCTCTAAAAGCCTTTTAATAAATATCTACTTTATTCTCCAGCTCTGTCCAGTCTCTGTTCCAGGTCAGCCTTCCCAAGGCATCATCATCAACCTTTCTTACAATGCAGATTCTTCCTCAGGTAGTTTGGTTTGCCCTGCTACTGTACCTAATATTTCAGTTCCCAGGAATGAAGTAATTTCTGCTGTCTAGAGCTGAAACTGAAAATGCCTCCAAAACAAGGTAAGTTTTTTCCAGCCAAGTATTCAGTGCTGGGCTTGATAAAGCTTTTTTGAGGACCTCTACCAGCTGTATATGTTCTGGAGGCCAAAATGACATCTCAGGAAGTGCTTGCACTACTTTCTGTGTTCTCAGCAACATCTGGTCACATCTGTAGTGCACTGGAGGGTGTGGATAAAGCAGAAGGTGCATTTATAGAGTCATTCACACTGATGCTTCTGCAGGACTAGGAGTGCAGAAATCAGTAAAAACCTCTTCTGAGTGAGCAGACGCCGCTTTGTAGTCAACAACAGAGCGTGGCTATATTTAGAGTGTTCTTTCAAGTTACAACCCACTGTACTGATGTATTTTAAACAAATGCTTTCAATTAAGCCAAATGCATTTTGCCTTCACCTCCCACTTTCCCCGGAGTTAGACTGATTTGTATGACACACCGTTACTTTTATTAGCAGATCATAAAACAAGCAGTCTCTCCTAGGAAAAACTTTGCCTCCTCTCCACAGGCACTTCAGTGCCCTATGAACAAAACAGAGACGGGGTCTTGGTCACCATTAAAATCACTCTGCTTGAGGAGTGCGAAAGAACCCCAAACGTTCCTATGTAAGGTGGATGATTAGCTACCCCAAAATAAGGAATTCTTGTGAAGGTCTGAGCTCCTCTGAAGCTGTAGCTACATAAGGATTATGCTGCAGTTGCTTTCTGTTCTGACTTATATCAGCTTTTGCGAGCTAATTCCCAGATCAATTAGTCATTCAGGCACAGAGAATAAAATGTAACTCCTGTTGTATGCAAGATCCAGCCAATTACACAAAAATGTGAACAAAAGGAGCACAAGAACACAAAAGTGTCCAAGCATCCATTATAAAGAGTTCCAATTTCTCTTCTAAATGTCAAGTACAAAATCTATATTTCACACGCAAATAACAGTGGAGTGTTGTTGCTAATATACTCCTGAAATTACATTTTCTTAGCATGACCTTTCTTGCTAACAATAACTTACATTTTAATTAAATCTGTGGTCATTTTCTTTTCATGCCAAATATCCCCATGCTGTGTATTACTGAATTTTCATGTCAGAGAAGAAAGTTTAAAGGTTGCAGACCTAAATTCTTCCTGGAGTTAAACTTTTAAAATAATACACAAAAGAAATTACACGTGTGTACTATCCCTATAGGTTTGTAGAAACACAGAAACACTCTTGCTTTCACTAAACTCTTCATGTCAGGATGAGAGAGAAGGATTTGACAGGGTTTTAACTTCACTAAAATACTCGTGGAGCATAAAGGAACAAATTTGTAGTTTAGAATTAAGTCTTGGCAGCTCGGCCCCACAGCTGGAGCTGCAGCATTCCTTAAAGACTTTCTAATCCTTCAGGTTAGCTCCTGCCTGTAAAACAGGGAGCTTGGAGCTTGCCTTTGGTGTGGACATGGTCCCAGAGCCAGAAACTCTGCTTTGAACGTTCTGTCACTTGACTTCTGGCGCAGAGACATTTGCAAGCTGTGAAATTCTGTGTAGGTGTTTGCAGAGACTTGGGAAGAAAATACATGTACTTCTGGCTCTAAAAAGCCACAAAATTACACAGATCTAGACTTCTGTGAGGCTGATTATTGGGAAACTCTTTGGAAAGGATTTCTTGACACTGACCTCTGAGATCAGAGATCGAAGGGGAGAATGGAATTAATTCCTGGAGGCAGGGGATCTTTGCCATAATTACTTCATTGTTTATTGGCCTTTTAACAGTACATTGACAGTGATGGTTTTCTTGTACCAAGAAAAAATGCTGCCTGCTAGTAGCAGAGTGACAAATCAAGAAGTAGAAATAATCTATCACATCTTGAAAGAATAAAAGTCTTCCTGGAGGTTTTAAAGAGCCGTGAAGTGAAGCTTGGATGGAGCAGTTTTTTAGAGATGGAGTTTCTGAATTTTACACCTCCTTACAGGGTCTCTTGGGTTTTACAGGTGTAGTTTTATAAATACTTCATATCAATTACTTTGGAGACAGGTGGCCTGAGGGCAGGTAACTTCCCATGGAATCTCCTGCTGTGTCTTGTGCAGGAAGATAAGCTGCATTTAAAACTCATGTTCTCAAGCTCCAGAGCAAATCCTTTCTGTGAAGTAAATGTCTTCCTTAAACATTAGTAATAGAAGCTATTGGAGTTTGCTGTTATGATAGCATGTCCAGACCTTTTTTTGAGAGCTCACAAGGAATTGATTTGAGGAATTAATTGCTTTAAATGTTATCTAAAAATCCTCCACCCTACCAAGTTTTTCTTACTTGTCAGACACCAGGCACCAGAATGTGTGTTTGTTCCTGAGCTTTCAGGGTTTGAGGGGCTTTTGTTGTTGATGTCCTCTTTTATCATATATTACATAATGATGACAAGAGAGACACAAAAATAAATAACAACAACAACAAAAGAGCAGTGACATAACCACAGCTATTCCTCTGCTTATCATAAGGGAATCATCAGCCAGGGGAAGAAGACAAGCAATGAAGTGTGCACCACTGTGCTCTGGATAACTAGAAGCAATTTCTGATCAGACGAAGCCCTTGTTTCACATCAGTGCATCTCTAAATAAAGTAAGAAACAGCCCCATGGCACTATGTTTATAAAAAGAAAAATATGGAGGAGGAAAAATATAAGCAACCCAAGAGCGTTATCCTGTAGTTGCACTCAGTGATGTGAATAGAAGCTTAACTAAGCTTAAGTTTAATTAAGCTTGTTTTGGGCTCTCTTGATTCTCAGGAGCTTTGAAGAAGGGCTCCCATAACTTGCTGTTGGGGCCAGCTGGAAAACGTTCACGAGAAGTTTGGCTTCTGGCACAGGACTCTGATGAATCTCTTCAAACATCTGCAGCAGTGCACCAGGAGCAATGCCTGCTGAAGAGGAAAATTAAGATGGAAATTCCTCCAGTCACTGCAAGCTGGTGACAGGAGAGTTGCCAGGGAAGTAACATTTCCCTCAGAGTTGGCAGGATCAGGACACAGGGAGGTGACACAGCACTGTCTTGGGCAGCTCCGGTGTTCCCAGGTGAGGCAGCTATGCCCCATAATATTTTTGGAGGAGAAATGAAGGAGCAGGAAGAGGATAAACTTCCTCCTCCTCTGTTGAAGTGGCAGCTGGAGAATAAATCAAGTGGACCATCCTGCATAAGCACTCATTCTAAAGAATAGCACAAGTTTATTAAGGAATAATGTCTGTGAAATGTCTCCACTGATCTAAAACCTCAGAGTGGCCTGCAGCCAGAACCCCATAAAACATTCACTTGTGCAAGTGAAAATTTGCCTGGCAATAAATGGCTCTACTAATTAGGTTTTGAAAGGGGCTGTCAGCCTTTTCACCTGATTAGAAAATAGTGAGGCTCCACATCCCCAGCTTCACGCTGTGGTAAACTCCACCACTTCTGTTTAGATGAGCTGATGTGGCAGAATAGAGAAACAAGGGAGAAAATGTTGCCAAGGTACTTGGCAAAAAAAATTGTCTTCCTGAAGCTGGCAGGAGAATTTCTTAGTGTAGACACTTCATTCTCAAGACCACCATCTTCTGTGCTGCACTTCCTCTTGTGTGTGATGCTCAAGAAAGAAAGAAAGAGCAGTGAATAGAACAAGGCTCCAGTTAACACCTAGAGTGTGACACAGGAAAGGTGACTTTTGTGTCTTGATAAGTGAGGGGAGGGTTGTGGAAGTCAAACTCCATAAAGATTGTTAGAAATTAGGCAGCTTTGACAGGAGCAGGGGAGAAAACAATGTTCATGTTATGTTCATGTCATTCCTCTCCAGTGTAGTGATGCTGGACTCTGCTGCCTCCTTTTACCTTGGCTTGAGGAGAGACAGGCTGGCCTAAACAGCTGCTCCTGGCAATGCAATCAGGTTGTCCTCCTGACAGAGACAGCAAAGATGTGCCTCTAAGAATTGCCCAGTGCCAGCTGGTTGGAAAAGGTAACTAACCATTTTTACAAACTCTAAGGTGCTGGAGCCATTAAGCACGATCCTTGCAAATTACTGTAAGCGTTTTAATTTTATGCAAGTGCATGTTTCAGTGATTTTTGTGTGGTTGTGGTTTGGGGTCTTTTGTTCTTTATTATTCTCTAGGGTTAGAACTGACTCTGGATAACTAAAAGGTTAGACACTCCATTTTCTTAAGATGAAAAAGCTTTTTGTGAGGATCAGGTGGAAAATCTTTGGGGCATTTAGCATATAAACTACACGTTTCCCAGGACTCCAGGTGGGAGCTGAAAGATCTTAGCTTTAAGTACTTTCCCCATAAAACAAACATTTGTGTTGCATCTGGCCAGGCTGCAAGGTGCCATTTGTCCATGTTTCCTCAAAACCATAATTATTTTAATTATTTTTTAAAAAAATAAATATATTGCCAAAACAATTGATGATGTCCTCCAATCTGAAAAGCCACAATGGAACTGAAAATAATACAGGCCTTAGTACAATTAATTAATGCCTTAGAGTACAGGGTCAAAACATTCCATCCAAGTGTTTCCAAATGTGTAAGTTCAGAGTCTCCCAGCAATTCCAACCTCCTTGCTGGAGAGCCAGACTGGAATTCAGCCAGTGTTAACCCACCCCAGGCTAAGTCTGAGACTTTCAAATTTTTGGGTCTTGGTGCGTCTGGGCTGCCAGAACTCCCTGGACTTGAGAGGTTTAGAAAGCCCATAAAGTCAGATCTGCTGTGTTGTGCTGAAGTCCTTTGATATGAGGGATCCCTGGTGTCATTCAATACACTAAAATTAAGAAAACAAATCAAACAAATGCTCCCCCCTCTCCCCCGAAAGTCATGCATTGCTTTCCCTTCTCCCTAACAGTTTTCCCCATTTCATAAATGTAAATGCAACCATTACAATTCCAATAGGCCATCTGATGTTGTAGCCTTACTCCAACAGGAATTAAAGCCCAGTGTTCCCTAGGAAGGTGAAGGAAGCTGGTGTGGCATGGGGGAAATGTGTCCTGTCTCTGATGGTGATGGCTCCTTTAGCATGGTGACCTTTTTCAGGCAAGAATATCTGCAGGCGCCCTGAAGCAGAGGGAACATTTCTGGATCTGCATAAATGCACAATAACAACAGCCAGTGCCCTTAGCCATGAGATTTGATAGACATTATAATTTAATCTGAATTAGTGTACTGTGTCTGGAGATAATACTCCTTTTGCATAAGCACAATCCTACTCTTTGCCACAAAAATATTATGCTATAGTGGTTTTAGTGTCTTTCAAATGCAGAAACAGGGCAGGAGTCACCTTTCCATGCAAATAACTATCCTGGTTGCTGTGAAGCCAAGTGTAGGGAGAAATAAGGACAACTGCAGTTTCATGTCATTAGGAAAAAACCCAGCTCCAGGCATATTTAATCTCTTGGAAAGTCTGGCCTGCTAGAAAAAGTTCAACATGTCAAACTCTTTTAATGTGGTACTTGTGATGTTTCTGGGTGTCATTCAGACCTGTCATCAAGGTACTTCAGCATATGCTCATTTTAAATATACGAGTATCATTGGCTTCAATAGCATTACTGAAGTGCTTTGAGTTATGGAAATGCTGAAGCACTTCACCAAATTGGAATGGAAAATACTGAAAAGAGAGGTATGATATTGTCTGAGGAGACATGTCTTAGCCTGATGGCAACTGTGTTTTAACTGTCCCCAATTTCCATAGCATATTACTGTGGCAAGGTCATGTAAGAAGTAAGGTGTATTCTGGTAATGAGTTGTAGCCTAACAATTACCCACTGCCCCAGCAGCAGAAATGCTCCAATTGCGTTGGTATTGGAATGTAATCCTAACCCATGATCAGCAGGGAGGCTCAGGCCTGTCCTCAGCCCGGGCTGAAAATAAGGCAGAAGACGGGCCCTCCATTCCCACCCTTCTGTAGATCTGCCATGGCAGTAATTAAAGGAAGGTAGATGTGATGAAGCCGTTCCTGCTGCAGTGATTAGCAGTGCTCCTGTTACAGTTAGGAGTAAGAAATGTTTACAAATGTCCTTGAGGTAAAAGGACCCCTAAGTAATTACTGTAATTGCACAAGAATTGCTTATAATTGCTGGACTGCCAGAAAGGCCTTTCAGAGGGAATCTGCAGCCAATTGCATTGCTGCGTGCTCAGATCAACGTGAGATTAGTCCCAGGGCAAAGGAGCAGACTATTAGCATTTCATTAGCAACAGCCCTCGATGCAGGACTCACATCAGGGATGATCTGGGCAGGGCACACCTTCAGATGCTTATGAATAATTAACAATCACCTCCTCTGCTTATATTTCCCTTCATTTTCTTCACTGTCTTTCAAATAAAATCTTGCCATAACAGTCAGATTTCCATATGTTAAACCCTTCCATTAATGACAGATTATGTGCATCAGCAGCATTATTGTTTTCATTGTATTTTTCTAATCAGTTTTAATATAAATAAGGGGAAAAAAATCAAACCAAACACCTTCAGCTTATATCCAGACTGTCTTTTTTTCCTTTCTGCCAAAACAGACACAATTCCTGTTAGTTGGTGGCAGTTTATGTGTGAAGTATTTCTTCTGCACTGTTGAGTTCCAGTTTGTTTGCCCAGGTTTGCCATAAGCTCTCTCTGTCAGAGGCAGACTTAAGCATTTCCCAACTTATTGAAAGTGTAGCATCTTTTTTACCCATCCATGAATTAATTTGTCTGTAACAGAGGGGAAAAGAGCAAGTCAGAACATCAGAAGAACCAGAAGAAGCAGAAGTAACTCAGAAATGGAGCCACTGGTTTAAAAAGCATATAAATGTAGGTATTGCATTTAATTCTTTAATAAGTCCTGCAGATGCCCTGAAGATCTGTTAGTCTTATAAAGCAAACTGAAAGCAAGCCAAAAAATTAAATATTTGACTTAATGGCCAGAATTAGAATTTTTCTCTTTTGCCTATGTTTAAGCATTTCCTAAAGGTTCGGTTTTAACTTGGACAGAGCCATGTACATCCAGCACTTCCTATTTATTTGTTGTTATTATTTACTCATAAACTTGTTGAAGATTTGATGTTTTAAATTTTAAGCCTCTGTCCTTCTAAAGGCAAAGATATTTGAAAGGTCCAAATAGAATGAGTACTTTTTCAGTTTTTTTGCAGAAGACATAATTTATTTAAACCAAAATCTGAATTTTAATTAATATTCCCTTCTGAAGAATTAATTAAAATTATTATTTTTTTCTGCAAAGCAGCATGTGCATAAAACTTTTTTAATTTTTGCCATTTTTGCTCAATTCTGAATAATTCTTGGTGCACTTGTGGCATCAAGATGGAAGGACTAATGATACTGCTGAGGCTACAACTATGGGCTTCTTTCTCTTTTTTCTTCATCTGGAAAGAAGTATTCAGTGGATTCAGCACTCTGTCATTTTGTCTGACCTGTTACCCTGTGAGATTCATTAAAATATATCACGTTTATCACTGGCATCAGCCAGTCACCACAGGCATCAACCTCTCTCTGTTGTACTGCCACTGCAGGGCATAGGATCAGAAAGCAGCAATTAGGGAAGGGTTAAAGATACCTAAGGATACTGGTGAAGGTGACAGGAAAATTAATTTATTTTTTCAGTTCTGGTTTTGTCTGCTAAGATCTTCAGGAAATGTTCAAAATGTTATCTCAGCAATTTACACTTGTTTCTAATGTGATTTATCATTACCCATTTACAGCAGAGTTCCTGCTGTTCACTTTATAGTTTTGTTTTTTGTTGTTTTGGTGAGATATGACATTAATTTGCCTTCACATCTTTTATTCATTTCAACTATGCAAAAATTCCCTAATACGTACTACCACATGGACTCTGGAAAATACAGCATGTGATTTTAGTCAAGATTGGAGAAATGCATGCACATATATTATGAAGAAACATAGAATTCTCTCTTGGAAGAGGCACTGACAATATCTGTGTATCGGTAAGAGAACTATAAATCCTCTTGCTGAAGGCACACAGTCCATTTCTGTAATTATCCCTGTGGTATTAAACAAGCCAGAGCAACGGACAGTAATGGAGTTTATTTACTGTTTCTTGCACTAAGCTTGTACACAAGTGATAATTTTGTTTTACACTTTCCCAAGCCAATAGAAAACAGTTGAGCACAACCTTTTTTAAGTGTTTTTCTGCCATTCTGTTTTCATTAACTTCAGAAGAAAGATGGGATTGCAGTGGCTCACAAATATTTGCTTGTTAGGGAAAACAGTTTAGGTGTCAAGGTTTGTGGCAGGTGTAAATTGAGTGATTCCATACGGTCTTAAAAATTACTCAACCTCTGCATCAAATCCCATGTTAAAAGATTCAGAAAAATACAGAACAACCAAATTTAGCATCTATCACTTTAGGAATCTTTCTGCCTTTTCACTAAGATGGATGAACAGAGGAGCCCTGGCAGATCTGTCATATCCATGTGACTTTCTCTGGAAAGCCATTAAACTCCTCGAAATCATCCTAGAGCCTCTCAGGACTCAAAAAGCAGAATGTCTGTGAGATAAGAGAGACTTCAGGTGCTTCTTCCAGGGTCTAGTTCTTCTTTGGAAATGGCAGTTTTCTGAATTAAATTAACTTAATAACTATTAAATCTGCTTCATTCAGAATTGGTACTGTTAAAGACAATGGTATCTGTCACATTCCCCAGGGTTCTCTCACCCCGGGGTGCTTCAGGAGAGGCAGCACTGCACAGGGTGTGACATTACCCCCGTTATGAGGTCTGCGGGGC
>VYXD01005558.1:78547-102396 GCA_013397195.1 Hylia prasina | reverse complement strand
CTGCAACAGGTATCATTTCTTAATTTCAATAAATAAAAATGTATTTATTCCAGTAAATAAAAATTATGGCTGACTCCCATGTCCCAGCTCTGTCCCATCCCTGCTATTGAGGTATTCCTGCCCTGCCTACCACTGGCAACAGCACCGAACTCTGTTGGAAGTGCTGTTTTTATTTCCTTATTTAGGAGTTAGGTATCCTGTGTCCTTCTATGACTGTATCCAGAACGGAGCCATAATACAATCCATAAATCAAATTCTTAATGTTTTCAGGGTGTGATTGTATGAAATCACTGCCTTTTATGGATTATATTTAAAATCATGACCTAATTCTCTTCATGAAATTTGGTGTTTTCCAGATAATTAAGAAGCTTTAGTTCTGGGTTCTAATTTTCCTCTAAAAGAGTGAAGCAGGATCTTGCAATGTGCAGAGAAACATACCAATGCCCCACAGGCCTGGGCAATGGGGTGCAGTTGCTTTCCTCAGCAGTGAGAGAGGAAAATGGGACAGTCATTTTTACTTCATGATTTGTTTTAATCTAACACCTTTGCTTGATAATTATTCCTCCAAAATACAAATAAATGCCACATTGACAAGAACCTTGCCGAGCAGTAGAAGAAAATGGTTTGTTTTTTAACATAAAATATATTTTAATGAAAGTTTATCAGGCCTTGTTAGGTTGCAGGAAGAAGCAGTCAGGAGCCATGCAGATAACCAGTCTCCTTACTGGGTTTTAAGGTGGGTAAAAAAGAGATTGGTCATTTTCCATATGCAGTGTGTCAAAGGAAATCTATGCAAGAGCCAGTGACAGTGGCAGGAGTGGTGATGGAGAGGATGGGAGTGATGTCATAGCAAGTGCCAATCAGACTGCTATTCCACTTAGCAGCAGCACCGCTCCATAACTGACAACTTCCAAATTATCCTGAGCCTCTTAGAAATCTGCTGGGCTTTCCATGTGGCTTGGGCAACTGTGCTGTTCACAGAATCCAGAGAACTCAAGCAGTACCTTTCCATTTCCATGGCTATACCATTTTTAATTTACCAGAATAAGAACTGGATAGAAAACCTAGATGGAATGTTACAGTTGTTTTGGTAAGTAATGGTGTTTCAATTTTGTCAGGTTATTGCTAAATGCCGTTGTGTAGTCTGCCAAGCCCGGTTCTGCATAGTCAGCACCTATATTTTGTTACTACTGATAAAGATTAGAAACTCTGAAATGGAAATCTTTTTAAAAAAAAAAGAAGTGATGTTAAAAAGCCAACACATCAAAACATTCCAGCTGTCAAATTTCACGGTTCCACAAGGAATCTTGGATCTTGCCTTATTGTCTTGGGTTCGTAGTTTTTTAATTAGACTTTGAATTCTAATTAGATGAAGATATGTTTTTCTTAATTTTTTTTTTTTACAGAAATTAGTTTTCAGGCCATTAGCATATTTATATAAGTAATATTGAGAACGACCCTTAGTTAAAAATTCACAGTAAATTAACATTTCCCTTAATATAAATTATATTTTAGAGCCACTTTAATTATCCATAATAGAACACATTAATCTGACAGAAATTCTCACAGGAAAAATATGTTCTATTTATATCAATAAATTCAGTTGTGCCAATTTGACTTGAAAGGAGCACTTAAGCCTAGAATTCGGTTCACCCAAAGTTTGAGCATTTAAGTCACATCAGGGGAATGGAAGAATATTAAACAAAAGTGGAATATCTTTTCCCTGTATAGGCAGATTTTGAGAATTTATCAATGTTTCCAATATCTTCCTGGTTAGATACATAAAACTTTATTTTAGTTAGGTAGGCGTATGTTAGGATACATTAGGAAACAAAATACAACCAGTGGATATTTCCAATGCGATGTTCTGCAAGCACAGAGATAATAATTTGAAAAAATAATTTATTTCAACTACAAATAGTACATCATAATGTCAGAGAAATGAATACAAATGCTGACGTTTCCAAGAATTAAGTAGGATTTTAGCTTTAGCTCTCCATCTCTTTCCCCACCAACCAAAATGAATATCTAATGCCTCAAAGAAAGTAGTTTCATATTGTAATCTTTGATACCAGCATGATTAAGAAAAGCATTAAGAGAGGTTGATTTGTACACAGTGCTGAAAAATCAGTACTGCCTAGGAGAAGGATAAATAGTGGAAGCCGCTTTTAAAATAGAAGCAATTGCTGATACATATGTTTTAGCACTACTTTTAACTTGGGGGTTTTTATGCCATTGCACACCATAAAAATTCCAGATGGAATTAGCATTACGCAAATTTTAGAAAGACTAACCATTGAGAACTGTCATAGCTGGACCTAACTTGGAAGAATTTTTTGTATTAAAAAGAGCCATTTTATATTCAGCCCTTTGCCTGCTGACCTGGATTCTTGCTCAGATGGAGTTGTGGTGTGAGAACAAAACCGTTCCATGTTCCTTGGATGTGTACTGGAGTAGGACCATAAGCTGGAGGCAATTACTGGGTTCAGCTTTGTGTATCTGGGTTGCTTCAAGACTTGGCAAACTGTTTAATCTTGGAATGGAACATGTTATGGATTGTGTTTCTGTGTACGCTAATATGGGGATTAAATGCTACATGAGTTTCTGCTAAGGCCCAGGCAGATCAACTTGTTTGATCTTTGCAGGGAGAAGGAATAACAAGTGGAGCTGCAGGAATTGAAGGTGACAGAAAAACAACGTTTGGGAGACATTTAAATTTGTCAGCCTAGCTGTGTGTAAATAATTTCCTTACTTTACAGCAAGATTTCAGCTCTGCATCTCTGTATAGCAAAAGAGAACAAGAAATTGTTTTCCCGGGTAATATTTATTTTTGGAGGCATTAGAAGTTTCTCAATTTGTCTAAGGATGAAATGAAGCTTTTTCTGAAGTTTATCACCTAATGTTTTGGGCGTTGAGTTTACCTGAAGTTTGGTTCCTGGACCCTGAGAGCTGCCCTTTCCTGAGCAGAGGTGAACACGTAACTAGAGGAGGGTAGCAAGAACTGGATCAGCACTTAGGATGAAAATGCAAAAAGTCACATTTCAACTAAAGAAAAACTTCATGGAAAAGATTAATTTGAGAAAATGTTTTAAGCATGCTGTGGATAAAGGGTTTGATAAAAGCACAAATGAAGTAAAAACAAAAAGTTACAAAATATTTGCTGCATGGTTAAAAGCACTCATTCTTTAAATCAGATAAGCTAAGTTCTTGTTTAATGAACTCAAATACCATGGCAGTGCCACTGCACTGTTATCTTTAAGGCCAGCTTGTTTAAGAAATATGAAACTTGGGCTCAATTCCTCCATCAGCCTGAGGGCATTTGAGTCCTGCCCAGGAACTTGCTCAAATCATGATGAAGTATCTCATTTAAAAAATTCATATTTTTCTGTGATACATTACTTATCAGCCTTTTTCTCATTGTGGAACATAGTGCATCGAATCTAAAATTTTTTTTCTGGTTCACAGAGTTTACTATCTTCTTTTTCCAGGAGAAATCAGCATATTTTAATACTAAACAAAAATCTTGACTTTATAATTTCCCTGTGTATTAAGCTCGTTAAGAAGTATCAGGCTCTCCAATCCATTAATTTAATATGAGTATTGTCGCCTGCAGTAACACTGCTGAATTTATTGCCCAAAGATAACATTTGGATAACAAGACCATTCCTTTACAAATGACTTCTGAAAAAAAAATCACTGCCCTTATAGAACCTAATTTAATTAATCTTCTAGATGAAGGCAGTAGTTGCTAGGAAGAATTTTATGTTTAGCCCCACTCTTATGAATATTAATATTTAATAACATGATTCTTCGGTTCATGAATACTAGAAATGAGCATTCAGAGCTCCAGCCCTAAAAGTTACCAGCAGTTATTTCTGTCCCTGTGTTCTTGTAAACAAGGACTCTCGCTTTCCCGCATTTGATTTCTACAAAATCTTAACAACAGAATTATGGTGGAACTCTTGTTTAAGGGAGAAAAGCATTAATGACTGTGGACCATGCCTGCCCTGAGCTGCACTCGGAGAACTCCACTGTGTGTCTGCATGTATGATTTGAGAATTAACCTTAACAGCACCTGACATTTTAAATTGTGTAATTATGCTAAGATACGTAAACAGAAGTACAGCTTTTAAGTTCCTGTGTGGACAGAATCCAATTTCACCATAAAAACCGTGTAAAAAGCCACCTTCTTTAAAAGACCAGAATGAACCAACTTTTATCTTTTCACACATGCTGCATTAACATGAACAAATTATTAAATTATTAAATCTGTCTCCCACATTTCACCCCTTCAGGGACTCCCTTATGACACATTGAATTCCGAAATCTCATGATATCCAGCATTGAGACGGCTTCACCTCCCATGGGGGGCTGGACACTGAAGCTGGACCCAGCCTCTGCCCACACAAACTATATATACTAGCCATTTCTCTGTGAGATTTACAGCTTGGGATCTAGCAAGAATTACAGGAAATATATAAGCAAACAGTGTAGTGATTGTGCACTCTTAATTTTTTGAAGAAAAATTTATTAATTCTGTTCAAATCACCTTCATAAATGTCAGAAAGAGATGAGGCATTCATGTGACCCTCAGAAAGGGCAACATCCCTCAAGCAAGATTTCATTAGCTTTTTGAGACTTAATTCAGTGTTTCCTGGAAATGTAGGGAGATCAAGTATTCATTGACCAGCATTTTCCTCCTTTCATTTGTAAAGAACTTCGTAAAAAAATTAAAATCAATGCAGTTATTTTGCTTAAAATGCTCTCAAGAGGCACAAAGATATCTAAAGCTGAATCTGAAATGGAAAGGAAAGGCAATAAGGAAAGGAAAAGAAAAAACAATAGCTGAGATAGTTTGCACTCAAATCTAAATGTTCACTGCAGTTTTATGTTCTCTGTGCCTTTCTCAAAGAACAGCTTTTACTTCAAAATTGCACATTTTCCTTCAAGAGGGATCCACTTTGTTGTACTTTGGTTGTGCAAGATTTCTACAGATAACTGTGAGCCTGCTGGATCTCCACCTGCCTCTGTGTACTGTTGTGTTCCAGGCTATTTGGCTGAGTATTTTTATTTTCTGTAATCGTTCAGGTAAGCCACGTTTTAGATGAATTTCTGTTCTTTAGACTTGGTTGTTGCAGTGTGGATGAACAAAGGGAATTCACTTGCTCTCTGCTAATTGTATCACAGCAAATGGTTCCAAAGGCGTTACAATCACTCCCTTAGTAACACTGGAGTAGGAATAAAGGGAGGAAATTGTCATTGGGATAGTGTGACACATACAGCACTGAACAACTGTTAAGCTTCTGGAGATAATTACTTCAAGCTCAATAAAGTACATGTCCTCCTCACTGTTGCAGCAATATCTTAGATGATTTTGTGCTTTGTTATGGGTTTAATTCACACCCCCCCAAATGCTGTATAATATTGTGGCTACATATATATACATATACATAGAATAATAGGATTTTTTAGAGTGAAATGTATGTTGATCTGCTTCATTTAAACAACTGATTAGGAGGCAGTGCCATTTTTTGCAGTACCCTGTTTATGTACAAGAGTTTTCTGAAACATGGCAAGTTAGTAATTTGTGCCAGCAGGCCTATTGCTGAGCTCTAACATTTCTGGAAGGATGTAAGTTTAAATGCTGTGTCTTCTAGAAACATGCTTCTGCTTTTGTTACCATGACTGAGCTAGATGCAGCATATGAAAGAAAGATGGAGAAAGGGAGAGTCTGAATTTGAATTTGTGGCATAATATAGGAGTGAAAATCAGTCCTATCTTTGTTTCCAAAATCATGTATCTTGTTACACTGTCATATCAGAGAATGTACCAAAGCGTGGTTTTCACTCCCCAGTTATCTATTTCAGGTACTGTGAAGAATTCCCCAAAGCCTGCGGAGGGTGAGTTGCAGTAGCTGATTTTTAAATGCTGTTACACCTGCAGGGACTGAGACAATTCTCCTCTCCTGCCAGGCACTGTACAGGGCAGGCTGTGTCTTCCACTTGGATATGCTGGAAGACAGAGCCATTGTGCTATGGGTGTAGCAGGTACCCATGTTTCTGTGTTACTGATTAATACAAAAAATGTGAGGCCTGGCCTAGAACAAAACTGCAGCTTCATTCGGTGTTTGTAGAGATTATCGGTTTTATGTCCAGACACTGAGGCATTCACGTGACACGGATATTTTCCAAAAGCTAAGAAATAATGAAAAATTATTTTACTGATTTATTGCAGCTGTTACAGCAGTGCAACAGCTGCTGATCTGCAATTCGGTGAGAGATGAACAAAACTAGTCTAGTCACCTGCAGAACACAGATAAAAATTAATAAGAAAGTGGGAAGTTAAATAATGAATGAACATCCAAAGGTGAGAAGGTGAAAGATGAGCAGCAACACATTCTGGTGTTAGAAGTTAAGTTAGAAATTCTAATCAGTCATTAAAATAAAGGGTAAAGATGAAAGAGTTTGCTCAGAGCAAAGGGTTTGTAAAACTTGAGCAGTGACTTCAAATACTAATAGAGGAACTGAATCCCTGCACTTCCCAGGTGTTTTGCTTGCAGAGACTCACCACAGCATGCAGTTATTTGCGGATAAAGGCTATTCTAAAGTAGCAGCATGGAAATACAGACTGTGAATTCGGCCTATGGAAAGGAGTTGTACACATTTAGGCCAACAGGGATGGAATATAGTACAAATGCTCATAGCTAGATACAAAAGCAGGGATTCTGCTGTTCACCTGAAGTTTTCCAGAGCAACTAGCTTCCACAGAAATCCAGAGCTGGCTGGAGCAACTAGTCAAATAAGTTCCCACTTCAAACCAGAAGTCAGGGTGCTGGTAAAATACACATCAGGAAAATAAGCATTTTTTCCAAAGGCATTGGTGGTTACTCCCTCTTGGATGTGAACCTTACTTGTGTTGCTTGTCACATGGGAGTTTTATATCTTGGTCTTTATCTGTAGAGCCCAGAGGGACATTCAGCTGGGAATTCCTGTTCTCCCTACTGGAGCCACACTGTCCTGTCCTACACTGTTATCCTGCAGCTTAGGCTGCCAGGCAAACCTTCGTTTGCCTTCGTTCTTTGAAAACACTGGGATTCATTGAGCTCTGAGTGACCTTTAAATCCATGGCAGTGGAGACCTCGGGACTGGGGGCATTTGCTTTGCTCTGCTCTGCTCCCCTGGGGCTCCCCGGGTGTGGCTGCGCTCCCGTGNCAGGCTGTGGGGTCACTCTGCCGTTTTGTGTCAGTCTGTTGGGTCAGTCCACCATTTTGTGTCAAGCTGTGGGACACTCCGTCATTTTATGTGAGTCTGTGCAGTCACTCCACAATTCTGTGTCAGGCTGTGGGTCACTCTGCCATTTTGTGTCAGGCCATGCATTTGGCTGCCTCCATTTGAGTGTGTTGACAGAGAAGGCTCAGGTGGTGGGGGTGGAGCAGTGACAACCCACCTACGCAGATCTCGCCCTATCCTCCCCCCACTTCCCACCTGGTTGTTTGGATCCACTCAATCATCCCTCTGGTCTCCTGCAGAGACAAAGAGGAAGTATTAACTCTTCTGTATTTAATATGCAAAACAATTAAAATAGCATGTGCCATATGGTTCTGCTTTCCTTACGAGAATTTATGTGGTGAACTGAGGAGGAAGCCCAGAGTTCACTGATTTTTTAAGATGAGATTATCAGATTTTAATTCTTCCCTATCCAAAACTTCAATACAAGGCAAATGTGCTGAAATAAATGCCTTTTAAGATGTTGAGGAGGTCACATTTGTTATTCACAAAGGTTTCTGGGCCTTAGCCGAAGTCCCTGCAGTGGTGCCAGGATGCACATCCCAAGCTGTACATCCTCAGTGAATAAACCTGGGATGAAAATGCACCTTGCACATGTTTTTCAAGGGTTCTGTCTCTGCTTGTGTTCTCTCGCAAGGTGGGTCACTTAGGGCTTCTCATCTGCACTATATATCCTTAAGGCAGCCATTTATTTATCACTTGATAAAAGTGCAAGGCTTCTATTTCATAGATAAATAGTGTTTTATTTGGTGGTAGGTGATTATTTGTATTAACACATACAATAGCATTCTTAAAAGGACCAGTATTTTCTGACTGAAAAGCTTTCCCATTAAATTCACTTTGAAGAAAGAAATATGCAAAGACAGGATTTATTACTCAACAGATGCTTATCACATTGCTTAATGTTCTATTTCATGGTCCATATTTATCATCCTTTTTAATTCTTAAATCTACACCAAATTCTTTATGAACATCTGGTGTTCTTTCTCTTCTGTTTTTGTAAGAGAATAACTTGTTTGGGCAAAGTGTTTCTTCTTGTAATGCTCTTAATCCCCATGGGTGCTTGGATCATAGACAGGGGAGCAGGACTTCTGCGATTAAATGGAAGGAGGTTTGCAAGATTTTTCATTTCTGATAAATATAAATTTGTTCCTTGAATGACTTCATCTGCTGGCAGCCTTTTGACATAAATCTGTTGATGTTGAGAATTATCCTTGTTCAGGAAATTGCTCTGTGAACCATTGATATGTATGCAGATTTCAAGGTAAATTGAAAAAACAAACAACCAAACACACATAGATTTTCTTCAGAGTGGGCATTAAACTGAGCAATATAGGTTATTGCAAGTTTAAAAACTGTTCAACATATTTTTGCATTAGGTGTTTGCAGTGTGCCAAAGCATATTGATTTGATTTTTGGTAAGCACATGGGAGTGTGGGCATAATGTCATTTGAAGAGCTCCTGCAGCAGCTCTGAAAATACAGCTTCCATTCTTGACATCTCAGTAGAAGACTTTAAAACCTTTTCTTCCTTTTTAAGTTGTAGGTATTTTCTGATACTTCTCAATTATGTTAATTATTTTTTTTTACCATTGTATTTGATGAAGAATCAGAAGTCTGGGAACAGTGAAGTCTTTAGAACTTTTCATCTTGCTGGTGCCTTGTCAGCCTGAAATACATAGAGACTTACATATATTTTCCCAAGAGATTGCCATTTCTCAGACAAGTGTTGAAATAGTAGTTGACATCTTTAATAAGAAAATGGAGCTAGGGAACAGAATGAGTAAATTAAAACAGCCATTAATTTGATTCTAGATTTGATCTTAAAAAATAAAAAAGGTACAGACATGAATTATTATTGAAAGAACTGCCATGATTATAGAATTAATCCTTGCCTGAAATCAGATATTTGAGATTACTTATGATCAGCCAGCACAAGCTTGGAGTTCCACAGCTAAACATTGACATAAATAATTGGAAATTGAGACGTGCATAAAATAGCTAAATAGGACATGCACTGTTTTATGAAACAATTTCAGGGTACAGTTGTTTGTTTCTGCAGCAGATAATGGGTAATCTTTTTTACATATAAAATAAGATTTGACTTTAAAGTATTTTTAGGTTTTTCCAAGGTGATATTTTTATTTGCTCCTTAAGCAGGTTAACTTTAATAATTGCTTATTGAGTGTTCATAAGCAATGGCTCATACGCAATTTTCATATTCTTTGATTATTTATGTTTTCAGCCTTGTTAGATCACTATGGATTTATTCCAAATGTTCTCCACTCTTGAGCTGCCTGAAAAAATTTGGGTCACCTGTAAGTTTAGCATGTGTATTCCTATAAAATATCTGAAAGAAATAATGCAAACAGCATTTACTCAGGTTGTTTGGCATTCAAGTTTTCATTTGTTAAACATCATCAGGATTTAGTGGATTTAAAATATCCATGTAGGATTCATCTGTGTGACATAGGCCATTTTCTCAAGAAATTATGGTTTAAAATGGGAAAATGTATTAGAAATTTGTAAATATTTCTGTATTCTTTCTGTGCTCCTATTGCCTCTTGGTTAATCTGTGCCTAAAACAGGGAGGATGAGACAGCTTTTCCTCACAATTGTAATAAAAAAATGTAGTGTTTGGAGAAAGTGCATGTGGCAGACATTATGCTTTTTCTCAATATTTTTATTGGAAAATCTAGTCCTTGTGAATTCAGAGAAAAGTTGGGAAGTGCCAGAACTTCTTCAGAGAGACAGAAATAAGTTTGTCCTCCCCAATACGATTTCTGGAGGTCCAGGTTCTAATTCTGGGTGTCTGGAGTTGCCAACATATGCAGGTGTCATTGAGGGATTTTATTTCCTTCCAGAGTAGGTCTCTTAACTCTGCTGTGGTGAGAAACCGAGGAAGCTTTTTTGTGTGTGATTGTATTCTTAAAATTTGCAAAACAGGGAATGAGGCTGAGACATGAGTAACATGTGGAATGAGTGATGTTTAAATTATGATTTCAGTGATAGCTGGACACAGTCATCCCCTAATTTCTGTGCTTGAGAGCCTTTGTACACTATCACACGAGTTTCTAGCGGAATTCTGGAAGCAGGGTTTTGGAACCACAGCTACTGGATGCTGTAACTCACTGCATTTAGCTTTTAATTGGTGCAAGCTGAGTAAGTGTCTAACAATATTTCTGAATGAGAAATGGAACTATAACTCGACACATTTCCAAAAGATCACTGAGGGGCAACATTTAAATCACTCAGCAACTTCATTTAATTACAGTTTTTCATTCTGTTGAAGATTACTTTGCATATTTAATCTCTGATGTCCGTTCTCTGATCTGATCCTTTTGTTCTTAAGTTATCACTGAATAGTACATTTTAGTAATAACAGTACAAACAACAGCTAACATTGTTTTTTCATTATTGAGATATGCTCAGCCACTGTCTGTCCAGCTCTTGTAGGTTTTTCAGGTCAGTTTGGAGGAGTAAAGGGAGCCTTGCTTTGATCTCTTCTACATTTGTATCGTGTGTGAGCAAGTCTGTGAAGAGAAAAAGTAGAGAATGTGGGGTTTTTGCAGCAGTAGTTCACTTCAGTTTACTTGTAAAATAAGGACTTGAGTAAGGTGTTGATTTCAAAGCCAAGTGCTGTTGTGGCAGCATTATGGGATTTTTCACATGAAGTTTTCATCTTCCTTTTCATCTCTAATTAAAGCATATGTGCTGTTCCCTCTCCAAGGGCTTCTTCCTTGCCTCCTTACACTTGTGTGACCGCACCAGCTGCAAGACATGATCTAGTAATGCCTGAGTGCCTGCTTGACCCTGTTGGTGCAGCTGGCTTTTTCTGAAGCTGCCTTTTCAGGGCACTGTTCTTTGTGCAAAAGTCAAGCAAAAGAAGGAATCTGGAGGCCCCTGGCACTACCAGCACAGGTGTAATTTTAAATTGATACTGTGACTCTTTTCACTGGAATGGCCTTTGGGCATAGATGAGCTTGGTTTCACTTAACTGTTCAATATTCCACTGGAAGCAAATTATTAAAACTAGCATCATTCTGAGAATATTAGTTTCGCTCAGAACATTAGACTCTGCTTTTGCTTCCTTTCCTCCATTCTTTTTTGTGAAAATTTGTGTCCAAATTGGGGTATGTCATTCAATATACAGAATATTGAGAAATGTCACATAATCTAATCCAAAGCATTTCCTTGAGCTAAAGGTACCTAAATTTAACCAAAATACATGGGTGAGGGGTCTGCTAGGATGTTTTGTATGAGATCCAACCTGGCCCTGCTCTAAAACAGTAAGCATAAAGGGGAAAAACAAGACTCATTAGGCATCAGGAAATGAAATCTAACAGATTGAGGCTAAAAAATTTTAATGTTTACAAAAACATTGAAATTTATAAAACGTTTGTTCAGATGGCACAGCACAAATATTGTTTAGAAGCCATAATAAATTTTCTCTCCAATGAGTTTCAAATATTCAAGTCCTATATTAGCATATTTATCCTTCCACATAAAACTGCATCCCAAAGTGTCAACCTGGTGACACAGGTGTGAAACTTAGTTTTTTATTTCTGTTTATTATGTGATGTGATATATTATAGTAGAGTCTCATGGAATACTTATAAACTAATTCCTAATACTATTTGCCTGAATTATTCATTTGCTGTGTTAATACCATGATTTTGGGACAAAGGTGGTAATGCTTAGTTATATTTCTAGCAGTTCTTAAAAAATTGGAGTAGAAATCATGCACTGAGAACCTACTTATTATTCTTAACAGTTCAAGACTTGTGTTTTAATCAAGCAGTAAATGATGTATATCTCAGACTACTTTCTTTCCTGGGTTTTGAATTGCAATTTTGTAAGCACTTGAGCACAAGCCTTTTCATTTGGCACAACAAATTTTGGCAGCTATTTTGCCTTTCTCTCTCCTCACAGTAGGGAATAAACCCCAGCCGTTAACATTAGAGGCAAGGCACACTGTGCTGTCTAAATAAACACACAGAAGTAGCACATCACTGAACTAATGCGACCAGAATTAATCCATTACACCTGCAGAATGTCTTACCCAAATCACCCCTAATTGACTGCTGTGGTGTTTGTCTGGCTTGCTAATGGAGCTCCAGTTTTTAGCAAGGCAAACAGCCTGGTGTGCGTTTTCACTGGAGCTGCCGTGCCCGCATTGTGCCACACCTGCCTGCTCCCCAAATGCTTGTTAGAGCTGTCATACATTTCCATGAAGACAGAAGTAATGTTCTGGCAAGTCAACTTGACTCAAATTGTGCTGGAACATAAAAGATGAAGAGCCACTTGTGATTGCAAAGGCAGTCGGTGTAATTTCATTAGGGCTCCGGTGATGCAGCGGATTATGGACGCCGCCATTTGTCATTCCTCAGGAGTGCTCCTGGGAGGATCGTGTGGAGAGGAGGCCTCATGAACATGGCCCGCATCTTCCTTGCTCAGGGCAGCAGCAGGGAAATGCCAGGAGATCCTGATCAGTACTGGCTTTAAAATAAAGAGGAACAGGAAAGGCAGGAACCAGGAATTCCTGCCTTCTGAAATGCAGGAAAAGTTTTCAGTGGGAGAGTGATTTTCTCCTTAAGAATTATGTTACTGACTCTCAGCTACTAAAAACTCCCCAATTTCAAACCTCCAAACTGTTGTTAAACAAGTTGTGAATCTTATTTTCAAAAAATGTTCTTGACAAGCTTCCGCGAGTTGCCAAGCAACTGGGCTTGTATGGAAAGGCCAGAGCCGCAGTTCGTGTATTTCTCGGTGTATGTTTAAATATCGTATCCGCCCGTTCTTCATAGCTGTGGGTCAGGGTAGTTAGTGTCTGTCAGGCAGACTTGGTGTTGTGTACAGAGAATTCAGCTGATTCAATGATTTTACAGAGATGGCAGACATGAAATCTTCCGTCAGTGTCAGTACGGTAGCAAAAATATCTCCTTGTGGAAAATTGCAAGCGTTTTAAATTTTCCACCTCAGGCATCCCACTGGAATATGTGTCTGAGATTTTGTTTTCTGCCTTCTAGTTTTTAAGTGTATTAGTGTGTAAACATTGCTGAATGGCTTCATTAGAAGGCTGTGAATACTGGGAGAAGGAGCAGGGTGGAAAAAGGCCTCTTTTCCTCTTTTTCTGGTTTCTTTTTTTCTAGAAATATTTTCTCTCTCTCGACGCCAAAGTACCTTTGGGATCGCTACTGAAATAGCTGGAATTTCTGCTACTGGGCTTCCATTAAAAGATGAGAGTTTAAGAGAAATTTAGGATTTTCATAATTATATAAAATAATTGAAACTTATAAAAATATATAATGAATTAATATACTTTTCATCATTTATGGTAAAAATGGACACTGCTATTTAGGTTCCTGTATTTTAGAACAGCTCAGAAATTAAATGTATACAGTGAGGTCCTTGTATTCTTTTTTCTGAATTTTTTAATGTATTTTTTTTCCCGAGAAAATACTTCTGCACAAATAACTTGGCTTACAGATAACTATTCAGAAATGCCCCAAAGAAGTGCTCACCACACCTGGCAGCTCTAAACTGAGGGAAGAACTCTGTCATTCAGGAGGGAATGAGAAAAGGTCTGTAGTCTTTTTCAGTATAATAGGTATTTATTGTTTGGTGAATTTCTCCAAGAAATTAGAATAGAAGCAATATATATCATGGGATAATATGCAGTGCTGATGGATCAGAGCTGTTTTGAGAAATCAGGGTATGTGAATGGAAAGATGATTACGCTTGGGAAAACTCAGGATATTTGAGATATCAACAGCTTGATGTTGCCTCCCTGACCTCTGCTCAGTCTGTTCTGTTGACAGTCATTCTATCCTGCTTCCATTAGGTCCCTTGCAAGGATCATGCTTAAAAGTTAAGGGAACAAGCAGAATTAGGTGAAGGAAAAGCAGAAACCTGTATCATCAATATAATGTAGTTGTTCAGTTCATCTTCCAGTGACTACTGGTAGAGAAACAACCTTAATTCTTCAAAAACCAAATGAGGTCTATTCTTACGGTTTTGGGGATTTTTTGATAAATAAATTATACTGGATATTTTCAGCAGACTAGTACAGCTTTTGAAGCCTTGTGACGTGCATTTTAATTATCACTTACCATCCAGTGCACTGAATGTTTTTAAGCTTGTTCAATGCATTAAAGCAGCAACTGTGTTAATAAATTCTTGTCACTAATTGATATTAAATGACATGTAGAAAATAGTCCATCTGTCTCTCTTCTGTCATCCCATGCCTTCATTCATGTTTCCATTACAGTCTGTAATAAATAGTCTGATCATTTTGAGTGACATTTGGGATCTTTATTGGACAAGGCATTTCAAATGCATCTGTCTTCTGACTGGTTTATAGCTGACAGCTCTAACAACTGCTATTACCTTTCAAAAGGCTGCATTCAGAGTGTTCTCCATATTCCCCTTCCTGATTTTCTCTCTTTTTTTCGGAGTGCCTAATCCTGATGTTTCTTGATTGTGTGTTTTTTAAATCCAGACACCACTTCTCTTCGATGATGATGATGATGATTTTATCACTGTTATGCTGAGTCCTGCTGTGTCTGCCTCTCATTCCGAAGTTAATCCTAGTCTCCTTTGTCTAATCCTGTTGCTGTCCTCCATTAGCCTTATCACTTCTGCCCCTTCCTATCTCTGTGTGTGTAGCTTCCTCAGTGCTTGGGTTTTACAGCTTGCCTATCATACAAAGTCCCTGGAAGCCCAGAGCAGAACTAAAACTACCAACTCAGCAATAGTGTTGTATGTGTCTAATCCACCAGCTATTACTGAGAGCCACACCATGCTCTAGTTGCTCTTATCTCAACTTGCTGTGAAATTTCTGTGTAATTGTTGTCAAATCTGATGGCTAAACACAGTTGGCAGGAGGTTGTTTCTTCTTACCCATTCAGTTCATGTTATGCAAGAAGTTGAAAACAGAACCTCTCCTTCCCTCAGTTACCCTGCTTGCCATCCCACTGTTGGATTTAACTCTTGGCTAATTTTCGTCACCCATTTTTTAGGTGGCCACAACAGCTGCTCTTGTCTTATCTCCTCATTCCCTGGCGCTGGGAGGTGGCAACTTGTGAGGAGTCACACTGCTGAGATAAGCCTGAGACAGAAAATTATCTAAATTGACAATAATCCTTCCTTGTGTGCAAACCAAGCCCTACTACTGGTGCTGAGGATGTGCTGGATTAATTTCCTGTCTCTGCGTGAGCAGAGGCAGCAGCCTGTGCACAGCACAGCCAGGGAAACACCTCCAGCTGCAGTGCCTCGAACCAGAGCTCTGTGCCGGGCCACTACTGCCAGGGCTCTTGCCATGTGTAAACCATGACTTCCTGAGCTAAGAGATAATGGGTACAGGGACTGGGCATTTCTTGAGATCCCAGGAATGCTACAATAAATACAGCAGAACCTGAATATCTTCCTGAAGCGTCCAGTCCTCCTTTCTTTCTTAACTTTTTTTGGAAGTTTCTTTGAGTAGAACTGAACTTGCTTTAAACGATAAGCAAACTTTGCACTTAAGGTGAGCAGTAACCATTAAAAAGACAGCCATTATCCTAGACAAATCAAACTTTAATTAAAATTAATTTATTTTAGATATATGGAAGTAAAAATAGAATCCTTACCTTTTCCCTGTTTTCACATGAGCACATTTACTCCACAAGTGCAGAACAGTTATTGCTGGGGACTAAACTGTAGTGTGATATATTGTGTTCTGAGGTTGTACTTCTCTACTTTAAATATTAATATTTCATTATTACAACACTTTATTTCCAACTCTTGTGGAGAATGCAGCATCATACATATTTAATTTTTCAGGCAGACACGTTCCTATACACAGGAGTTTTAATGGCATGTTTCCTTGTTCCAGAGGAACCCTGGGCTGGATGATTGGGTGGATCAAGGGGCCAAGCTGAGCTTTCCACTTGATCCCAGCTCTGCTGGAAGCCATCACTGCCTCAGCTTGGTAGAGCCCTAACTCCAGGTCAGTGTAAGTAAACATTATATTTTCTGGTCTCTCCCCTCATGCGCCATTGTGTCACCTATGCACTTAGGTGAGTGTAAAGTGACTTGCGGTGGCACCATAGCATTTTGTAGTTGTTGTTGTTCTAAAACGTGAACCATCTTCAGCCAGAACAATGCATTTCCTTAAAAATGCAGCCATGGGCCATTGCGATTTCTTAGAGCGGCTCACCACTTTATGGAATAAACACATCAGCAGAATTGTCAGACTCCTACTGCATTGTATAAGAGCCTTTGAATACCTTAACTGTATGCAGAGACCTCTGTGTGCTTGTGAAAGCATTAAAAGAAAAATCAGGCCAAAATGTCTGTGGCCTGCCTTGAACTGGATGACAGAAAGTGCTCTAAGTTTTCAGCTTTGATTGCAACGTATCCTGTTGTGGTGCGTTTTATTATGTTTAATGTATTTTATTAAGTTCTATGTATGGTTCATTCCACATACCCCCATTGTTCATTTGTTAAATGGTTATAGCCCAAGTTTTCCCTCCTTTCCTTGCTGTCAATCCCCCATTCCCCTCCTGCTGGCCACTGTCTGTCACTCGGGGGCTCCCCCCAGGTTTCTGGAACCTTCAGGGGAGAGCATCGTGTGATAGGACAGGACCAGAGGAAAGTCCCCCCTACCTCACAGGAGTGGGCTCTTGGGGCGTCCTTCACCCCTGGAGCTACTCCCCGAATTCCCCTTATTGGCCCTTGAAATGTATCCTTTCCTTTCCCCACCCCCATATTTAAGGAGCTGCTACTCTCAGAGCTGCCTCCTGCCAAGGTAGTTCTCTCAGGCTGAGGAGCTCTCCGCCAGGGATCTTCAATAAACTTGAGTTAGAACCCCTCAGCAGTGCCCTTCCTTCTTCCTCATCATCACCATGCCACACCGCGGTTGCAGAGGGCTCACCAGATCAGCCCGGCTTATCAGTAAGCGGGGCTGTACCGCACTTGTCGCAGGTGTCAGGGCTAGCCGAGGCAGGTAGGGAGAGCGATCTCCTGAGGAGACACCGTGACAGTATCCCTTTTACCCTCTCCCTGAAAACACAAGTCACATGGTAAGAAGTCAAAATATATGTCTAACGAAGTAAAATATAAAATAGGGCTGAGTCAGGTTGCATTTTGAATCCAAGGAGCTCTAGTTCAAGGTCACATCATTTACTCAGTTTTAGCCATAAATCTCCAGATCAATAACAGAGGTTGAATCCGATAAAAAATATTTAACCTTTGGCAAATGCCTCTCTCTGTTTTGTATAGGCCTTGAAAAAACAAAATGCTAGCTCTTTGTGTTTGCAGTCACATATGCCTACAGTTTTTACCTGTGGAAGAAACAGAAATGACGTTTATGTTAGGTAAAATGTAAAAGATGGAACGAACGTATATGCCAAAATATTCCATTATTACTCAAAATTTTTTACTTATGTGTACTTGCAACTCACAGCTATGATTTAAATATATATACACACAAAGGGTTTTTTAAAACAAAAATTTATGTACTTGAATTTTAAAGCATGTACAAAAAGATGATAATCAGGATGGTTGACACTGGAGAATTAATGGTAATGGGACATTGGAGAATTAAGGGTAACATAACATTTCTTTTGCTGCTGTTCAGTGCTCCTCAGAAGTGATTTATCTTTTTGGCTGCTAAATTCAAAACTTAAAGCATTTTAATTGAGGATGACTTAGAGTGAGTTGTTTCAATTACTATTTTCTGTTACACTGAAGAAAAGATTATGCTTAATACTTTTTTCCTAATTGTCTTTGGTTTTGGTTTCATTAAATTAAAACACAAACCTTCACTAAAATTATTTTGCAATCTCGCATGTTACTGGTTTTGGTCTGACTGAAATGTTCTACCAAAAAAAAATAGTTCAGTAAAGGAAGTGGCAAACTTCCCAAAGTTTTGCAGCCACCAACTGCTATTGCTGTTGCTCTTGAGCTAAGAACTTCAGGTCACTGATGTGTGTTCACTGGATATTAAAGTTGGGAAGAAAAAGTAAAAAGTGCTCCAGTTCGTTGCCTGAGAAAGCCACAGGTCTGAGGGGAGACACTTCAGAGTCAGGTGAAAGAAGGGTGGTAGGTGGAAATACAGACTGAGAGCTGCAGCTCAGGTTTCTGACGGGTTTTACATCACAGAGCAGAATGACAAGCAACAGCCACAGCATTCCAGTTCCTACCTTTGCCTTGGAAAGTTTTTCAAAACAAAAAGGATTGAGGAATTTGTCCTGAATTAGCAAATATTATAATTTATTATAATGATAGATGTAAATAGGAACCACAATAAAGTTGCAGAGCAGCTCCACTTAAGGTGGAGAAAATGCTTGGATGAGTAAATCAGAAAAATCAGCAAAAACCCAGAGGTGGCAATGGAAGGAGGAGGCACGACCCCCCATGAGGACTTGCTGTTATTTCTGGCTTTGGTCCAAAATGTCTGGGTATGACCCTGTCCCTGGAAGAGCGTTCAGTACTGCAGGAGGACACCTTTCAGGCATCATATCCTGAAATTTAAACCCAGTAAAGGGAAATTCAGACAAGAGAAGATCAGGACTGGGAAACCCAAAGTAAAGTTTACGAAGTAAGCATGTTTATCCCTTCCCAAAGCTTCCAGGTGAAGAGAAAGGAAAGCAACATTATACCAGTCATAAACTCTTCTTTTTATTGGCATGAAAGTATAGAAAATTGCAAGCCAGGCATCAGTAGACTAACCTAAAAAGTGTTCATGTGTTTCTCTCACCTTTTATATCTTTGAGAATTGGGACGTTACGAATTCATTTTGGCATCTTTAGTGAGCGTATTTTCAGGCCAATAAAGCCTCACTGACTTGAACTTGAGAACACATTCTGGTGCAGCATGACCGAGAAAAGCACCTACTTAGGATCTCAGTGTCCCAAAGAGGAAAGCAGTAAAGACTCTGGCTCTCATCTATCATATTTAAGCAGGCAGGGCTCACTCTGGACACAGATGCCTGTTTAATAGCTTTGGAAGTGGCATTAACACAGGAGCAAAGTGGGCAGGAATGTGGAATTGCTGTCACTGCAAAGCCTTGGCAGCACTGTGTAAAATGTGCTGTTACCTGTATCCACCACGGATGGTACCACATTTGTGTAGGTAGCAGCAGGAGCCACCACTCCCTCACACACATCCCATTAATTTTTAAAGTGGGAAGTCGATTAACTGATTCCGTGCGAAAGCTAAGAAATCATTTTCTGCTAGCAACTTATTGCTTAGGAACTTGGAACAACAAAGGTCATGAATGCATTCCCTCATTTACCTCACCTTCATGCCTCAGCAGTGCAGATCTTCAGAGTCTCTCAAGGTTCTACTGAACATCATTGTGTGAGGCCCTGAGAGAGAGCTGATGAACTGAAAAAGAAACAGAAATAGAGAAAATTCTGATTCTTGGAAATGATTGGCTATCAGAAGAAACTCAATTTAGGCAATTGTTTGGAAAAAAAAGCCCCTCTTCTAAAAATCAATTATAAATTAAGCTAAACTGTCTTTCACTATGATCACACAGGTATCTAAAGGGAAAAAGCCAGAGCACATCAAATGCAATTTGCAACGTATCTGTGGTACAGCTTGTTTTGCCATCCACTGCAATCAATAAAAACCTTTCACTGATGTTAATGGCTTGGGATTGAGGCCTCAAAGTGAACAGCTGTATCCTGATGATGCAGTTGTGCACTCTCTCTCCAAGCCTGGCAGATATTTTGGGGCAAGCCAGAAAAAGGTATCAGACAACTGATTTGCAAAAGGTTAGAACAGCAGAAATCAATTTGGAAAGCTGTAGAATTTTTAGATTGTTATTTGATCATGGAAGATCAATTTCAAAATATGTATTTCTCAAGTCTAAAAACTAAGTTTTGTGCTAACTATGTTATGCCTTGAGTAATGCAGGACTTGGTGTAGGTGGATTAGAATCAATACTTATAAGAATTCAGGGACAGAAACCCATCTATTTGCCTTACAAAATTCTTACAAAAATTTATGTTGGATAAAAAGTGCCCATTTTTTCTAACTAATGTTTAAACTTTTGACCTAAGTACTTGATACAAACTCATAACTCTCTCAAGCAAATAATAATAATTTCAAAAGTGGATAATACCCTGTTTACTTAAAATTTCTCAGGCAGGATATGGAATGTTTGTGAAATATTGTTTCCCATTATCTACAACTTCAGCTTTTTCTGTCATGTCCTGAGTTACAGAACTTGAGCACTCTCAAAATTGACATAGCAGTTAAGTTACTATAAGCAAAGATTTTTTTGGAAATAATTTTTTTTACATGGAGTTTTGTGACTGTCTTCAAAGATAAGAATGGCGATTTATTTTTAGCCTAATATAAGAAGAAGGAAAAAACCCTCAATATTTGGGGTATTTTTTCCTTTAGGAAAACATGCAGGTCAAGGAGTTACTGACCAGCCAAGTGCTGAGCTGTTGATAAAGAGTCCGGAATGCCAGAGCTTCAGCAGTGTCTGGTGAAGGACAAGGACCTATGAATAAAGAAATACTCCCACAGCTTCTATTAAGCATCTCTTTTCACTGCCAAGCACCTGTTTTATGTAAGCTCATGAAAAAATTCAGTCATGATTTAGCTGCAAGTCTGTTCTTTTTCATTCACTCGAAGCTTGCAGGAAGCAATCACTGAGGAAAGAAGCTATCAAAATATTTATGAAAAATGGAGCCTAGTGCTTTGTCAGATGCAATTTCAGAGCTCTTGGAGGCACCAGTGAGAGTACACACTGTGCATGCTTCTTGAAGAAGGTGCTTATTCTGATCCCAAATGCTTCAGCTGATTGTGGAGCTCCCTGAATAAATCCAGCTCAGTGCATCTCTTGCTGGTTGCTCAGCATATTCTTTCCCTTGCTCTGAGTGCAAATTTTAGAGATCTGTAGGAGAACAATTTGCTTTCTGGCAATACAGCAACAGTAGCAACATCCAAACTTTGTGAGAATTTTATATTCGAATATCTAATTGCACTTCTCTTGGTTTGTCACACTCTCTAAATTCAGTTACTCCTTACAAAGGGACAGGAGCAGGGTAATAGAACTTAAAATAATTGTATTGTTTCCATGTTTGAATGTTCTTCAGTAACTTTTGAAATCTTGCTTTCTTTTCAACAACAGGAAAAGTGGTAAGCACTGAGATAAAACTTGTTTAGTGGGTTGTGAAATAAGGCAGCCTAACACACTCCAATTAAATAGCAGATTATGATGGACCATATAATATTTTTAAAGATGCTTCCATTTCTATATACTCAATTCAGAGTAACTTTCTTTACAGAATTTGTCTTTAATATTGATATCTATCTTAAAATCAGTGTCAGAAACTATGTCACTCAAAATACTGAAATCCTTTGTGAAAAATTTCCAGTATTCATGTCAGCTTCTCATTTTTAAAAGATGTTTTTTAGCAAAACTTCACTAAGCCTTTCACCAGCTGAAACACATACAGGACTCTGAAGGGTAATTTCATGTATTGTCTTTTGTGTGTGTGTGTGGAAAATATTTGTACCAATCCCTTTTTTGGCAGTAATCATTTGCAAATGCTCACAGAATATTTTAGATAGTTCTATGATTTCTTTTGTTGTATCAGTAGGTTTTTGCTTTAAGTGGCTGGTAATTTATATGCTGACATTTCTGAAAACTGGAAAACTGGTGACTTTCATATACTTTTTGTGAACTACTTGTTGTTTGCCGGAATATCATCCCTCGGAAAACTGTAATGGTAATATTATTTATAAAACACAAGCTAAAGCAGAATGTTTTTAACCAAATTTAAAGCTTCTAGTGTAGAGCTACTAGAATGATTCTCCTTTGTGCTGTTATTCTAAACATTGATAATATAAAAGTCTTAAAATTGACAATGTAAAACTCTAAAACATCGATAGGAATTTTGGTACATATGTACTCATACTCATATATGTTGGTGCACACTGTTTTTGCTTTATGTTTAGTGAAATACCCAAATTATACAATATAATTAACAAAGTAAATGCTAAATATGGCCTGTAAAAATTAGCTTGTTCATAAATTTGCCTGGTATTGTGCAAATCTGTACTAGTAAAATGTATCTACCATGATGCTCTAATCTATTCTCAGTGGTATGCCCTCAGTACCTCAAGGAATGGGTGTTTTTATCACGGATGATTTTTTTTTTTCACTGATTAGCGAGGATTTGATGTTACCGTATGTATCAAAAGAACATCTCAATGCACTCAGTTATTGACCATATTTCAGAAATAGAAAATTTTGAAAATATTTAGGATTAAAAAGTGAATAAACACTTCTGTGCAGCTAGATAAGAGCTGAAATGCTTTTAGTGTTCTCTGCTGTTCAACACCTGCTTGCAAATCCACGATGTGGTTGAAAGAGTTCTTGGTCAGAACTTTTCATTGGAGCACTTCCGTGTTTCTTCCTTATGTTTATATCAATCCTTGGCTGTTTTGAAACTATTCATTGGCTTTCTACCATTCTTGTGCCTGGTGACTTCCTAGAATATTCTTATTTCTCTATTGAGTCAGTCTTTAGCAGAAAAATGCAAATGGGCTTGCGTGAAAGAGTGTTTGGCAGAGAACTTTCAAATTAAATAGTAGTATTGAAAATTTAGATGGAAAAGCTTGCTTTTACAAAGCTCTCTTGATTTCTAGAATTTCCTGCCAAAATACTACTGGAGTCAGGATTTTGCAGCTTGTGTTTGCCCTGTGGAACCAGGGAGGAGCTCCCAGGCATGGTCTGACTCCGTGCTAGAACATCAAGGTGGGGAAGTCAGACTCCCCTGAAACTAGGATTCACAATTGTTTCAGAAAGAGCCTGGTCTAACGCTGAGGTAGGACCTGCTTCAGTGGTGCTTTCTGTTGGCTCATAAGCAACTTGGGAGGCAGCAATGGTCCTTTTAAACTATGCAAAACGCAGTAATATTTAGTGTGCAGAAAGAATTCCAGCCACTTTGGGATAAATCAGTAAATGGAACTGTTTGCATGAGTGCACTTTGGCTCTTCTCAGTCACCATGGACCCTCTCCCTTGAAGGATCAGTTACAGTGGTAATTGCAGTACTTCCATGCATAAAACACACATGTCAGAATATCTGAAGCCCTCTGACATGTTCCAGTGCTTTAAAACAAGCCTCTGTATAACCTGGGTCTTGAGATAACCCAAACTCAGAGGGAGGGGGAGTGATGAAAGTAGAAGGGATTAGGTGACGCTGTTCAAGATTACAACGACGCGAACTCCAATTTAGAAGGCTGACAATGTGTTATAAGCTAAGCACAGCTATTGGCTATTTTTTAACCAATAAGAAACAAGAGTACGACTTTTGAAATACTGTATAAAAAGCTGAGTAGGCGGGGCATTCTCTCTCTCTCTCTCTCCTGGCCGACAACCAGATAACATTGGGGCTGGGTCGGGCCAGGCCCCAGGGAGCTGATGCCCCTGCCGGGCCGGGCCGGGCCCCCGGGGAGCCGCTGCCTCTGCCGGGCTGGGCCCGGCTGGGCCCCAGGCTGCGGCCTCAGCCTCAGCCTCAGCCATGCTCGGGCCGAGCCCCCTTGCCTTTGGGC